>JAWNNU010001670.1:600000-1095650 GCA_035044585.1 Scaptomyza polygonia
ATCTCCCTGTCCGAGCGTCCGTCTGTGTGAACGCGTCAATCTCAGAGACAATAAAGGCTAGAGATTTCAGTTTTAAAATAAAATTTATCATAAAGGCAGATCAATATTGTTCTAGTTTCTGCGTTTCCGACGTGCACAAGTTATCGATATCAGTAAAATCTAAATTTATTACGAAATTTAATAAATACTTTAAAATGTGTAAGCACTATAATGAGAAGCTGTGAAGTGTTCATTAGGATTTTCTGCAAATCATCAGAAATACTGTACATTAAAGTTGAGCCATCGTGCTGTAGTCCAGGTATTTTAGGTTTAAGGGTGGACTATACGACTGCACGCAAGCAATGACTTTCGCGCTCATTCTTGACGAGAGCCTTCTTACTTTTTATACGTACGATTGTGCCAATTTTACAATTAAGTTAGTTTTCATCTTCTCCACAACGCTACTTAGAGGTTTTGAATAAAAGAGCACTTTGAAGTAAAATTATGATGATACATTGTTGGTATAAAAAAAAAAAAAAAAAAAAAAAATATAAGTGAAATCCTAAAGTAACGCCAATTTAGCAAAAAAAAAACAACAAATGAAATCCTAAGGTAATACCAATTTGGCCAAAAAATTATATGAGCGATGGTATAAGTTATTCTATTAGCAATATAAAGTTTGAAAATCAATCAAACGTAAAAATTAAAATGCAATTTTGGCAAAACTGAATATAAAGTATACTCTCCAAGCTCAATTTTGCTAAGAATTTGATTTCGATTTGTTTAAGAGTAGAGGAAATTGAAGTGTGCAGCTGGTGCACACATAAATAAAACGCAGAGTGTTACTTGAAAAGAAATTTTTGTGATGCCATGTATTGTTCAGAAAATCACGCTTAATTTACAATTATTATTTACTTTTTTGTCATTTCTCGGCTTGCCCAATAAAAACATGCAACTAACCGATTTTGGATTTTCACCCTTGCGACTTACACATTCATAACTACTAACGAATAGGAAAGCACGCGGCCAATTGCGTACAAAAATCGAATCAGGCGAAGGAACAATACCTGTAAAGAGCAGCGATGGCATACAAACCTGGGATGGCGTACTGCAAGTGAGTGAGAAACTTAAAAAACATTCAATAAAACAAATAGTATTTTATCAAATTGAATGAATTCGCAGGGACAGCGCTTACTTACCATGTCATGTTCAGATAAAATTGCGCGCTGGAACATTGTGGGTATTCAGGGTTCGCTATTGTCTTCCATTATCGAACCAGTCTACCTGCATTCCATTGTGTTGGGAAGTCTTCTTCATCCAGAACATATGTATCGCGCTGTGTGCGGACGTATTGAGAAATCTATACAAGGTCTGCCACCTCCGTATCATTTAAATAAGCCACGTTTAGCGCTAGTTACTTCTGCGGAACCTCGAAACCAGGCTAAAGCTCCGAACTTCGGGATAAATTGGACCATCGGTGATACCGAACTAGAGGTGGTTAATTCGTTGACCGGCCGGACGATCGGCGGTCAGGTATCAAGGATAACTAAACAAGCCTTCTTCGATAAATATGGTTATTTGATGAAAAACTTGCCGGGCATGCCTAGTCGCAAAGTGACTAAGGACTACGGAGAAACCAAGGCGGATGTCAAAGATTACCAGGTAAACCATCTGAATAACTAACAATAATCTTAAGTTACGTATTTAAAATAAACTTATTTTGCTCTGCAGATGGCCAAACAGGAGCTCTTCTCTGCATTCAAAAGAGAGGATCTTGGCAGTTGGCTAAAAAAGCCAATTGAGCAAGACCAGTTTGGAAATGTAGAATGACTGCATACAACAACGTAACAATGACCCAGATACACTTGTACTACTACACCAATTTTTTCTAAAAAAGACAGCAACAATGGCAAGCAATTAATAGATTTAGATAATACATATACTAGCTCATATAAAAACTTGCAATTTACACTGCAATTTTAGTTTTGTCCAAACAAATTGAAACCTTTAATTTTCTTAAATATTCTGCCGACAAGCACATCGGAACAACAACGACAGTCGTATAGGTTCAAATATTGGAACAATGAAATTTTTCAGTAGAATATTTCTAGAATAGAGTGTAGTTTTATGCTGGAACTAAGTGAAGAAGTATTATGGCGTTTTACTTAAAAATAATTGACATAACACATATATATATATATATAAATTAGCAACGGTACCTATACTAAAGGTTACAAGATAACGCTAACGAAACAAGTTTTTCGAAATTGCAATTTCGAGGACAATAACAGCTTTTGCGTTGTATTCTGCTCTCGTTTCATTTCATTTTTTCGGTCAACGGGCAAGTCCCTCATGTGTATCTTTTAATCTCTATGGGGATACTCACTTGCCCTTGTAAAATTGCAAAGCGTAAAAAATAGTAGCAAAACACATGTGAAATAAAAATGACGCACCATCAGCTTCGAAGAACGACTCGAGTTTACTCTTTTTCGGACTTACATAACGGACTTTTCTTATAAGAGAATGAACTAACGCATGTTGAACAGTCTAATAAAATATAAAGGCTACTGTGGATATGTATGTAGTTCAACCAACTATTTATAAGTGAAGCAATTTCTCAATTGTTAACTTATCGCCAACTTATGGTAGTCAAAATATGCAATCATTGCAAATATATTGTAGCCACAATAGCAAAAAGAAATTATTAGAGTATTTAACATTCATCGTCCACCACAATTCTGTTCTCGTTTTGTTCGAATACACTCATAACCACACATACTTGCAAAGTAATATAACAGAATTCTTTAATAAGAGAATGGACTTGCGAACGTTGGAGACACTAGTTAAATATAATAATTGGCTCCTCGCCGACAGGATGCAACTGCAGTGGATCGGTTGCATCATTATCCATATTTAAAATGAATATTAGTCTATTTTTATCACATATTCAACTCTTGTCGCTCACTTTGTCTCGGCATTTTATATTGTTTATACTTTGTTTATTGTCACGAATAATGTTTTGGCACTCAACTCGACAATTATAACTGTCAAACATAAGAGGTCTCTCAGTAGCTTGTGTATGGCAAAATTACGCTTTGCAACTTTACAACGACAAGTAAATACCCCCGATGTAAATTAATGAAATAAATATACATACAGTATATGTATATGTTCCATACATACATAAATGTATACTCAAACTTAAGCGTGCATACTTACTGAGAGTAACATTAGATACCACAACATATTATTATTAAGTTGTACTTTGTAAAATAATCAAAAAGCACTTGAAAATATACATATACGTATGTACGTGGTTATAGCAAACATTTCATAACTTTTGCGTAGCTTATGTTTTTTTTTTGAAGAATGGATTAGCCATTTTCTGTTTGTTCCAAAGATTCTAATCACTACTTAAGTCTTATTTGATAGCAAGAACTCTCATTTATTTATTAGTTTACTTTTAACTTAATAATTCAGCTTAATTTGTACATAACCTTAATTAAATATATACTACAATATTCCCAACCCCAAAAAGTGCAGAGGACTTGGGCTTTTTCCATACCTGTTTTTAAATTAAACATACCTATTTATAAATGTAGTTAAGGCATGTTTACCTTAGTTTATTTTTCTTGAGTGCTTGTGTTTTATAAATGAAGTTCACACAAATTTTTTTTATTGCAATAGCTTGAGGGAGGTCTTTAACCGAAGGTACCTTTAAATAGTCTGTTTAATTTCCCACGAACAAAAACTGCCGTAAGCTTACCCCGTATGTACTGAATATATCAAAAACACTTCCGATTCAGTGCCATCATGTTAAAAAACTTTTGGGATGGTTAGTTACAAGTGAAAATGTTATCAAAGTAACTTCTCGAAATCAAAGGCATTAGATTCAAATCTTCCAATTGTGAAAACTTTTCCGCAAGGAAATATATAGAAATAGAATTCACATAAAAACATATTGATTTTAGGTCAGTCAGTTTGCAAGAATCAAAGCAATTTTTAATCATTAAAAATATTTTTTATAAGATAATTGTCAAGATCACTTTTAGCCGAACATTGAACACACAGGCCTTAGTCAATTGAAACCTTAAAGACTTGAAATTAATTAAATATTAATAACAAAAAATCAAATAACCTGTTGAAATAATTTCTTCATTGATCTTATCTTACGAAATACATAATTGTATCAGTTGAATTATTTATAATAAACGATGTGGCTGAAAGGCCAATTTTAATTTAAATTGTTTTGTACTTCATTTACGATCAACATTCGAATTCGACATCATCATAAAAAAAAATCTTTTGATTATTACAATTCACCAAGTAATTATTGAAAATAGGTGTCAGTCAGCTGGTACAAATTAAATTAAAAATTTAAAAGTGCGTTTTTCAAAAAATAGTTACTTTATACCCTAAAGCAGCAGAGCATATGCGGCATGTACTTTGTATATAAACAAAAATCATAATACCGATTGCTATTAAACATTGAAGTCTCTTGTTTGTTTTTACCCTACATACTTAAATATAACTTTTAGAAACTGGTATTTTGTTATAAAAAAAAAACCATTTTCGACATTTTCACTTTTTAGTTTTTATAAATTTAAAATATTAAAAAAAAAATGTATTACTTTTTTTTTATAACGAAATGTGTTTCGCATAGAATAAAGCATCCAAGACCCCATTTAGTATACATAGTATAATATTTTCAGCATTTCGAGCTAAGGCGATAAATGCCATGCCCGTCTGTTCTTTGATCCGTCTGTATTAAGGCAAATTCGTCACTCAGTTTTGAGCTATTGAACTGAAACTTTGGGCAGGGTCTTAATTTTGCATTTGTTGCTGCTGCCACTCCCATATCCTCATAAGACTAACTATTTACCACATGTTTTTCTACTGGTATCAGAGTTCCCCACTTGCTTGTGCTTGGTTGCAATATTTTCACTTGTTTTGATGTGCCTTGATTGGGCCGACTCTAGTGCAGAGAAAAAGGCACCTTTGACGTGGTTTGGGTTTGGGCGTAAGCACACACTATTTTCTTAGATTGTATAGTTATATGGGTTGTTTCCTTTAATACTACGTTTTCACTCGAAAATTATAAAATTCACTGGGAAGAATATCGGTATATAATTGATAAGACTAACACTTTTTTTTTCAAGTAAGGAGACAGTACTAATATAATGAATAGTAGCTTTTACTTAATTCATGACATCATTTACGGCAACCCAACACTGATGCCAAAAAATTGGTAAGCCACATCTACTACTGACTGTTTATTTATGAGAAATTTCAATGACATCATTAAACCAAACCGAATTAAACCAACTAATTTGATGATGATTTCAACAATCGAGATAAAAAAGCAAACGGCAAACTCAAACAAATGAGTAATGAATTGAGCTATTTATAATCATTCATATAAGTTTATATGAGTTTCACAGCAGTACAGTTTCCATGTAGCCTATATAGACTATACTCTGCAATGTCCACCGCGGTGTCTATCCGTCTGTCTGTCTGTATGAACGCCTGTGTTTTGGACAACCTTGGACATGATGAACCAAATTTGGTGAAAGGATAGGTGGTGACATTTGGGTGCCACGCCTCCACGCATTACTGTCTTTTGATAACGAGCAGCTGGTCAAGTTTCCTAAGATCTGCAATGATTTTGATTCTCAGACAGACCCCTGCTAGAGTTACCATATTTGGTGGCAAATTAAAGTAAGTCAAGTAAGAAATCTTCTGGGTTCTCGCTATTAATCTAGCTTATAAATTAACTAAAAAAAAAAAATACATCCATATGAAACAAAAATGTATCGTACATAAAATACTGTGATACTAAGGTTTACTAGCTCTTCCAGCATAGCTGCATTTTATCCATTCTCAAAATATCACAAAGTTGCAGTCAACTTAATAAAAATAAATAGAGTTGAACGATACTGGTTAATACTAGTGTCACCTTTAGAAGTAAGATTTTAAAATAAATTGATTTATAAAAGCCATTCGTTTAATTTTGAGATTAGATAGTTTTAAAAAGAAAATCTGCTAATTGCCATAATTATAGAAAATTTATTATAACAGCATAATCGAATTTTAAATAAGTTAAATGGTTCTTGTTGAATGTATCCTGAGCCCTAGATCCAAACAGTCATTATTTGTATGTACATATGTGTGCCTGCCTTTCTGCGTTACTGCATGCATGACATACTTCATAACTTTAGTATTTGATAGTATTTCTGCTATGCTCAGAACTAAAGACAACTGTTATCGATTTTATACTGCAATGAAGAGTAAGCAATAATATAAAACAATTCGAAAACTTGTGTCCCAAAGTTCAAGTCCAGGTCTTAAGTCTTAAAAGTCGACATGTTCATACAGACGGATATATATGTAACTACTTAATCACGATCAACGCCATATTATTCGAGATTATAGGGTCTTTAAATCAAAATGAACCCCATATTTCAATTATAGCCGATTTGAGTCACGTCTGTCTGTCTGTCTGTATAAACGCGGCGATCTCAGTGAATACAATAACTAAAAATTGTACGTAATATTTTCTCGAATATCTCGGGAACAAAAAAAAAAATAAAAGAAACAAAACTAATCTCATTTAAATAGATAATACTTTTATAACTTTTTTGCCGTACAGAACATCAGTCAGATTTAAATTTATAGTAGCACAACTTTTATAATAAAAGATTGCCATAATATCTTTATAATTTTTGACATTCAATGACTAAGCCTTAAACCGTATATTTATAAAAAAAAATGTGTAGGACCGGCATTATTGTTGAGACAATTGAGCCATGTACAGAGAAGGCAGTATATAAAATGAAGCCTTGTTTTATCTAAAGTGCTTTAAATAAAAATAAAAAAAAACATAGGCGGTAGAAGCTTATATGCTTTAGAGCGCAAAAATATATGTACAACTTCAATTTCATATGAATATCCACATTTAAAATGCAAATAACCAACTTTTTAAAGCGTATTAAAATAATTTTTTATGCCAACTAATTTCGTAAGCTTTGTTAAATATTTACAATAAATAGCTGCATGTAACGAGAAATATATATGAAACAAAATTACTGTATGCAAATGCATATGTGAACAGCTTGTTGCAATTGTTATAGAAGTTTCTTGTTTTTTTTTTTTTTTTTCAATTATAGTAGTATAGCTTACCCTTTTTATTATATCAAACTCAGTCTACCCAATTGACCATTGCCTGTTATCCTTATATAACTACATATAAGTATATTCGTACATCACCTTAAACTTGAATAATAATGTTTTATTTAATTTTGCTTATTCTGTACAAAAGTTTAATAATTTGGATTCTTGTGTTTGTGTTGTACTCTGCTCTCAAAAGTGGCGAATCCTTTGCATTTTGTCTGTTTCGTTGTTTGTGGTTCAGACGCCCAATTAACATAGAGAGGGAAGAAACGTTCCACTTCTCTTCCAAAATCAAATATTACTGTCGGCAGCCTTCTTGCCGGCTGTTCATTGACATACATTTACTGGGAAGAGACAAGTTCCCAATTGAAGAACTAGAACTGAAACTCTTTTTTTCTTATTTAAAGTGAAATCAAATTGCCTCGTTAAAATACCTATATAGTATATCAAAATATTATAAACAATAAGTAAACGTATTGAAAAACACTTTACTCCTTGCTGACTCTATAAAACACTCTTTAACACATACTACATTAATAAACAACAAATTGACAAACATAGTCTTGTAGGACTTAGTTTTAAATAGTACCTACTGTCCTTATATACTAACAATTTCTGGTCCTAACAGCTACGTAAAGAACTTTCGTAAATAAATATCTTTCTCGAAACCTATAAATCTGGAGCTACTATATCGCCATTAATAGTTATGTTTAGGAAATTATCAAACAGCTAAGACAACAGTTTAATTTTGGTATACCATTTAATTTTTTAGCGAATACGAATTAAAAAACAATAAATCTTAGTTTCTCTAGTAATATTCAATTATTAATTGATTTAAAATATTAAGGATTCAAAGTTGTATGATTAATAAATTGTAACCTAATAAACTGTACACTGTGGAAAATTAAAACTTTTCACGTTACTAGAAAGTAAATGTTTCATTTAAATTCTTATATACAAATAGGTGGAATACGTACTTAAACATAGATTTATATCTAAATCTCATATGATAAAACAAAAACAAACTCTTCAGACAGTTGCTTACCTACGTCACAAAATGAACTTTTCGTTTGTTTGAATTTAAGCTTTGCTGTCTGTTAGCTTACGCAGTTATCTACACCAAAAATAACTTAAGCTTATTCGTCTCTTGATCAATTATGCTCTGCCTAGCATAAGAGCAACTTAACATGGCTCTCATAACTGTTTTTTGCATAT
This sequence comes from Scaptomyza polygonia, assembly GCA_035044585.1. Classification (NCBI taxonomy): domain Eukaryota; kingdom Metazoa; phylum Arthropoda; class Insecta; order Diptera; family Drosophilidae; genus Scaptomyza; species Scaptomyza polygonia. The sequence goes on from JAWNNU010001670.1 coordinate 608,365, forward strand.
GCTCTCAATAATTCTTGTTCTTGCTTTTTCTATTGCTTGCGCTTGGTCTTTAGCTGAGTGCAAGCCGCAGCTGCAATTCGGCAACAAATTAGTTTTGTGAAAGTCGTCGGTGACTCAACTTCGATCGTTCGCCTGCTTCGCGAAAAACTTAAAGTGTTAATTAGTGCGCATCTAAAGTCGGAGCTGCTGCAACACATTATTCGTTTGTAAAGTAAGTTCGGCCACAAAGGCAAATTAAAATAAACTATATTTATCAGTGTTTAGTCTGGGCATTAATAATGGCAACAAAATTTGTACATGCTGCGGCTATTTTGTGTGAAGAGAAAACAACGGTGCTTTACGAACCGCAATGAAAAGAACGATCACAAAAATGCAGCAAAAACACAAACACACGCAATAGAGACGTACATGCAAATTTTTCATGTGCTATGCTCTAATCTTGCTATCGTTTTTCGGCTACCGCTCCGGCGTAGCATAGTCAAATGTTTTCGTTTTTTGCTATTGCTACGGCTACAGATCATTCACTTTTTTTTCGATCGGCTATGGCTATGATACGTAGTAAATCAAAGTGAGAGCGAAAGCAAGAGCATAGCATTGCTCTTGCTGCTACAGAGCAGTATCAACAGAATTATAAATAAATCGTAAAAAGAATAATAGCACGACTTAAGCACAAAAAAAAACAGCATGTAATTGGGATATTTTTGCAACTCTCAAAGCGTTCGCCATTCTATTAAAGCGGCAAGTTTTGTTTTTGTGTATTAAGGCCGGGTTTCCGATTGTAAATCGACACGCAGCTACTGCCTTGTTATTTTTGCGGAAAATAACACCACGCAGACAATAGTTGAATCAAAATTGTCTTATTCTAATATGGTTTGATATGTGTTTTGATGTTTATTATTATTATTATTAAAGAGAAGGCTAACAATGAATTTTTAACCTACTACTTATTTTTAAGAGCGCTAGCTGCAAGGCTTTCGGCTCGCTTTTTATTAGTTATGTATAATTTTAAGTATATGAGTTTAAAGTTTTGTATTTATATTTTGTTTGTAAGTCCTAAGTTTTTTATAAAATTTATTATGGTGGAGATGTTGGATGGGGTGGGAATTTTGAGTATTTCTTCTGGAGGGAGGGGCAGGTTTGCTCTCCATCTGTTGGTTTTTGGGCAGTCCCAGATGATGTGCTTTATTGACAGAGGGTGAAAATTGCACAGGTTGCAAGCCGGGGGAGGCTGGCCTAGGAGCAGGTGGCCATGCGTAAGATTTGTGTGTCCGATTCGGAGTCTGGTGTAGATTTGTGTGTCTCGTGCGCTCATGTGTGACGGGTATGTTGGATTTTTTCCGCTGTTGTTGAATTGCTTGTAGTGGTGGGATACTTGGAGCCAGTCAGTTAGATGTTTGTTCTTAATAAAGTTTGAGAGCAGTCGAAATAAGTCTGACTTTTCCGCAATTTCGCTTGTTTGAGACTGGGTTGTAGCAGCCAGCTTTGCAATTTTGTCTGCTTCTTCGTTTCCGTGGATACCAACATGTCCGGGTATCCACATGATCTTTATATTTTTGTGCTGGATAATGAGGTCACGAGTTTGGGAGATAATGTTTTGGGTGTTGTTGGGGTTTTTTAGCGCTGAAATGGTGGATCTGCTGTCCGTGCAAATAATGTGTGGGTGGTGATGAGCCGAAGCATGCCTTACTGCCTGCAGTATGGCGTAAGCTTCTGCTGTAAATATTGAGCAGTATGGGTTGATTTGACCGGAATCCAGGATGGTGACATCGTTTTTAATTACCGCGTATGAGGTGTTTGTGGTAGTTTTTGAGCCATCGGTGTATAAGAATGTAGCATTTTTGTAGGCTTCGCTGGTTCCTCAGTGAGCTGAATAGTTTGCGGTAAAGCAGGGGGGAGGTATCTGCTTTTTTAAACTTTTCGATGTCGGAAATGAATGATGAGGGTTCTATGAGCCAGGAAGGAACCTTATTCGTTTGGATGAGCGTTGGTGGGACGTCGATCAACATGTCAGATGACAATTTAAGGCTGTTGAATACCGCAGAAAGTTTTTTTGGAAAAGTTTTACGTTTAACTGCCGCCTTGATGATGTAGTTGATTTTTTTGTTGTTGTGGAGTAAAAGTCTTGGAATGAGCCTTAACGTAGATTGTAGGACCCTGTTTTCCAGAGACGGTAATCCTGCTTCGGTTAAAACAATTTTTGTGGGGGATGTTGGGAAAGCACGAATGCTTCTTTTTGCTGCTGTATGGTATGGTGGAGCAATGGATTTTAGGTTGGCTTTGGATGAGTGTCCGTAAATTGGCAATCCGTAATCTATTTTGGAAAGGATAAGGGCCTGAGTGACATTTATCAATATGGGTTCTGTGTGTTGCAGAGCGTTGCGAGGAGAGATATTTTATAATATTAAGTCTTGCAGCTAGGCTGGTTTTTAGATATTTACAGTGATCCTTAAAAGTAAGTCTTCTGTCAAAAATTAGGCCTAAGATTTTAAGATTATTACAATATGGTATAGTAGCGTTTGGGAGTTTAATATCTAATGGGTTACAATTTCGTTTTTTGCAAATGTGCAGCAACTTACATTTTTCTAAAGCTAGGTTTGCACCTGAGGTGAGAGACCATGTATTAATTAAATTTAAAATTGTTTTAAACAAAGAGTTTACAGATCTAGTGCATTTTTGCTTGGTGTAAATTAACACATCATCCGCGTATAGGATATGTTCCATGTGATTAAATTTATTAAGAATAGTGCTTATTTCATTGAATGCTAGTGTGAAAAGGGTAACAGACAGAGGGGAACCCTGAGGTATGCCGTTGTGTAAAGGGTATGTATTTGAGTAGGCGTTTTGTATGCGTACAGTGGAATTTGCGGTTGGAGAGGAATGATTTTATGATGTTGTGTATTTTTTTTCCTACTTTTATTTGTGCTAGTTGCTTAAGAACAATATGGACTCCTATGCGATCAAAAGCCTTTTCAAAGTCTAGGCTGAGGGCTGAGACATGGTTGCGGGTTGCAATGGCGGTGGTTGAAAAATGATCGAAGATAAGTAGAGCGTCTAAGGTGCTATGGTTTTTTTTAAAACCAAACTGTTGCTCGCTCAGAGAACGCTTTCTTGATGTGTACCACATTATTCGTTTGGAGATAATTTTTTCAAAGAGTTTTCCTAAACAGGGAAGAAGAGAGATGGGTCGATAGCTGGTGAGCTCGTTGGGAGACTTTTTTGGTTTTGGTAATGGTATGATAGATGCGCATTTCCAGCATTGTGGAAAGCAACCTTGATCAAATACATTGTTGAATAGTTCAATAATTGCCAGTTTAGTGACATTTGGAATGTTCTTGATCATTGGGTAGGAAATTCTGTCAATGCCAGGGGACGTGCCTTTAACAGCTGCAAGTGCACAGTCATACTCTAGAACGCCAATTTTTGAATCAATCATTTTGGCCAGTTTGGAAGGGTAAGGATTGGTGAAGTTGAAAGTCAACATGTTGTGTTTCTCGACTGAGAACCGATGGTTAAAGTTGTTGTCATGGGAGTAAGAGCTCCAAAAATCAGCGAAAGCATTGGCAATTTCTTTGAGGTCATAGATTGGCCCGGTAGAAGTGTTTAGAAATTTGATTTGGGTTGATGTGGAAGAGCCCGTTAGCTTTTTAATGTCAGACCAGATTTGTTTGGGACTGGATAAAGGTGATATTTTTTCTGTGATTTTTATGAAACAAGCTTGTTTGCTTTCTCTGCACTTGTATCGGAATTTTGCTTGGTTTTTTTTATATGCTGTTAAGTTTTCATTGTTTTGTAATCGCTTATATGCATACCAGGCTTTTTGTTTAAGGTCTCTCAGCAGAGAGAGTTCGGTGTTCCACCAAGGCAGTTCTTATCTTAGAGCGTGGGGGCTTTGATTGTGGGATATTGTAGTGAGCTGATGTGCGTATGAGTTTGTGTATGTAGGCCACATCCCTGTTTATATTGTTTGAAGAAATGTAATTTTTTGTTTGTGAGCTTAAGAATGAATGAAATTCTGGCCAATTTGCGCTGTCTGTGAGGAATTTACTGATAAACGGATACTTTATTGATTGGTGGCGCACTATAGTTGTAATTAAGGGAAAATGATCACTTCCGCATAAATTGTCAAAAGTGTGTGAAGACGTAAAGGGAAGTAAATCTGGAGAGCAAATTGTCAAGTCTACATGTGTAAAGGTTTTGTGTGTGGAGAAGTGGGTTGGCTGCCCATCGTTCAAACAGCATAAGTTATTGATTGTAAGGACTTTTTCAACTATTTTTCCTCTCCTGTTTGATTGCGGTGATCCCCAAAGTGGGCTCCAGGCGTTGAAATCCCCCATTATGACTAGAGGTGGTGAAGTATTGTTTAAAGATATAGGATAGTTCATTAGAGTTAAACGGCTGATTGGGTGGAATATAGATATTAATAAATTTTATTTTGAAGCCTATGTTGATTTCAATTGCTTGGACTAAAATATTAGAAGATATTTGTATTATTGTATGGGGGTGGGTTTTCTTAACCAAGAAGGCAACTCCCTGTTTACCGCTAGAGATTTGTGGGAGGTTGTGGAAGTAGTGTGTGTATGAGTTGGAAATGTTAATTGTTCTGTTGTGTTGGGTATGTGTTTCTTGCAAAACGACAAGGTCTGGCTTATGTTCTTTTAGTAGAACCTGCAAATCAATTAAATTGTTTTGAACGCCGTTTATATTCCATTGAAATATTTTAAAAGACATTAATAAGAAAAAAGATATGTATGAATATGTGGTTTTGTTTTGATATTTTAGTTTTTTGCAGGTGAGTGTAATTCGCAAGTCTCGTGGCGAGCGAGGTCTGAGTGACTCGGTGGCTGAAGCCACTGCGAGTCCCAATTCCCACTCGCCACGAAACAAAAGTCAGAAATTTGCGTTAGGGGAGCTGATCGTCGTCTTCACTGATATACATATCAGATGAAGAGAGATCACTAGTGAGAGTTAGATTAGTGGAGTTTAATGCGTGGGGTGTGTTGTTGTTGTGTGTGTTGGTTGTCGTTGTGTGAGAGTGAGAGTTTACGTTTGAGTGGATTGCGCTTTGAGCGGTTAATGGAGTGTAATGGTGTTTTGTTGTTTCAATTTTATTCTTTTTCGCTGGATTAGCGTTCGAGTGGCTTGAGCATGAGGGAATATCATCAGCAGAGGCCGATGCGATAATATTAACTGTTCTTTTTATATTGTTCTTTTGCAGGTTGTTCGCTACAATTGGGTTGTCTTTGATTTGTTGTTGCTTTGCTGGGAGATAAGCGTCAGTTTTTTTGGTTGTTCTTTGGTGTGTGTTTTCTCCGTTTGTTGTGTTTGCGACTGTTTGTGCGTACGACTGTGTTGATGGTTGGCTTTGTGGATCGGTTCAATGACATATATTTTTGTCTTGCTTCTTTGAACGAGCATTTGGTTTGGCCTTGGATTTTGAGTATTTCTTTTTGTTGAATATATTTCGGGCATTTGTTGCTGGACGCGGCATGTTCCTCGGCGCAATTGGCACATTGGGTTTGGGTGCATTGATTTTCGTGTGCGGGGAGATTACATGTGCCACAGATGGCCTCTCTAGTGCAGCGTTTGGTTGTGTGTCCAAATAATTGACAGTTTTTGCAGCGCATTGGGTTTGGTGTGTACGGTCTGACTTTGACCTTGTACCAGGAGACTTCCATGGATTCCGGTAGATGAAATAAGTTGAAGGTTAGGAGCATTACACCGGATGGCTTGGTATAGCCGTCAACGGTTTTGTTAAATTTGTAGACTGCTGTGACGCCTTGTGTAGCAAGTTCTTTAACAATTTCTTCCTCGGGAATGTTGATGAGGCAGGGGGCGTAGATGGTACCTTTGGTGGAGTTCAGCGGTTTCATGGAGCCTGCAATTAATTTTGCATAAACCTACAAGTTCCGTTGCCGATAGAAATTTGCTGGCAGCCAGTGCGTCTCTTGTTAGCACCAGAAGGTTGCCATCTTTGAGTTCACTGATGGAGACTATGTCATTGCTGATAAGTTTGAGGGCTCGGTGGGTTGCAAAGCAAGAGTATTCGTTCAGTGGTTTATTTTCGTCTTTCGCCGCAATAGTGATGAATTTAGGATTTGGCAGCTGTATCACTGGTAAGCCAGGGAAGGAAATCGATGCTTTGTGGAATGTTTTATGTCTTTTGGGTTGAGGGGGATCGGCTAGCAGAGCGTACCGATTGTCCCCCAGGTTAGCTTGCCCTGTGGGCATGTTGGGTGCTTTATTGTGCGCGTGCAATAGCGTGGTTTTTTTTTTTTTTGTTTGTGTTTGAAGAAAATTAGAAAAAAAAACAAAAGAACACGCGAAGCGAGTGTTAAAGGTCTTCGTTTCACAAGATTCGATAAGCGACGAGAGCACGTCTGCACTGTTCAAGTGATAGCCGAGAACTGTGTTTTGATGTTTCAAACGGGGTTTAACGCAGAATAAGTTCAACAAATGGCCAAAGATCATATCGTGCTATTTATTAAATTTATAAATATTAATTAACATAAAATAGTACTCAAATAATTTAATAATAAAAAAAAAACAATACATTAAATAAAAAAATATCAAGCTAAAAAGTTGCGGGCGGGAGCAACTGACTCTGATACCAGAATTTAAACAGTTAGTAAAAGTTTGCTAGCCAATTGGACACTCATCTTTTAAACTAAGTAGCTACCTTCATTCCTATTTTAAAAATGTGGTGGGACGTGGGCCGGAGTTTGAAGGCGTTACTACATTTGTTTTAATGCAGATCTTTTGGGGATGTTATCAGCTACCTTGATCAGAATTTGGTGAGTCTAATTAAATGTGGGAAGGGACAAATAGACAGATGGATAGACGGACGTTACACAATACCAATCTACTCTTCATCTTCGGTATCAGAGTATAAAAATATGTAATCAGCTTAACCTAATGTGCCTTGGCTTTGTATGTTATTTTCCAGACTTCAAATAGACAAATCGTCGAATGAAAGCGGTAGAAAATTGCCAAAGGCATCGAAATATGTGTGATAATCGTCCATCCCCAGACGCCGAAAAACTCAAGGTGAGTCTCTCGAAACACAGCTCTTCCCTTAATCAGAGTATTGACAAACCAAATGGCAATATTTGCAACCAAAAGGAAGGTTATTATTTCGCGTCCCGGTTTTCGGCGGACCTGCTTAGATCCCTTGCACCGACGATGGCTAGCATGCAGTATAAACATCGTCTGCAGAGATGTTTGTACCACACCAAAAACTTCCGCAATTATTCCTTCCACTCGGTCGGGTACGGTGTCCCATTTGGCAAAGTAGCTGCCAAGAATGCTAAACATGCCGTACAAGTAAACGCCTGTCTGGGCCACTACCAGCAAAAGGTTATCCAAATTCATTGAATGGTGCTCGTCGCTGGTATCCTTTATATACCTGAGATCGCGCATTAGGATCATGCCTATTATAAAATAAGAAATAGGATTAAAACTAAATCTGTTGATTTATAAATATGTATGTACGTATGTACGAACCGGTAATTATTGCGGATGCGCACATAAAGTACATAAAAGTCTCCCAGAGTGTAACTTCCTGTGTTGCTATGAGTTCGTAGCCGGGTTGTGTATACAGAACAAAGTACATGATCATTGAGATGATTGTCATAACAATTATAAGTATGCCGAAGAACAGACCCTTGTGAGATTGCGAGCAATCGACAGAAAAGTGGTGTGCAGGTTTCTGTGCTACTGGCTTTACCGAGTTTTTACGTGTCTTGTCGATGTCTGGTATAGATTTAACAGTTTTCCACATTTCAAAAAGAATTACCGCACAAATCAGTGAATATTCGATTGTACACGGAAAAAGAAACGGTGACAACTGTTGAACCAGTGCACCCATGATAGTTGTACGTGAACATCCACTAAAAGGGGCATGCGTTGGCGGTATTGCAGTTGTAATATTACTAATCTTTGTCGTCATGTTTACTAAAATCTTGTGCAGCATGTCGTCGGTGGTGTGATTTGCTATATTTGTTCCAGTGTGAAACGAATGATGAAAATGTAAGGAATCATTAACTGCCGACCAGTCGGGCCCGCCGTGTGTTCCGTTGTGTAGTACCGGATCTAGGCCCGAATCAATGTCGTGGTGACTTATATGAAATATTTCGTGCTTCGTCTCCTCGACCAGCACATACAGCCATTCACACAAATTTGTGGCTACCATGTGCATTAGCCCGAATCGCGAGGTAACCTTGTGCCGCGCCATATCCATATACGTTGTGTTAAGAAAGATGAACTGAACCTGTGCAATGCACAAGACCATACGGCAGATAGGAGTTATGGCTACAAAGACGTCGCGGCATCCAAGATGGCCATTTAGTTCGAAAAATTGGCCAAACTCCAAACCTGAATACACCATTGTACCAATAGCAAAAGAAATAGCACCAACGCGTAGATAGAAACTTCCGAAATGAGTCACCTTGTGCTTGAGGTGTACATTGCTATTTTTTTCATCTAAAAGAATTAGGATAAAAATTAATTGTCATACAAAATTAAATACACATAAAGACTAGGCTCGACTAGGATATACCCTAAATCCGTGACCCTGAGCGTACGGTTATGCCTGCACTGATAGCCAACGCAGTGCTTAAACTTCAATCTTTGATATCCTCGGCTTCTATCTACCGATTTCATTGAAACTTTCAGAGATTCACATTATCTATAGTTGGTCAAGTTATTTAAGTTTGAGATTTTATTATTATGCTAACCGAAATAGTAATCGGGTACTATTTGAAACAAACTTATTTTGATCAACTTGCCTGTTGATGCGGATCATAAACATATACATATATCTTATGAGGACGAAAATGTTTCTTCTACCCGTTACATACTTTTACACAAATCTATTAAATCCTTCTATTGGTACTTTTAAATTAAAATTTAACAGCAACAAACGCCCTTTAAGAAATCATGTTTATCTGGTTGAAAAATTAATTCTATCCCGGTAATGTTCGACTTCTCTCAACTATCATTTTATGAACATAAAAATTATTATAGCTGTTAATCAAGAAAAACAATGATAGTGTCTGGTTTTAAAAATGGTATTTCAAAACTCTTATACTCGATTTTTGATTTTTCTGTATAATAATTTCTTTCGCATTGCATTTTTTTTTTTTGGTTATTGATTTAAGTTTTAGGTGAAATGGGAAACAAATTGTTGTCAACAGTTTTGTATGAGACTTACGGAAATCCTTAAGTGCATTAAAGAGGGAGCGATTCCGAAACGCACTTATGTAAAGAAATATCACAAAAATGATACTGCCCGCATATAAATAAACGTAAAATCCTTGATAGACATAGGTGGGTATCTGATCGGAAATTACTTCCGTTATAGGAAGACATACACCTAAAAGCACAAGTAGTTTACAGTAAATAGCAGATAATGCCGAACTTATGGCATCGCTGGAAAAAAAAGATGAAGAAATTTATTTCACATCAGTTTTTAAGGTATCAATTTAAGTTATGGCTTACTTGCCCGATCGTCGATTTTTTTCTTTCTGTTGTTTGGCTTGAAAGCTTTTTGCACCGCTTTCATAGTTGGCGCTGGAACCGTTGCGAGCACTTGCAGTTCCACTTTGAAAATTGATCGTCGCCGTACTGCCGTTAACCGTTCCATGTGGATTTCTTATTTGAAAATATATGAAACAAATGAAGGGGAGAAAGTAAAATCGTAACAATCGTTAAAAACATATCATATTAGGGATATGATATAAAATCCAGCAATACCCTGCATTTCTGGAGTTGCGCGGATGAAGGAAATTACTGGTATCCCTGCGTCCACTACCAGGAGGTCGCTGGGTCAGGATCTCCTGCAAAAGTATAGAGGGGCGGCGAGACACTTGAAGTGTGCAAGCAGAGTCGTCACGGTGCATACCAATAGTTGGCAGTGGTAAAAGGGCCTGCCGCTGATTTGTATGCTCCATCAAGTCCAAATTGGTTTGAGATTTCGCGAGCGGCGATATCGGATGTGTCATAGTATGTATGTTATGATGGCCGCAATGATCACATGTGGTACGTGCGTACCGTTTAATAGAGTTTGAGGTTGCGACAATCGATGTACTATTAACGTTGAGAGCGGGTGTGCCCGACGGTGTAAGTCGAGAAAAGGATATAGATTTTTTTGGTTGCCTTGTTAGGAGCTCAAAGCTGTCGCTAAATTTTTTATTGCTGACGTAAGATCGGGTGTTATTTAACCAATTTGCGTGAACACATCAGCTGTCTTATAAAGTTTCGCACATTTTGTGGGAAATATGCAAGCTGGGCAACCACAAGCTCTGGTCAGTTAAAATTTAAAACCGCAACTAACTTGGCGTAAAAAGTGTTCTGTTTGTGGTCAACTATCAGCACCACCTTTTGTTGACTAATTCAAAAGATGGATGTATATACATCTATATCTTTTGCTTTTAATGAGTTTTTGATTGATTTTGTCGCTTCGTTTACTTGGTGGGCTTTGCAAGGCTAACACGTGTATAACCGAGGTAGGGTCTTAGGTGCTACTGAATGAAGCACCCATAATTAGCCAATATTGCACCAGCACCTGGCTGGTGAACTCTACAAAGCAATCACCGACAGATAACACAAAAATTAAATACGCACGTATCAATCATAAGCAGTTTGGATGTTTCTTGCTGTTATTGTTAGAAACTTATTTATTTCAGTTTTAAAATAAGCTTTATCAAACGTAAATAAACGAAAGTAAAAGTCGGTTTTTAAAACTGTTCATACAAAGCAAAAAAAGTCAGAAAGCGATCCAATATTTTTATTTTATATTCAGATTTTAGATTTTCATTCTGAAATTCGATTTGAAAATTTTTTGTTTTCAAATATCAAATTTAAAACGATTCGTTATAAAATCAATGTGGAAAAACTTTGAAGTTAAATATGAATCGATTGAAATTTGATATTTTAATTCGATAAGTTTTAAAATCAGTAAAGAAAATGTAAAACCTTATTATAAAAATTAAATTTATGATCCCATTTTTCCATTGTTTATTCGCTTGAAGAATAGTAAAATCTTTGTGAATAATAGGTCGGTTAAGTTTTAATTTTTTTTTAAACATATATATGAGAACGCATTAGAAGCTGTAAATCAATTTGGAAGAAAATTATGAACACATATTGAGAGAAAGTTGAGGACAGCGATACCTGCACTTGTGAAAATGTCATTCAAATATTAGAAAGTAGTATCGGAACCATGGCAATGATATACATGTAAACCAAAAAACACACAATTCTTATTTCGTCCAAAAACAGTTTTCGGTAAAACCGCTGTATGCAAAATATTTGTTTACAAGCCGATCAAACCATGTTCAGAAATTATAAATTGTTCTCCCGTCCCACGTAAGTAGTGAAATTTTAGTAATATTCAAGCAAGCTAGATTCAGTCCAAAGCGATTAACAAAGGTTTTATTCGATTTCACGAGTGTTTGCAATTTATTAAGAGCGGCAGCTTTTGGCTCGTTTAGCGGTAATAAATTATTTTTAAATTATTTACAACAATTATTAAAGTTATCCCCTACGCGCAGATTTAGTCGAATTTCGCTTTTCTTCCGAACATTCGTGTCATTCTACTATATTACGAATTTTCTCTATAACAAAGTTTTTATTGCCCTTGAGTTTTGCTTTATAGAAGATTCGAAATTATCTTGCATTGCTTAACAGGTTTTGGTTGGATTTTTCAAAAAAGGCGAAGCTTAACTTAGCTGTGCTTCTACAACATATATCTATAAACTATAATTATATTCGTGATCTATACTTATAAAAATTGTACTTGGATTTTTGTAATAATTTTACACCTGATGTCCATAAGTGATTAACAGAAAACAGCTAAGTGAAACTTCAAATATGAATTTTTGCTTAAATAAGAAAAGCTCTAGTCAAATTAGTTAAGCTATTTACATCCATATATGTGTAAGTGGCTTGTATAAATGTATATATATATAAATGTATATACAAAATGGGTAAGATCTTATTCTGATTTGAAGTTGTCTTAATTCCCAATTATATTTACCCAACACATCTAACAAAGTTATAATACATACGATTGATTGTGAAAACAAAATTCGAAAACACATGCATGCCACATTTACACACAATTTAAAGTTATTGAATCCGTTAGTGCGCGACTTTATATTGATAAAGATAATATTTAGTCGTTTTATATAGAAAACACAAACTTTTTGGCACGCGCCACATCATCTCTGTAATGAACCCGTTGCTTTGTCTTCCACAATGTGATTGGCTCTTCATAGAAGCCATTTGTGTTTAAGTTATTTAACGACATGTAATATTGCAGTCTGAGTAAGATTGAAGAGCAAATTTGGCTAAAAATGGTTATCGATGTTAAATGAATTGACCGCGGCTTAGCAGCTTATGATTTTAAACAACTATACATGAGTAAGTGAAGTGCGATACTGAAAGCTCAAAATATATGTGACAGAAACTGAAGCTGCACAGACAACGTTTGAGTAGTTGATTAGCGATTTTATGTGCTTTCTCCATATGCTACTGTTAACACACAGATTAACACAAATTTGAATAGCAGACCAACAAATTTGCGACTGGGATCCCAAAACTTGAGCTTTAAATGTGAGCGAAATGTTTTCTTCAGAAAATTTTAGTCATCTTTAATAGTCACACAGAAATTTAGTTAAAATGGTATTATGAAGCTGTGCAAAATTAGGTAACAGGGCGAAAGCGCACAACACTTAATGAAACATATGCATTAAGTCTAATTTTGGGTTCAGATTTGGAACATAATAAGTTTTCGATAACATATACAAACTTGAACTTTTTTTTGTTTTTGTTTCATGATTTGGTACCAAGATAAACCCTTCATTTAAGGTTGGAAACGAGATTTTTAATCAAAATTCATGTATAAATTCTATCCCTTAAATTTCACCCAGAACTGAGTCATAAGTTTTGTGTCTCACAATTTTGACGTACAATTTATCATCTGTGAAAACTAAATCAAGACCAGTCAAACAAGGCGTTGATGTTAAAAATTGACTTAAACTCGCGGTAGCAAGTGCCGCTGGTTGAGCTATCCTGACGAGCAATTTCTTACTTCCTGGAAAGTGGAAATTTTTGTCGCCGCTTAATGATTTTTACTTTTCACTTGACAGAATATGTGAACGTTTTTTAAAGGAGAGTAAATCGGATTTGGGTAATGTCCGACTTACTGTTTGGTCCATATTTATAGCAAGAGCTACCAAGATTGGAAGTTTTGTTATAAAAAACAACATTTTAAGGTTGAACTACCTGCAGCCACTTTACTAACGAATTTAACCCTGACCTTATGCAAAGAAAAGGTAGGTATGAAGGTCTATCGGTCTGTCCGTCCCTCTGTCCATCTATATTAGTGCGTCGATCTTGGAGACTATAAGAGCTAAAAAATTGAGATTTAAGATTAAGTTTGTTTCAAATCATAAAAATCTCCTGCGGCTTCCAGTATACAAATGGAAATGATAACAGCAAATTTGAAACATGATCCAAAAGCTCTGATCATTATTTTAAAAATATCATTCAAATCGTTTGTATAACTTTGTGGATATGCATGCACTCTCTGCATACGCCTAGGGTTCATTATATCTTCCAGCCGAGCTTTTTTGGCTTAAACTCTTAGAGTATTTCGCAGTCGGTTGCTTTCGACATCAACGTTTTCACTTGTTTAAACATAAGCTCTTCCGTTTCCAAAAATGTAAGTGTTGGTTTCTGTCAATGCAGAAATTAAAACTTCTCACAACTGCTTGACTGTGTTTATGAACAGTAACGTATAAAAATAACGACTAATGTTTTTTTTATTGTTTTAATATCATGTGCATGATATATTATTTGGATTTTCACAATGTATTGAGTAAATTGTTTTAATTAACACAATTTACTATTGTTGTATATTCTTACCTAAATGTAACTGATGGCATTCGTTCGTATTTAAAAGCGGTGATACGCGCGCACATTAATTCAAGTTTCTTAACTATTTTGTGCTATAAATTGTTTGCTTTCAGTAAGAAATTTTGAAATGGGAAATAAAAATCCATTTACCTCTGCTGATGTAAGAAAACTAAAATACGAATGCCTATTGAAATTAGTACTTCTTATCGCTATAGTAGATAGTGGGCAGAGTTGTGTATGACTCGTCGAAGAATGGTTGTATTGGCGACACCTTTTAATTGTGTGTGTTATTTGTTTTTAGGTAATGCATGGGTATTAACTTGGTTTTGCGATGCGATACAGCTTTTGGCAGTGACAAATGACTGTACACTAGATACAAGCATGTAACCAAAAATATTAACCACTCAAGCAAAAAGTTTAATACTATACGGTCAAAGATGTCTCTTTTGCCATGGAGCATGCATTTTAATGCTCCGATACCTAAGTTAGAGAATATTAGTTTTGGAAATGTCTGTTTGCTTATCTTTGAGCTGTTGAGATAAAGCATTAAGATTGGGTCTACCGCCTACTAAGGGCTGGTAAATCGATAAAATCGATACATATGTATGTATATATTTTTAAGATAACTTTATTCATTTAATGCAATATTAGTTGACTCTCCACACAGTATGCAGGTTTCGTCGACAACGAACTTGTTTTTTTTTTGTTTAGTTATCACAGCCCGCTGCTGACGAAACCCGTTTTCAATATGGAGTTTGCGACTTCTTTTAAACTTAGTTTCACCAAACAAACAACTTTACTATATCATCTGTCCATGCACTGCTCATCCCTCATCCTTCTTGAGCTGACCAATTTAAATATTATTTTGCAAACTTCATGCGCCTGTTCAAATGTCTTGCTGTAATAAAAGGGCCACTCCTGGGCTCCCAGCTTTTAAATTATATTTTCTGAGAGATAAGCGAACTTAGTATTTTACTTACGCAGCTAAATTGCTGTCTTGCAAGGACTTCTTGTGCTCCCGCATCAACTCTCTGATCAACTGTTTGACGGTGAAATAGGTCACAGCACATTTTTGTTTCTTTTTGTTTTTTGTAATGTTTATGGCGTTTTGTTGTTATTATTATTTTATTTTTTTTTATCGTGTGGAATACATTCTATAATGATTTCGTTAGTTTAGTTTAGTTAGTTAGCTTGATTAAATGATTGCAGTAACAAAACAAAGTAAGACCTCTGTAAGGCTTGCAATTTTGTACCGCTAATGCTGATCAAGAAATTAAATACTTTATGTAATCCTATTGTTTGTTACATAAGTTTTTCAGAAGGAGTGCTGCAATCTGTGTCGTTTTTAAGTCAACATTTCACATAATCACCTGAGTCCTAGTCAAACTTTTAGCGGTGGGTTCATCTATGTAGAAAATTTGCCCTGCAATTACAAGATTACAATTAACTATTAATGTATACATAAACATGCTAATTTCAATACCGAATAGGTTTACAAGCTTGGAAACAGTTCTGTCATATCAAAAAATTTCCAATGACCAATCACTTCTAAAAAAAAAAAAACTAACATATAGTATCGAAATGTTGGCAGATGAAAACGCGACCAACAAGTTAATAATTCACTTAAAATCAAATCAAATGTAATTTGCTTTCAACAGAAATTTGCACTGTACGCGGGACGTCACTTAAGTCAGTAGTCAGTGGGTTTTTGTCAATGTCACTTTTACATTGTATGTGACGATGAAAGATAGGCAATAGAGAAGAAAGGACCAGACAACACTGCAAAATCAAAAAAAAAAAAAAGTCAGGAGCATAACAAAAAAACAAAAACAACTCTGAGTATTGTTGCACATTTATTGCCAAGAACAGTATTTAACAGTTTAGTTGGCTGCCAAACGCAATTGCGCTCTTGAGGAAAAACGAAGTACAAAAAAACAAAAACGAAGGTTCTAGACGAAAAACCCTGACACGTGCTCGCGTGTACAGGAAATAACTTTCAAACTATGATAATTCTTGTGTTCCTAACCGATTTCACAAAGGGTTATTTTTTCGTCTGCCCAATTTAAAAATGGATAATAGATTATAATCGATAACATGTGTATATTTTTGTAACTGGATTAGTTTTCGCTTATTATGGTAAACATATTATTGTTTCCGAGATATTCGGAACACAGAAGGACTGAAATACGGACCTATCGGAGAAACAAGGACAACCAAACACTTACGTTACGACGTTGAAGTATAAAGGGCTGGGGATCGTAAGGCCTTTTTATAAACATTTATATATTCTTTGATATCTCAGTAATAATTCTAAACAAAAAATGTTAGCAAGCACGGACCACAGACCGTGCAACCTTATGACCTATTTGCCAGGGTTTATTTTTCTTTTTTAACAACGGGCTATATTTATTAAATCGAACACTACATTTCGTTTCAATTCAAATTTAATTCTGTGTTACGAATTTTTTTCTAAATCTAAGTTTGTTTTATCCCCTTGAGGTTGGCTATATTCGACAATAGGCTCGCCTTCATTTGGTTTTTTTATACCCTGAACCCATAAAAATGGGTAAATAAGAGTATAATGGTTTTGTGCAAAAGTATGTCACAGGCAGAAGGATGCATCTCCGACCCCATAAAGTGTAAATATTCTTGATCAGCATCAATAGCCGAGTCGATATGGCCATGTCCGTATGTCCGTCCGTCTGTCCGTCCGTCTGTCTGCCTGTCTGTCCGTCTGTATGAACGCGTAGATCTCAGAGACTACAAAAGCTAGAGACTTCAGGTTTGGAATATAAGTTCTCCTATACCATGAGCAGAACGAGTTTGTTTCAAATTATCGATAACTATTCTAGTTTCCAATATACACATGGAATTGGATACAAAAAAATTACGAATTTAAAAAATGTAAAAAATGGAGGTTGAAAAAATTCTCGTCCAAATGGGTTAAGAACACCGGAGATATGGTAAAGTTAAGTCAGTTTAAAGTTGTGTTTCAATTGATTATTATTTGAAGCATACTTTTAGGGCGCATGTATCTTCTAGTCGGGCTCTCCCAACTAGAGCCGTTTTACTTGTTTTTCTTTTTTAAACGCAGCAGGACAAATCTGCGACTTATTAAGAAGTCTTTATTCTCAATTATATTTGACAGTCGAGTCGGCTTAGCCATGTCCATCTATATGAACGCGTCGATCGCAGATAATTTAAAGAAAAATATAATTAAAATTTGAAATAAAAATACCAATAACAAAGTAATTAAAACATGTAAAGTTTGGTTTTTTGATCTTAACTGATTTTCTAAGGATCCGATAAGATATCTTAGGTAGAAATGAACTCAATCGCTTAGTAACAAATGAAAGCTTGTACCATCCATTGTTACAAACGAAACCACACACCACCGGCAGCACAAATGTTGGGTAAACCCATATTAACTGAGTGCCAACACTATCCCATGCCACTTTCACACTGATGAAGGCAAAATGTTTCTTATGAGTCAAGCTCCAGAGGCATTGTTGCGACTCGACGATCCTAAGTAGCAGTCGATGTTTTTAAACAAACATTTTCTGCCGGCGAACATTGTTCCGCCTTAGAGCAGACTTTTTTATCAATGTACATTTTTTGTTTGATAATTAAGATAATTAATTCAAATTAAAAATATTAGTATTTGAATGATTTTTTATTGTCCATGTATTTTACTGCATGGGTTCCACTCTTTAGTGAAGCACTTTGTAATACACCACATTTTTCGTTTAATTATCAGGTGCATGAACAATTAACGCAGATGGTCTTCCGACCACAGACCATAAACTTTCAAGAATTGGCCTTGTGATTTGTCAAATGGAAGTCATGGCGAATGAATGGATCGGAAATGGAAGTCGTTTAAATCCTTGGACGTAGAACTTCGTCAACGTTAATTTTCCTTTGAGTATCGTCGCGTAAATCACATTGTTAATCAACTTCTTACTACCAAATGCGTTCCGCTTCACATAGCGCCGATGATTTAGGGCAAGCGTTTATTTCGTCTGCTGCAGACGAAATTCGAATTACGGGCAGTGTTTGGCGGAAATCTCAAGATTGTAGAATCATTGCGCCTCCAAAACTTCTCGAGCTATTCCGTAGATCTTATGCTGTCCAATGACGCAGCGCTCTTTACTTTCACTTTCTTGTTTTTCTGTCCTTTCACTTGCAATGTTCCGAATCCTAGTTGCTTCACGGCTTCGTCGGAAAAGGTTTGATCGTGTTGGTTTTCTGAACCGAATGTTCACACAAGGAGTGCTATTTATTTTACCCCATTTCCTTCTCCTGGTTGTAAGCTATCTCACCACGAATTTTCAACCAAATCAGTTCAGCCGTTCGTGAGTTATAAATAGTGAAACTTAAACGACTTTCTTTTATATATATATATAGATCTGATGAAACTTCAATCGGCCATATCTCCGGTGTTTCTCAAGCTTGTCATTATTTTTTTTAAAGTTTTAAACATAATTTCTTAATTTAGGAGTTTACTAACTTGAAAAGTTATCGATAATTTAAAACAAACTTGGTTTGCCTATGGTTAAGGAACATTTTTCCAACTCTTATGCATTCTAACTCTCATTCTCTGAAACCGGCGCTTTCTTACATACGAACAAACATATCGTCTCGGGTGTTGATGCTTCTTTATGCCTGTAACATACTTTTGCACAAAACCATTATTTACTTTTAACCCATTTATTTATATTTGAACCCGTGTAACGCTATCAAAGGGGCTTTGTATCTTCTTTAATAAACTATTCAATATGATCGCTGTGCAAAACATATGATGTAAATTCGTAACAGCTTTATGCATGTATGTTTACAACAAATTTTGAATGCCTTTTTTGAGTGTATATCTAAAAAGTTCTAGTGTAAGTGATAAAGTGCTTTTTGGTAATCAAATACAATAAAAAGTTTGCTGCTAGGCAATTTCAAAGTAACACATTCAAAATGCGGCCGGTGGCAGGTCGCAGTTGATTGAATGTCAGTTTTTTTGTAAATGGTAAAAGCCATGTAAAAACCAAATTCGATTAGTATATATGCCATATAGCACAAAGCCTGCCACTAAATCAGTGTCATAGTACGATATGTAGACTTTTTTATCTATTTTTTATTTATATCTATCATCGAAACTAACAATTTGTGTGTTGTTGTTAGAGAAGAATACATAAATTAATTGGAATATATGAAACTTTGTTGATTTGTTTTTTTGTTATGGATTGCCTTGGCTTAAAACGGGATTGCAAAATATAAGCTCTATCATAAGTCAACAAAGTCATTGATATTTAAATGAAAAAAAAATGAATTGTGGCACTCGATGCAAAAACATATAGCAATCGACCACCAATGCCTCGACGCCTTGAAAATAAAATTTGTTCTTTACCTTTTTAATTGGCGTGTCCTAGGAGGTCGTATATCTTCTTTACATCCTCGATGCGTCAACGAGACCTCGTTGATAGGGGGAATAGCAAAGGATAACAGTTAAGGCTGTAAAATAAAGGAAATCTAAATATTTTTATTCAATATGAAAAGCAGTCATAAATCTAGAAATGAAAAAAAAAAAAATAGAGAACAAAAAATAACAATAAATATACACATACTAATAAATAATTTAAATTCAAGCGTCAACAGTTTGAAATTTATGCCCAAAAATATTTAAATCAAATATTGTTCGTACTGAGTTTTAATATGAACATATTATGTTTAACAATTTTTAAAGACGCCATAAATCGAATAAAAATTAGTTGGTTTAAACTTACTTAATCGGAAATAGGTTGATTCGAATCAGGAACTCTTGTTCACTTAGCGAACGTCTTAGCCATTTCGCTGTTGCCGTACTTATTTCGTATGCAGTTAGTTTAAATGTAAACCGAAAGAGCTGAGGTAGCTACTCAGCGGGCGTAGTGCACCCTCTATTGACTATGACATCGGCATTGATTTTAATACATGTCGTTTAAAATGCAATATTTTATAACGAAACTTTTTTTTATTATCTGAAAATGGTATTTTATTTTATTGATTTGATCTTACGTTGCATGTTTTTGTTGTGTGTTATGTAATCTATTCTACTAATCCCTAAACTCATATTGAAAGAGTAGTGAACAGAACTATTGACCTGCTTTTTTGTTGACGGCCAAAACTGATTTTTATATTTTACTTTCGCATAGAACTGTATTCAAGCTTTTTATCTCAAACCCGTTATGAGGAACGTTAGCGATAACGTATGTAATCCGCCATTTTGAAGCGGCGGCCATCTTGGACTTGCAATGTTATCAAATGAATTTGCGTAGCAATATTAAGATCAATCCCTTAAAAAGGAAAGGGGGTCAAATTTTAATTTCTAGATTTGATCAAAGCAAAATCCGTTTTAAAATCAATAAAATTTAGCACAAAAGGCGCTTAAAATTACATTAAAAATAAGTTTAACTATGAAACCAAAATAAACTAATACAAGTTGGTAGTACCTTGGTTTGGGATTGACTGAATGAGTCTTAAACTAAAGCAACTGAAGAGTAGAAAGCAAGATTTTCTAGTTAATTTGCGAAAATGCTAAATGTATTTTTACATTGCGGATGTAAGCTGTAACAGGATGCAGTAGAACCCCTCTGATGTGGCAGAAAGTGCTCATATAAAAATAGTACATGCCCATTGCTACAATGTATCAAAGCGGAAGTAGGCAAACTCAGTACTTAACAGACAGTAGTTGAGTCAGTTAGCTATCGCTACCGCTAAGAGGGTATGTGATGCTATGTATGTTTCTGTGTTTATTGTTACTTGCACATTTCCGCTTGAACAGCTGTCACTCGTAGTGTTCAGTACTTTTATCAGTTCTATCAATAGCCAAGTTTGTCGTAGCGCTGACAGGCACAAATGTCTATCATAACTTTTGTTTAAGTGCTACTTTTGTCTTTTGTCAGCCACCACTATCGACATCGGTTGTATTATCATTTTGCTAAATAGTAGTATTTTGGACCAGAAATTTTTACTGACGCCGCGACACGTGAAGAACGCTTGAACGGTACGAAAGTATAACAATTTTTCTGTCAAATTATAGAAAATAAATACAATCAAATGTTGAAATTTGTTTGCTAAATGTTTTAAAGAAAGTGAATACTTTAGCATTCGCCGATATCAATATAATACCCGCTAAAAAAAAATGAATTAAGATTCAACTTATAGGGTCGGAAATGTTCTTTTACCTGTCAACCGCCCACACTTGATTATATACAATGATACCGTCATAAGCATGTGATCAGCTAAACTAGTCCATATGCATTTGTAAGTATGTTTAATATGTACTTCTATCCGTTATATTTTAATGTGTATCAGCTGTTGGTCATAAAGTATGTAGTACCTCTGAATATGGCTGATTTCACTGGAATTTAAGCACACTCCTCGTTGATTTGGCTGGCAATAGACCATGACAGTTTATAAAGATTCAGTTTGTTGGCCGGATGGCAGACTAAAAGTCTGTCTGAATGTCTGGTTGGCTGGGTTGGCTGGGCAAATGCGGTTTAATTGTGCATCAATAAACATAAAGAATGAGTACACAAATGCCAAGTGAGGTAACAGTTAAACCTACGAGTTTGACGACGATTGTGCAACAAAGCTTCGGCTGACTGACTTGCTGAGTGACTGAGCGGTTTTGGTTCGCTTTTACGTTTTTAACGCGCTCCGCCGAACGAGTGATACCGATTTCCTGTTAGGTTCAAGCTAACTTTATTTAAAGTAGTAGTTAGTTAAGAGTCAGTTCAATTTTGGCAGCAAACTACATTGCAATTTAGAAAATTGCAACTGCTTAAAGACGGCACATACTAACTTTGTCCAAGCAAGTCCGCATTTGACGATTTTCTTCGTAATAAACGTAAGTGGTAATTTGCGTTTAACTTACTTGTCGCCTTTAGTGGCAATGAGACGCCATGGCACTCGAGTGTTTTATGGTTACTTTCGGGATTAAAAAAAACCAGAATGCAAATGCGCAACAATTAATAGGATTGTACACCGAATGCTGACCAAAGTTTATATCTTTCAAACACAATCTTTCGGCGATAGATTCCCAATCACAAAAATAGACACCTGTTAGCGCTATACGAATAAGTAATGTTTAAAGGGCTTAAGTTGGTTAATACTTACACGAGTAACAGTTTATGATTTAAAGTAAATAATTGTGACTTACACAAAGTTGTAACTACTATTTAGTTTAAATAGAAGCTTCCAGGTTGGGGTGTTGCTGTTCGTTCACATTAATGGTTTTATTCCATTTTTGTTGCACTTCAACACTTGAACAAAAATGATGAATGAGAGACACCATAAAAAAAAAGGTGACTCAAGACTTAAGTGTTTGGTTGACGCGGATACGAGATAATGAGATAATCAGACCGACTCTGATGCTCCAACAAATGCTACAAAAAACTAAACTAAATCTTGAGCCGCTGCTTCAGAGCGTAGTATGTATGGCATGTACTTCCGCCTTGCACGTCACAAACCGAATGAACCAACAACTGATTTCCATTTATAATGAAAACTCTTTACAGGGCAACGCAACAGTAAAGCCAACACGACGACGACGGTGAGCCTAACGCCGCCAACGATGCTTTTCAACCCCCAACACGAGTGCAATCCGAAAAGCACGAGCAAGGGCGAGTCGCTTAAGCGGTGGGTGTTATTGCGTCTGTGTTTGTCTGCATAAATTTGTATTTTCTGTGAGGCAGGAGAAAACCCCACCGCATTTCATTCAGATTGCTTTGTTTGGCTCTGGCTCTGGCAGTGGCAGTGGCCTCTGCCTCTGTCTCTGCCACCGCCTCTACATTACTAGTAGTTCTTGCTCGGCTAAATCAGTGTCACGAGCCGAGCCTCGTGCCGGCGGGGAAACACTGCACTGCTACCTACTACTGTCTACCTTTTAACTGCTCATTGCGCTCGGGCATGACGATGATGTCGATGACGTCGACAGCGCTGCGTGTGCCGTTGGTACGCCGCTCAATTTTTCAACTGTTGCTTGCGCTGCTAGGGCCATTGACTGGACAAAACCAAATCTAGCAAAGCAGAGCAACAGTACTTTACGAAGCGTGAAAGTATGGAAATCCATCTTTTTTTCGGCATATTTTGCACACAAGCATTCTGTATAAATTCGAACTACATACTAGTAAAAGGAGAAAAACCGTTGAGCAGACGACATAAATCTTCTCTTCTCTGTAACCTTTATTTAATGCCTGCACCCATTGTGCATGTCTTAGTTTTACCACAGATAGTGAAGTGATTTTACAAAAAAAAAAAAAAATAAGTGAAAATGTTGCAGTCGGGCAGGGCGCAACCGACTGCGCAATACTCTGATTCTACATTTAAATGAGATGGTTTATAGCTTGTTTACGAAGGGGGATTTTTTGGAGGCAGTCTTCAGATTTGTTCCCACACAGCATTAAGGCTGTGGAAGATGTAGGCATTCCCGTTTTTTAAAGCCGCGGAGGCTGATGTAGATCTTTCTAAAAAAGCATAGGGTTTCAAAGGCAGTGGGGCAAGGGCGGAGATTGGGATCGTGGCATCCCTTTGGGGAATACCACTTGTAAGACAATAACTAAACGCTAAGGTGGTTAAATGACTTTTAGATAGAATAAACCACATTGCAAAGAATAAGAGAACCAATATAAAAGTACATGTAAACACTCTGTTTTAAATGTGTTAAGAATCCAGACTAAAAGCCTTGAGTTAGTTAAATGTATAAGCCAAAAGCCCTACACCTATTAAAAATGGGTGTGGGTATGGAGAAGAATCTGAAGAACTTATATTCCAAATCTTAAGTGTCAAACCTTCTTAATCTCTTCAGCTTGATGTCGTTAACTATTAATTTCATAACGAACCCAAACAAGAGACTTGCCTGCATACGGAGAAGGAGTTTTTTAGTTGTAAATGCGTTACACATTTCATCAAACTGAAATAATATCAAAGAAATAGGGTTATCTTCCATATAGTTGAAAAATGAAAAAGTACAAAAAAAAAAAAAAAAATTGAAACTTTGCAGTCGGACGCAACCGCGGTATATTCGATACGTGTTTAAAATTGGATAACAAGAGGCCTTATTTCAAAGCGGTACGAATGCGATAAAGGTGTGCGCTCCGTTCAAAGATTGGCTGATGCAGACTTTTCGGGGATGTCACCGGTTATATTGCCAACGAATTAAGCGTCTCAAGTTTAAAAACTGTGAAGATACAAGAATTCCCGTTTACAACGAGGTAGTGGAGAGGTTGGAAGTGGCTTAGCCGATATGAGTGGGCGTGGCATCCAAAGTTTCGATACAGAGCACCGGTAGCTATCTTCTTACTAAATTTCGTTACTCTTGCTGTAAGGATGTGGGAAATATTTAGATTGATCGATTTTCAGCATTAGAATTTACCGATTTGCGTTTTCGTATTACCCCAATTTTGATGCTTTATCTGTCCCGACCATATTTGAAAAGTATCTAGTCTCTAGCCTGAAAATCGTCGAAAAAAAGTTGCGTTTATACAGACGGACGTTGCACAAACCGCATCTACTCTTTACCTTCGGTATCGAGTATAAATATTTGAAATAATTAGTTAAACTTTTAGCATTTTGGACTGTGTTACTACCTAGTAGTATGACAGAAAATGTGCTGCTGCCATTTCACCCGTTAAATGCACATTCACGCACATGATATGTTTTAGAGTAAGGGTGGGGTGTGGTGGGGTGTGGCGTGGCGTTAACAAAAATTGTTGTTCAGTTTCGGCTGCCTGGCACATATTCCCTTACTAGTGCTTTTTTTTCATAGCTTGTTTAGCAAATTAGTTCCAGTTTATCGCTCTTGCTTATTACGCTGCCGGTCGCTTTGAAATAAACCCAATGAAACCAACAGCTTTGGGGCACCAGGGCCATTTGAATAACATGAACAAATGTACAACTCCAGTAAATGGGTAAAATAAAAAAAGTTGGTTATGAATTTTAGATAGCAACTGTTTAGATCTGACTTTTAAACTTAATAAATGAATTTCAACTTATTTTGTAACCTGTTGATATAATGATTCATACTTTGGATCAATTTGCGTAAAATGTTTAGTAAACTGAACTTAATGATTTGAGTCAAGGACTAAGATTTCAATAATGGGCTGGTGGTTTGCGTCTTATGTCACCCGTATTTTACAAATATTTTCACCATTGGGAAGGAAACGCAGGTGCAGACAGCAAACAGCTCAAAACTGTTAGCCGGCAGCATTTGGTGGTGCGGCGGCGTCACAAAAAAAAAATTAAAGCAGCTTGTGGTATAATGTGAAATCCAAACGTTGAGGAAACTAAAACGAGACCAGCTAACGAGCAGAGATTCCATTTTAACATCTCATTACCTTAAGCAGACAACGTGTATAGAAGCATGGGGATCCCTGGATCCTGCGCTATAAGCTGCAATAATTTAGCAATTCCGCCCGCTTAATTACCTGCCACATTTCATTTTAGTGGAACAGGGACGACGCGACGCCAGGACGACGCTTTGTGAAGCCTAACTGTTATAAGTGCAGGCCCCATTCAAATTAAGGAAAATAGTATGTAACAGCTTTAGACGGGATGTGCGTTGCGCTTGAACCGCAAGCAAAAGAAGGTAGATTGTGCTTTGCTACCACTTGTTGGCTTACCCATATAGTTTTTCCCATAAACTTGAAGATACGTGCTGACTTATGTGCTTGTTGAAGTTAATTCCCATCCACACTAGCAAACAAAAATAACGACTTAGTTTTGTAAAATAACTAATTTCATTTTGGGGCAATCAGTCCGGGATACTATAAGCACCAGTTCAGTTCCAGTTGGGGTGACATGCAAATGCAAAGGTATAAAAAAGATGAATGGAAATTTGTCTAAGGCTTACACTTGTTTAATATTCAAAATTCAACATTCCAAACCAAAAATGTCCAGCTGTCAAAAAGTTTCTTAGATCGGTTCGTTTTTACAGATAGATGAGGTGAAGGAGAATAAAATGTGTAGCCAAAAATTTAAAATTAAAGCTGCTATGGTAAAAAAAATTTATCAGCACCACAATCTATCATACCAGCAGTAAATAGCTAGAGTATTAATTTACTGTTTTACTTGAGCTTTAAGCTGCTTAAAAGTGTTCAGACATGTTTGACAACAATTTCGAAATTGATTAAAAACTTTTTCAAGTGGAGTTTAATAAAATGAGATTAATATGAAGCCACAATAATGCAAAAGGTTGGTGGTGGTAATATGTTGGAACGTACCAACAAACAAACTAATATATTTTAAATTGGTCTAGTTAAGAGAGCCCGGCTAGAAGATATGATAGGCGACCATTGGCAATGAGCCCGATGAGTATAATAAGGATGTATGAAAGTACTATTAACGGTTTGAAGCATGCTCGACCCCATTTAAAATATTATCAAAAAACGAAAACAGAAAGAAGAATTTAGTCAAAATAGCTTTTCCAGGATATACTTTAAACCCTGGACTTCAAGCAAATTGCGTACTGAATGCGTTTTTCAATTTAGTCAACCGATGTTTCACAGATAATCAATATAATGAGAAAGTTCTCGAAGTTGTTTGCTCCAAGTTCCAACAAAACTCAACATTTCCTTTTTATCGCAAGTATATTTATTTTGAAACGATGTTTACTTTGTCTACGATATAAAAGAGTTTTTTTTCTAAAACTGAAGTCTCTAGCTCTTAAAGTATTCTCTTAGATCTTCGACTCGGCTATTAATGCTGATCAAGAAAATTTAAAGTTAAAAGGGTCGGTAATTTTTCCAATTGTCCGTCATATGATTTTTGTGTTCTTTGTATGAGATTTTTAGCCATGTTAAATTGTTTGAAGGGTAAACCAAATACATATGAATTCTATGCGTTGTGAGCCCCGTTTACAATATTGCCACAATTTGCTCTTAGACCCATCTTTCACCCCGACAACCCTTAAAAGCAAAAGCGCAAACGGATATGAATTGTGAACGCGGGAAAATGAACAGAAATTAAGGGACTTCCGTTACAATGTCTCGCCGTCTGGACAAGTAAAAGTGTGATTTGCAGATCACACAAAAACAAACTCAACTATAGAGATTGAAGTGCATGTATATGAAGTGGGATACAAAATGTGTATATACTATAGAAATACACATACTAAAGGGCATCTCTCGGTTTAACTCGAGGCACGGTGGGTTTTGCATGTGTCGTCAAACGTGAACATATTTTGTATGCAGTTAGTTAGTGAAGTTAAACGAAAAAACTTAGGAACGGTTGAAAGATACCCGCTTTTTAATAAGTCTACGGATCGTGCTTGTTTTTAGAATGAGAAATTGAAGAGTTTAATATAAGTGGTGTGAGATTTCCATAATAGGTTACAGAGATTGATCTTTTCGACGGTATTTGGCTAACACTCCTAACTTTCTCATCGGATAGCTTGTAATGGAGCGTGGATGGGATTGGGAATGACAGCACATTTTAAGTATTTCTAGCTTTAAAGGTCTCGAATATATGGGAAGGAGGAGGCTGGAGGCAGCATTTGAAGTCAAAGTCGGCGAAGACGGACGGACAGACAATGTCAAAAACAAAACACAAAGAATACTCTTAACCCTAAGTATACATAACCATCGATATGCTGGTTGAGCCAAAGGTGCTTCAAAAATTAAATTTTAAATCAGTTATCCAAAAATTCAAATTGATTAATGCAGATTTTAAAGCTTATTTTGGCTTCACTGTAGATTACACTCTAGTCTTGTCTTGGAGCCTAGAAGCAAAC
This sequence comes from Scaptomyza polygonia, assembly GCA_035044585.1. Lineage (NCBI taxonomy): Eukaryota > Metazoa > Arthropoda > Insecta > Diptera > Drosophilidae > Scaptomyza > Scaptomyza polygonia. Next base: position 636,038 of record JAWNNU010001670.1, read on the forward strand.
ACCTTTTCCAAGTCCTAAACTGCGTGTTTGACTGGCTGTTGTGGTTGTTGCGGCTGTGTGTGCTTGTGTATGTATGCGTGTGCGTTTGTGTGTGTGTGTGAGTGTGTTTGTCATTTGAGTAGCCGAGAAATCTGTCACGTTTATTAGCAATGCACTCCAGGCAAAGTCAGTTTAGCACGTCTGGTGAGGTCAAGCGTTTTAAGGCCCTTACGTTAGATTTACCTTAAATTCAGGTATAATTTTTACCAACAGATACACATTTAATTTTAACGTTACCTGGAAACTTAAAGTCAGTTCTTTACTGACTAAATAAGATGCCTAACTTATATTATTGCATCTATTGAAAAGGCTAATACAAAATGTTGTACCGTTATACCTGCTACAATAATGACATTTTGTTTCACTTGCTCAACTCTCAGCACTTTATACTTGCGGCCTTAAGTTTCAAGTACGTCCAAGTTACTTAACGCACAAGCAATGCTTTTTCAAAAGAAATGGGAAATTTGTTTACCTTCAACCGCAAGTGCATGCAAAGAAAATCTCTGAGCCCGAACATTTTATATACTATATAAATATCTCACCATCAACAGTCGTATAGTATAAACATTATAAACGGTAGTCAAAACAAGTTTGTTTCACATTTTTGTTAGCTCTTCCCGTTTCAAATTCAGCTACTTAAATTCTACATTTCTTAGATTCAACTTAACTTTTGTACTCACACACCCATTAATACAAATTATGAATACACTCGTAAAGTGTGGGTCGAGGGTATCTTCAAGTCAAGCTTTTTCGAATCAACCTTTATTTTCTTGTTGCGAACTGCGTCTACTTTTAAGTTTGTGTTATTTATATTGCAGCTGCATTAGCGTCAAAGTTAAACGGTAAGAAAAGGCAATAGAAAAAATTATAATATTTATTTGCAAATGTGTGTTAAATGCAAAAGAAAGCATCTTCGACGTTACTAAGTATGCTATATATATTTTTAATCAGGCCATGCTGTACATGTTCGTCTGTGTATGAGTTCGTCGGTCTCGGGGACAAAGAGACTTAGAGAATGACAATATGTATTATAAGTTCTCTTATAACAAGTTCTCTTATAACACTGCCGTCCTTCGATATACAGTTACTATCTCGAAAGTGGAAGTTATGTCTAGCATTCAATAGAGCAGTATTTAATGCATTTTCCGTATTGTTCAGGATACCTCCTTCCTACTTGTTTATTTTATATTCTGCTACCTTATGTATCAAATGGAAGATGGGATCAGGATACCTCCTTCCTACTTGTTTATTTTATATTTTGCTACCTTACGTCTCAAATGGAAGATGGGACCACCTAAAGAAACCAAAATAATTCTCAGTAAATAAAATCTTACAACTTTTTAGAAGTGAAAACGTTGCTGTTTAACGCAATCAACGCGCTGAAACTGCAGGATACGCCGATACTAGTTGCATACACAACCTTAAATCCCCAATCGGAACTCCCTAGATAATATAGTCTACGAGATAGACGGACTCGTCTGTCCTTGCTGATCAAGAATATATATACTTTGTGGTATTGGAAATGCTTCTTTCCCATCGCAAGGGTTCAGGGTATCGGATCGATACAAATCGATAAAAAATCAGAATTTTGCTAAGACACGGCCAGACATAGTTTGTGGCGTTAAATTTGTACAGAGTTTTGATTCAGAACAAACAAAGAGACATAAGTTTTCATTTAAGAATTTCCAAATCTTGTTTATTCAATAACTTTTGTTTTTAGTATCGGATTGAAGTGTTAACGGTATCTTGTGATCGATGTATAACTTTTTACGATCATCAGCAAATATTAAACTCTTCGTGTGTATAAGACAGTCGCCTTAGGGTGTGATATATACGATGTATGTATATGATATTTTCGATTGCTTGAGACATAATAGAATGCTTGCATAATAGTAGGTGAAGTGAATAGCTTTGAACGGATAAACGCTGCTTGTGTTACGCTCGCTTATAATTGCATTGACCCAAGCGTAGAGCATTGAGCATTTTGTGTGGACCCCGAAGGCTTAATGCTGTTGGCAACAGGAGGTCAAGTCTAAGAGTCATGTGGCGCAAATGATCGCTGCCATATTGTGGAAAATACAGTACAGCTGCCATGCAAGCCAAAATGCAAACTGCAGCCTTTGGCATTTTCCAGCCGAGTGGCCATTTCTCTTCTGGACTCGGGGTTATCTATATGTATGTATGTATGTATTTAGAGAGACACACACATACAAATATCCACTACACACATGCACATATACATATGTATTAATGTCCTTATGTACTTATATGAGAATATATGTATGAATGTATGTTTGCGTTGCGCTTCGCTGCAGCGCTAAAAGGAAATTGTGATTGGTGCATAAAATGCTTTTAGAACTGTTGCCAATCGATTTGGGCACGGATTGCTAATAGCAGCAATCGTAGTGGCCGTAGTGTGGAAGTCATCTCCACCAGAGACCATAAGCGACGTTCCCACGTCCATGTCCACGTCCACTTCCACGTCCATATCCATGAAACATGCAATTTGAAATTCATTGCGAAACATTTGCACAGAATTGTGTTTCGTATTTTTGCCGCTCTACGCGTTTTGTTCGACCTTTGCTGCAATGTTGTGTCCAAAAACAAAAACTAAACTCATGAAACCAAAATTGTGTGGCATGACACAGCGCAAAATACTACAACAGCAATTACATCAACAACGTCGAAAAGCAACAACATGTTGCTGGTTCTATCGATTGGCTTTACAAAACGCGACACAAAAAATAAAAAACAATTCCAAATTTACAATAATACTCTTTGAAGAGAACAAAGCATATACTGCAAAACAGTTTTAAGCTCACTTATGTGTGTTTAATATGAATATGAACATAGTATTTATTTAAAGTAAAGAGCAAAATTGCTTATGAGTTTGACTTAAAGGGCAACAGAGCGACTAAGCTCAAAAAGGCTTATAACATCCATCAAGACATATACAAATGACACGAACAAGTAGGATAAGAGCGTTTCAGTCGGCGAATACAATAAGCTAAAAAACTAGCGACAGTAAATTGGATTATTTTACAAGTAAAGAAGATTATTGTATGGTAAACAGCCCTTAGAAAACAAGAGTAAAGGAGGAACATAAGAGATTACTTTTTATCACCACACTTAGAACTTTCATATTTGATTCTCAATTTGAAACATACAAAATCTGCATTCAAGAGTTCTGGTTAAAATCGAAAATAGCTCCTTTGTTTTAAAACAAAATTAAAAGAATTTCAAGTAATATCCCCAGATCTAAGGTTTCTAGAAAACATTACCAGATCTGCTGCAGATAAGTCGTCAATGTTCTATAGTCAAATCCTTTCACAACCAGATTAGCTTTAAATATACGTATACTTAATATATAAAAATACGTATATTTGAAGATATTATTATTTGTGGCATCATTTAAATAATTTTTTCAATGCCCACAATAATTTATATAATATTTTACATTTCACGAAAGATAACTTATACATTTTTAGATCTGAGTAACATACAAAAAAGTACGAAATTGCATATTTACCTGAACATTAGGGCAGTCCCATTAACAAGTTTAACGTTTTTTTAAGGTGTTTTTGAGCTCATGTTTACGACTTTTGCACTTCACATAATAAAAAACACAAAAAAACAAAACAAAAACTTGACTTTATTAGGCGGCTTCTTCATCTAAAATCAGTAGACATTTATACATAAATATGTATACATATATACAGATTGTCGGTTTTTTGTATGACTCTAGCAGCAGAAGTTGCCTATAGTAGTTGTTGTGGCAAGAAGTCGTCTTTTGCAGAGTGTTTTGTTAGAAGCGCGCTTAACTGCCTTAGGACGCGGCAGTAAAACGACTGAGCCTTGCACTCTGCAACCTTAGATACGCAGACTCATCGCCGGCTCCTACGTTGTTCGTTTCCTATGTTGAGTTAAATATATATGTATATATATATATATATATATATACATATGAACTAGTTTGAATGTATGCGTGTAAGTTTACATTAGCGGCCAAATCGGTATGGTGTTAGGCATGGCGCAACAGGCAAACGCAGTGGCAGTGGCAGTGGCAGTGGCAGCAGCAAAGACGGAGTCGTTGCCTCTATGACAGAAAGACATGAACCTGCGGCGTCAGTAGCAGAATCGTCGAACAGAACGGGTGCGCTGGGAAAGGTGGCTGTAGGTCCGAATACAAATGAACACAAAAGCCCTTAAAAAAAAAAAAATGCCAACAAATAGTACAAAGACGATGAAAATGTATGCAAGTGCGAAAAGACACACCCACACCCATATTCATTTGTTTTGACAAAACGAATATTTGAATTACGTACACAGTTATATAAATAAAAATGCCAATCAATTCGTAAGAAACAGTTACTAAAAAATAAACTATATAAGAAATAAAACACCATTCTGCTCTGACGTTCATACAAACGTTTGCGCTTGTGCGTCATTTACTCTTTGTTATGTCTTGCTTTAGTATCATTGGGGGGGCCCCCGATTCTTTCTTATTAAAGCCTGTTGCACTACTTTGCCAACCGTATTCAACAGGCAAGAGATACTTTAGAAAGAAGAATACATACACATTTACATGTATACACAAAAGATACACACGCACATAAACATGGGTGTATGTATGTATATACATGTTACATAATGCAGTTACGTTCATTTAATAATTTTCTTTTTTTTTTTTAGTTAGTTCGTAAGTATGCTTGTATGTATGTACATCCCACATGACACATCCGTTTCCGCAATAATCGAGATTCATTTTCTATTTGTGTGTGTGTGTAAGCAAAGCGGCTGGGATGGCAAACCAGTCCAGGCCCAGTCAGAAACAAATGCATGCAAAATTCATAGAAGTCTGTAACCTAAATTTACTGCACAGAGCAAACCAAGCCATTTTTTTGCTTTTCGAAAACTGTTTTATTAGGACTACACTGCTTTAAGGTTAAGGAGCTAAGAATTTAGCTTTGGTTGCCGCAATGTTTTTGCAAAAAAAAAAAAAAAAAATAGAATAAATGTGCATACATACAGTCGAACTTCCATACAACGAATCTTAAGTTTGAACCTGAAAATGAATTCTAAATACAGAAAACTTCGTTCTACTGCAGTTTGTTTTATGATAGTTTGACTGTATATAATTGTTAACACAACATTTTTATTGCAAGGAATTTTCAACAGTAACGGTGTCTTAGAATATTTGTGCAGGACTGCAGACATTTTGTTGTACTTAGTTATAAATACCTTAAACCGACTCTCAATGGTTGAGCTGCGAATCGGCGACGCTGTCGCTACGGCGGCGAAACGAAGTTCCAACTATTTTCTGTATCTTAAATTCTGCTGCATTCCGATGATGGTGTAACTGTTGGAGCGCCTTCGGCTTTGGGCCTACATTGCGAGGGGGCAGCAAACAACAAATTCTTACGCTTTCAAAGTGGTGTCAAAATATATTTTTTTTAAGCTCAGTCAGTAATTACGTTAAATACCAGCTTACCTTAAAGTTCTTAGAAATATGTATATGATTTCTTCGAATTCAGGATAATATATTGTTTGTGGATTTCGATGATATGGAATATACATATGTAGTTGTACGATGGGGGCATACAAAGCTGTTACTACTGTTAGCCACCATCATCCAACAATGTAGCATAGACTGGGTCAGGCCGCCTGTTGCCGGCGCAGCCTGTTGCTGCAGCTCTTCCTGTTGTAAGACCAGTAACTGCGCAACTCACCACAACAGATACACACTGACTGCTCAATTCTAAACGGTTTCTCACTCTTTAGCAACAGGTTCTGTGGCAAACAGAATCGGAATCGCAATTATTGTACTGCTGCTGCTGCCGTAGCCGCAGACACCACCGATTTCACCATGGGTACTGGTTACAGTCATGCGCAACTGCACCGAAAAACGGTACCAAGCGCAGTTTTGGTCACCATACCCGTTAGACGCTGTGCACAACCAACGTGCAACTGTCTGAGTTTCCCCTTTCTTTCACGCACGATGGGATGCAATCCAGCCGAGTATACCACACCCAACCCAATGCAACTACATACCATCAACTACAGCATCAGCCAACAGCACATGCACCAACACATGAAATGAAATGGTGACATTGGCATGACTTGAGAGGACATCGGCTTTTATACAACTGCAAGCAAACCCACACGTGTTGCGCCACTGCTTCTTTGAGCTAAAGACAAGATACTATTCATTCCCCCACAAATTTTGCTCGTCGTGATGGTGAGTACAGGCATTATCATCGTCATCACATCATTGCATGCCGCTCTGCTTTTTATTCAAAAAAAAAAACAACCTTTCTCGCAAGGCGTCGGTCAGACTTTTGTTTATAAGTATGATTTCTTACATAAAAAACACACATACAACTGCGATAAATAAAATAGCACAACCTGGTAGCTACTTTTTCCAACAGACCAAAAAACAAACATCAAGTTTTGCAATACTATTTTCAAGTTTGTTTCTACTTGGAAAAATCTAAAAACTTGGATTGTTTTTTTTTTGACTTGTAAGACGAAGTAGCTATTTTATTTTTCGTAGTTGTACATTTTGCATGTTGCATCAACTAGATAATACTATAATACAAAGCTGAAGGTCGAGCAATGCTTTCGTCAACATCGATTGAGATACAGAGATGATTTCGAAGTTTGGAGATTACTTAAGCACGTCATAGCAAGTGCGGTTACTTTCTGCTTTTAGCTTTAACACAAATACTTAAACAAACAACAGGTGCAGAAAGTTTTTGCTCCAGGAGCATTTATCCGGGTGCCGATTATTTTGCATGAGAGCGCTACCGCTCCTAAATAATGATCCAAAGTTTGTTGTGTGTGGAGTATGGAGCGCTTGATTCGATTTAAAAAAAATCGATTAAAACAAATAATCAAAGCGGGGTATAAATGTTATATAAATGAGCTCAGAAATTAATTTGAATGTTTTAATAAATCTTTTGTGAAGACTTCATGCAACCCGAAAATAAACGAAAGCAATCGGGAAAATATTTTTTGCTGTCCAAATAGTATAATGACAGCAGGGTCTTTGTGTTAATGTTGCTTCACTAATTTTTGTTTTCTTTTACCGCAATTCAAACAAGTAAAAACGTTGCTGTCGGACGCAACTAACTGCGGTATACTTTGACAACAGTGTTGAACAGGGACGACAGAGATGAAATAGTAGGTTGATGAACACCGATAGGTATCAGGGTGATATTAGGAAATTAATATCAATAATTAATAAACTTTTTAAAACAAATAAACTTACGTGCGCTCTCCATTTGGCAACGCTTCAGCGCTTCCACTAAATAATAATGAACTAAAATGCTTGGATAAGTTTTATTTATCTGAGTATCATGGAGCAAAACATTCCTGGTGAACGCATTCGTACTGTACGCTATTAGACATTACCAATGTAAATGGTATCTTCTAGTCTGTTTCAAATAGTACAGCCTTCTTGATTGTCTAATTTTCTGTCTACATATAAAATTGTTTTTTCCTGACTGATTCATTCATTGGCAATCAACGTGAAGCCCGAAACCGTAACAGATAGAAAGTTACCACTTTTACACAAGTTTAATTACGTCCTAAAAATAGGCACTAAGAAAGGATTTAAGACATTTCCTCTCCTGAGGAATTTTCCGGTTTGAATGGAACAAATTGTTAACATCTTCTAATCAGGTCGAGACTCGGTGCAAAGTAAAGAATGGAATATAATTCGAAAAAATCCATGGAATTCGTGTAAACAGATAATTCCCGAAGAATTGTCTTTGGAAATACTGTTATTCGCCTCAGTTTTTTTTTTTTTTTTGCAGAAAAATTGTGTTCAAACCAAAAAAAAAATCATTGGTGTTACACAAGATCCACTTTTCATCCAGAAATGTTACATTCAATATGTTTTTAAAGTTTAAATATTGTTTTTGGTTGTTTTTAATATTATTATTTGTATATTGTACATGTTCAAACAGAGGAGGTTTGCATAAAGCGACCTATTGTTGCGTTGGTGTAGGCGAAACTTTATTGAGTTGTTGTCAATATTATAGTAGTAGCTTGTTACGTTTATTGTCAAGCTACGGAAGTGCATCCGGTAACATGCAGGTAAAATGACACCTACTAGTATATCTACGCACAATTTTATGAAGCAATGGAAGGCAGTACAGCACAGCACAGGCTCAGCCAATCAGTTGCTTTTAAGGGCTTGCATCAGGCCGTAGGACGGCAGGACCCTACAGCGGCGGCTACTGTAGCACAACATAACACAACACAACACAACACAACAACATGATGTGTACACGAACAAACACACGACGCGTTTGACAAAAGTTGCATAAATTAACGTTAAAAGCAATGGCCTTGATTGTTGTTATTGCTGTTGTTGTTACTTTGTTAGCGGCCCAACCCACAACGCAGCAACATGCAATAAAGCCATGAAGTGATGCCTCTGCAATTGCCTTTGTGCATGTTACCGGCCGTCCATACAGCACTTTTACAAAACAACCGCAAAATGCATCAAAGCATTTGCCGGCAAACATTTAACAGTTTTAACATTTTTATTATACATCTAAATTAAATTTTCTCGCTTTTGGCCAACAAGCAGATACTATGAATACAATTATGGCGTCCGCCACTAAATGATGTTAACTAAAAACACTAAACGGATTTAAGCTAAAGTTAAAACATTCCCTTCATACTTATCGACGTTATTTAAACGAATGTTGTACCTCGGCACTTATGAAGCTAAAAATGTTTTTTTTTTTTAATAAACCTACCCTTAGTGTAAGCGACGAGAAAGATTTTTGGGAAAACTGACCCCAAATATTCACGTATGGACAGCACCCGCTGTGACTAGTATGAGGATAAGCACACGTTACATAAAAGAAACCTGTGCACAAATCTATCTATAGGAATTAATGAATTATGAGTAAATAGATTTGTTTCGCTCTCCTGCATCCAAGCTTAACTAACACCGGTGGGTGGCTGTTGTTGTGTGCACTTGAGTGTATGACAACAGAAATAGCAAGCATACCTTGCTCGAGTAGCAACACCTACTAGGAATAAATTTGTGTGCATTGTGAAACGCTTTGATGTTTATCTTCCAGTTTGATAGTTAATTAAGTGTACCCTGGCCTGGCCCTTTTAACTAATATGTATGTGCTTCAATAACACCAATGTGCACACCAATGCCGTGCAACCATTGTTCTACATACTAAGCTTCTAGATAAGCCGCCTATTTTTGTAAAAGCTGTACCCGGTTTCAAAGATTTATTAACGAATCACTTTATCAGAGCGCGGCGGTAAGTTTATGATGCAAATTTTTGGAAAACGTCAATCGTCGTAGACAGACAATATACTCTTCTATTTTAAATAGCAGAGTTTAGTGAAAGCAAGCAAATATAATGTTAAATGCTATTCAGTTGTGTATGATTTGGCATTTGGCATACTAGAACGTGTGCACGATTTGGAATAGTATAGGCTTTCAGTTAGTTTTTTATTGTCTCCTCTAGAAGACCATGTGGGGCGGCTGTTTGGCACACTGCTCGTCAATGCCAGCAACAAACAATGAACGACACCTGTGTTATCATGACATTGCATTGAAGGTGTTGTTTAATTAAATTTCTGAAATTAAAATGTTTTGTTTATATAAATTGAAAAATTCGCAAACCAACTACGATTCAATACGACAAAAGAACAAAAATCAAACATAACAAGAGCGCTTGAGTGTCAGGCATCGACATCGACAAACCATATGCTCTAACTGAATAATACTTTTATATTTTTAATCGAGTGCAACACAAATAAGAATCAGTTTAAAGTAAAAGTTTGTAGCAGACAACACTTAAAGCAAAGGAAAAGAATTTTGTAAAAATTAAATGTATTTTTCATATGACAAATAAATAAATTAAAAGAGCATATGCTTGCAGACGTGCATGTTGCCACAAAAAGTGCATTGTTCTGAGTAACATCCAGCGTTATTTTGCTGGAAGGTGGGAACCTGCCAGCCAGTTAGCGCTATTGTTTGCGACTCAATCGGTGTTGGTGCGAGTTATTCAGTTTTCTCGGTTTAACAGCCTGCAAGTCAGTCATTCAATGATTGAGCGTCATCAATGTTTTCAGACACTGGCATGTGGCATGTGTGTGCCGCGGTGTGCCTCTGTGCCGCCTGTGCATGTATTCCAACAACTGTTGTTGGCTTTTCAATTTAATTCTTTTCATGCCATTTCTGTTGTCTTTACATCAGTCAAATACTACACCAGTTGCACTGCTTCTAAAGAAGTCAAAATGCCTGAAAGCTTAAAACGGTTCACTCATTGACATAATCAAGTATTACCTCCATTAAAAAATCAATTAATAATAGCTTTTAACTATTTAGTAGGGAACTACAGAAATCGAAATTGTAGTTCGTGGTTTAAGTTAAGTTTTTAAAATTCGTTTGTTCATTATTCAACGTTTTTATGAACATGATTTTAGTATAAAAAAAAACTATGGTTGCATAAAAAATTGGAAAAGAGTACTTTGATTATTAAATACATCTTTGTCCAAGTACTATGGCAGTACTTGATTTTTTAATTTCCAATAGTTTTGAGAAAAAAAACTCCAAGCGCAGGTAATGCAATTTAAATCCAGCCCATAATTCTTATTTTTCAGATAGTGATGTAAGAAATCAGAGAAAATCATAATAACTATTTTTTATCAGTGCATGAAACATTCAAACTTAACAAAGATATCTCAATGGTGCGACTGTATTATAATTGAAAAAGAGTTGCAGCTAGCTCTCTTCGAAATAAGAAGAAGGTTAAGAATCTATTATTGGCCTTTCTTTAAAAAATAAAATAAACAAGTTAAGAAAAAATAGCCCCCATTCAAGTAAACAATTTAATTATTATATATAAAAAACTTGTATTTACCCAATTATTTCCCACATCCTTACAGATAGACTACTGGTTTCCCATAAAAGCAACATCAAAATTGTACATGCCACGCGCATACCGGCTAAGTCGCCCCACCACTTCGTTATCAACGGGAATGCGTGTATCTTTTGCAGTTTCTGGACTAGTTACCTAATTCGTGGGCAATATAACTGGTGACTCCAAACTCCAAAAGATATCCATCAGCCAATCTTCGAAGCAGCGCACGTCTCTACCGCATCCGTACTCCGTACTATATAAATATATATGTTCTGCTCATCGGATTTATAAATCCAAACCAATGCAGCATAAAGGAGCATTGAGAATTTCATATGTACATTTATTAACTTTATATATTTTAGAACACAAAGTTTTATAATAAAATCTAAATATTAAAATCTGTGCATGGCACATGTTGTTATGTTTGAACAACGAACTAAATAGTTTAAGCCCAAAAGTATGCTATTTATTTAAACCATGTTTTTTCAATAAGCTGCCTTAAAAGACTGCCTTACAAATTTCGCATTTCGGAAATTTTAGTCACCTTCTGCTGACTTCTGTTCGCCTGGTACTTAAGCAAGAATTTCTGCTGGATTTTACCCGTTTTAGCGCGCTGAAACGCACACATATATACTTACAAACATACATACATACAATTGACTGCATTAAATACAGCAATCGAAAAACGGCTTTTTTTATATTGAAAATTCAAAAATTGTAAAGCATACTTTTAGGATGGAACTTAAACTGGGACAAATGGATTTACAAAACTAGCTCTAGCTCGGTCGCATCCTTACACATTTTCAAAGGATATGGCGCGTTATCATCGCAAGGAATAAATCTATCAAACTGCATTCAAGGATTATAGGGTACACTAAGACACCAAACACTTAGAAAATTTCATAATTTTTGAGTTGAAATCACAAAATCCATGTTTTCTCGACAACTGCAAGGACGATAAGGATGTCCTTTGGACAGTTGATAGCCCTAAAAATTACAAATTTTTTGACATAGGTCTCGACAGGATCTGCAAGGATATGGCTGAGTAAAAACTGATTTTCTGTTTCAAGAAAAGTCCTTATATTTCAGCTGTTTGAAGGACTTTCATCCTTTTGATTAGCTTACATGAATTGGCCGGCCAAGGACTATTTTTGGACCAAAGGACACCGGCCTAGTCCTTAAAATGGATGAGATATAAAGGATTTTGTGATTTTTCATAAATTTTCTGACTTACCCCCTTGATAAATTGTAGGCAAGATATTTTTGTAGAATTTCCAAAATCCTTGAATGCCGATTGGTAGACCTGTTATCCGTGAGCTCAAATATATATGTCCTTTTGATATCCTTAAGGATATGACAGAGTTATGAGCTAAAAACGGGCTGTCCTTTTAAGGAAATTAGCTCTAACTAGGACAAATCCTTGCTGATTCTCGAAGGACATGGTGCATTGGCATCGCAAGGACTAAATCTATCAATCTGCATTCAAGGATTATGGGGTCCTCTAAGAAACCAAACACTTAGAAAATTTCATAATTTTTGAGTTAAAATCACAAAATCCATGTTTTCTCGACAACTGCAAGGACGATAAGGATGTCCTTTGGACAGTTGATAGCCCTAAAAATTACAAATTTTTTGACATAGGTCTCGACAGGATCTGCAAGGATATGGCTGAGTAAAAACTGATTTTCTGTTTCAAGAAAAGTCCTTATATTTCAGCTGTTTGAAGGACTTTCATCCTTTTGATTAGCTTACATGAATTGGCCGGCCAAGGACTATTTTTGGACCAAAGGACCACGGCCTAGTCCTTAAAATGGATGAGATATAAAGGATTTTGTGATTTTTCATAAATTTTCTGACCTACCCCCTTGATAAATTTTAAGCAAATTTTTTTTGTCGAATTTCAAAAATCCTTGAATGCCGATTGTTAGGCCCATCTACAGTGAGCTCAAATATATATGTCCTTTTGATATCCTTAAAGATATGACTGAGTTATGGACAAAAAACGGATGTCCCGAAGAAAAAATGATTAGCTCTAACTAGGACAAATCCTTGCTGATTCTCGTAGGATATGGTGCATTAGCATCGCAAGGACTAAATCTATCGGACTGCATTCAAGGATTCAAGTGTTATAAGTAAGTTATTCCACTAATTGGTATAAGATAGCTTAATTTCTATATATGTATACATAATAATAAACATACACATATGTCTTCTGGCATTCTCCAACCGCAGAACTTCACAGGACATAAAGTAAAAATACATAATTTTTTCTTGCATTGACAATAGCATTTACAACCAAAACTAATATAAACATGCGAGTATGCAATATAAACAACAAACGCATGAGCAAGTAGAAAAATGTAGTTACACTTATTTACCCTTGTCAATCACTTTTGCCTGTCGTTCGCATTCAAGCCATTCAATGAACTGCAAAATATCTTGTTCCCTTCAGATAGCTACATTTTATCAGCTAAATACACACAGAGGCACACTTTTCCTCTTAATTTTGCTATTCACTGACATGCTAAAATTCATTTGGATTGTGTGCACGAGCTCTTCATCACATTTTGAAGAAGGCTGTCCGTTAAGACGACGATAAAGATTAAAGTACATTCAATTGGCGGGAAACCCTTTAATTTCCGACTCATTGCTGTTGGAGCTTATACATACGTAAATACAGCGTATTTGTATCGATGGTCAGCTAATGTTTGTTTGTTGCTCCATAGTACAATGTGATTCGTTATTAAAATTTCAAAGGGTTATATCCTTTATCAAACTGTGTCAAGCTAACATCCATTTAAAGTGGCAGGAAACAGAGTACAATGCCAGACATCGACTCGACTGTTGACAATGACAAAAATTTACACTTAATGCAGTTTGGCGGTACATCAGTTGTAAATGTGTTAATCAGCCTATGTCAAATTTTGAATTTTAATTTCTTATGACACCGAATAATTTTGCAGAACGCTCCAAATTGTTATGATAAAAAGTCATAAATGACTTATGTCGCCGCTAATACCGCAGACCCAAAAGTTCGTAGAGAGGTACTTCCAGTGCAGAATCATTAGATTTCATTTGGTGAAAATCACGGCCTTCAAGCAAGTATGGAGGGCGTGGCAGTTTTGGATTTTGTATATAAAAATCAATTAGAGCTGAGGTACTGCGAAGGTGAGTAATGCCCTTAAATAGTTTTTCGCGCGTCAGAAGCTCTCTGGGATAGACTGTTTCGATTCTCTTATCATCCGGTCGTTTTGTCCATGGTCTGTCCTTAAGAGGTACTGTACGGCCAAAAGCGCTAAGAATCGGTTTTTGTGTAACACGCATTGCATGGTCGTTTACATGCTTCTCGTACTTAAGCTCGATTGCCATCTGTAAAATCAAATGTTAAGCAAACTCAAAGATAAAGTATACTTTCCGTTAAGATCTTACATGAGGCTTGTTCCATTTTTCGGCTACTGTTTGTGCTATGGCGTTCACTTCTTTTGGGTCTGTTTTGACTGATGCCAAAAGCGTTCGATCTCCCTTAATGGAAAATAAGCTTTTGACCTTATCTGCTGTCATTGAGGTATCCATTGTCCCAAATGAATTGAGCCAGTATATGAAGCGTTCCGCTGACTGTTAATAATAATAAATTATTAATTGTTTGCCAACCTTGACCAAATATTTTGTAAACTTTACCGCATTCATAATGGCTTCCGCTTGTTCATCCAGTGAATTAGATAAATCTCCCCGCTTGGCCCGTGCAATTCGAGACTTCCATTTAACACGCTCTTCGCGCGGGCCACACAGATACTTTGCATACCAATTTGTCTGGTCAACACGTTCTTGCATGTGACCCACAGGTTCATCTAGTCTAAGATCAAATTTCTCAAACTCATTTTCCATGCGAACTATTTCCGAGTGTTGGCTCTCACTGAAGTGTTCTTCAGCTTTCTTTCGCCCAAATTCTATAAACTAAACAAAAATAGTCAAACTGGTTTAATGACATTGTTACTCTCAGTCACTGTACTTACATATGGAAGCTCTTCTTGTGGCTCTTCCTCAACGTCGTGGTCACTGGCTACATGGTATACGTGTGGCTGTTCCAAGCGCATCTCTTCGCGAATGTAAACACAGTCGTCCGAAGTGGAGAAGTCGTAGGATTGAATATGTTCCACGCGCTCTCGCAAACGTGGTGGCAGGACAAGCGAATAGTCTATAGCTGGAAAATGTGGCGGTGCAGCGCAATGAACGGCATGCTCTAACTCGTCAATGACGTCGCGCCAATATGACTTGCCATGACGTCTTTCTCGTTTGCGAAGATGAGCGAATTCGCTTATAACGCTACTCGATGACTTTTCATCATCAAGGCTGACGTCTTCATCAGTTTGCTCATTGCTGTCGAGGAGCGTTCTGCTACTGTCATGACTCCCTTGACTTAATCGGATGGATCCTCTGGTGTGATTGTTTTCACTAGCAAGATAATTGATCGAAGAATCAAGTTGTGTCCCTTGTTTAGAAGACGCCATTGTAACCGGCAAACATGAAACCCACAATGTCCGTCTAAGTAAGTATTTAGTCTCAAAACAACTATTTTTTTTTTGTTTTTTCAGAATGTTTGTTCAATAGTCAGAGCTGCCAAGAAACTGTTGATATTAGTTTAGAAGCTTTAATGTTTGAAAAGCTTTTTGGTTTAAGTATCGACTGTTTATAAGGACTTTTGTGTGCTTACCGTTTATAAGCTTTCCGCCTAAGAAGCTCCTTTTGGTTCACCGACCTGGGTAAAAGCTTTTGCAAGGGATGCCTATTGAAAGTGAAATATTTTATGTTTACTATGGTTTAGTTTTAGTTTAGAAGTATATTTATTCGGTAGCTTTAATGATGTAATTTTAGAAACCTGCTTCGATTATAAAATAAATTGTTTGTGTGGTTGTTCGTCACAACGAATTCGGTCAGTTATTATTCGGTAAAGCTTACCAACTTTAAAGCTCTTGTATTAAACGCAAGCTTTCAAAGCTAATTTTACGAGGGATGTTTGTAAATTGGACCATTGTTTGAGCAAAGTGGATAAATAGTTCAACCATTCAGTTAAAAATACCTGTGCAATAGCCAGTCAGCTGTTGCCACTCTTAAACCGAGGGTAACGAGTATATTGGCTTTGTGCAATGGCCGTAGTATTTGGTATCTGATAGTAGTATTATTGCTGATCAAACTTTGAAGAGATGTGTATAGAAATTTGCAACGTTTTGTTTGTTGCTTTTTGTATCGTTTGGCTGTGAAGCTCTTCACTTTATAATACAACTCAATTAAAGGATTTTTGAGGGCTTCCGCCGCTTTCGTTTCAACCCGACTTCCAACTAAAATTAAATTGTTCCATTCTGCTGCGCGTCTTGGTAAGGGCTAAAGTGCAAACGCATTATTTTACAAATTTAATATTCAAAACAAAGACTTTAAGCCTGTGGGCTGTTAAGTATTCATTAAACTGCCCGTTAATATGCCCAACGCATGCGCCTTAGAACATTGCTTTGATGCTTTCCTGCAGAGCTTTCTGTTCATGCTCTCCACTTTTTAATATAGCTCAAAAAAGCTATTTTTTACACAACCAAAAATTATATACGTAGTACGTACAACAAAATAGATAATATTCATTCGAGTGCTGCATTTCGCATTGTTACAATGATTTTCATGTCGGAATTGGCAGTGGTTGGATAAACAGGACTATGCCAACATTGCGATTTTCTGCATTCAATAAGATGCTCTTATAAGCGAAAGGGCATATCAACATATAATGTCGCATAGCCACTTCATTATTATTATTATTTTTTTTTATCTATTCTAAAACCAAAGCACTTAGCACTGGCATTGCCCTTTTAAGCTTACTGCCTGCCTTTGTCCGGCAATACCAGAATGGCTGTGGCTGACTGAACAAATGTTTCAGGTTCAAGCCCCTTCTCATATTTCGTACTCGGTTAGTTTTAACTAATTTAATAATCAAGAATATTTTACTTGGTTTTAAGGCATGCAAAACATTGCCACTGCCGTGTCGCGGAACACGTGAAAGGCCTAGGCATAACAGACAACGACGACTGCAGGAAATGCAAGGATCCAGGGACCCTTTAGCGTTCTTTGCGTGACACTCCCCTGGTAGGGTCAGCCGGTCTAACCTAACCTAAACTATGGAAAAAATATGTTCATTAAAAAATGCAGTATGAATAATATTTGAAACAAATACAAAAACATATGTCGACGCTTTAAATCAAATACGAAAATTCTTAAAAATAAAACTACTACTGAAATAAATTTTAAATATAAATGAAAACGTTGCAATCGGACGAATTTGGTTGCCAGCTAAGTTTCCACCAAATTTGGTAACTCAAGCTCAAAAATTCTGAAAGTTATGGAGATATATGACTTAAAAGGCGAGTGGCTTGAGTAGCCGTAGCATCTAAATTTTTTAAGCAAATCTGTTTTGGAATATGAAGTTCCTCTTAAATCAGCAAAATTTTGATGACACCTAAAAAATCCCTTTTAGAAATGGAAATGGCTTAATTTTCCACAGTTTTGGAACTAGATTCATTAAATTTGCATGCATTTAATATTTTAGCTTAGGATTGCCAATTTCTCTGATTTATTTGTTGTCACAAAATAATTCCAAAAGTGCTTAAACGTTACTTCTTAAAACCAGAGAATCTCTTTCGTAAATTAACTTTGAGTTTACTTCAGAATATTTCTTCCATCAATAAAAAATAGCGAATTTTGCTACAAAATACATATGTATGTATGTATATATATAAAAATTTTCCCAAAGAATTATAAAACTTGAAATCTAAGAGTCTTTTGCTTTGTCGCTGTGCTAAAAAATAAAAAAAGGAAGGGATACAGAAGTACATGAGTGACAAAGACAACTTTGCAAAAATTGTGCGCATATTAAAATTCTTGGCAAGAGCTTTTGACATAAATTAAAACTTTTATCAACGAACACACGGCACAAATACAGGCTCATGCTCCTTAGCGAAAAAATCAAAAGGTGATGCCTTATAGCCGAAAACATACACTTGCAAAAATCAACTCTGTGAATTCAATTTTGAAATTGACTAAAAATTAGTTTTGAATAAAAGTCAAAATTATTAAAAACAAAATGAAATAAACTTAAATTGAGTCGACTAAGAATGATAATAACAAAGTAAAAGAAATATTGTTATTACAATCACAAATTAATTACTTAGGATTTGCTATATTTGTGTTTTTGAAAAACCAATTGCTTAAGATATTTAAGTACATACATACAGTAAATTTGTTATGTTTCCCTATGACTGGGGATGGGGAAAAGAAATGTATGTAGATTATATGAAGACAATAATAGCACCTTTATGTGTTTTTGGTAAGTGACTAAGTTTTTACTACTGCTTTTTCCAATGCCATCATCATAAGCAAAAGAAACGCCAATCCAAGTCGCTTATATAGCGCGCTGACATATTCGAAGGCTGATTAAAAACTTTTTTAATTAATTTTGATGCCAAAAACAAAACAAAAAATGTAAGAAAAAGAAGAAGGGCCATATCGAGGGAGGTTGTAAAATGTATGGCGTTTGCTAGCCGAAAGGCACTAGTACCGAAGGCGCACCATCAAATCAATTGGGCGTACAGTTTAACGAGCCCGGTATAGATTGGGTTAAGTATGTTGAAACTACATAAGTACATATGTACATATGTATAGCGTGAACGTTGACTCTTATCCATAGTAGTAGAAGTATATGGTTGAAGGCAGTGTGAATGGGCTTGAAACATTGATATCATTTAGAGCATACTATTATTGCCTTTGGTGCGCGCACATCAAAAATTAATTTTACTTCATTGACTGGCGCTTGTGGCTCAGTGTCAAGTTTTTGGCAAAAAATTATTTATGAGCTTACAGTTTGTATATGGAGGGAGGAGTGAGTTTGAGTCTTGATGCTGTCACCTACGTGATTGTTTGTACTAGCGCGTGATTTTTCTGCCTCTGACAAAACTTTTTCAATAATATATAAATCAAAACGTCACAAAGTCACGGTCGTCGCATGCTGCAAAATTGCTTTGCTCCCGCTTTGGTTTCGCTTTGCGCTTAGTGCCACATTTTACTTGCTTTTATTAAAGCAACAACAATTCGTTTTTACAGATATATATGTATTTTCATAAGCAATTTAAGTTTCCTATCATATAACACTGATGTGCATTTAATATTGTATATGTATATATTGGTGTATGTTTAGGAGTTTATCCGTGAGGAGCACACAGTGACACTAACTTTCAACTACGCCTACGCCCGGCCCGCCCAGCTGTTACCTGTCTCTGAAGTCTTCTTTGTGTGTTGTCTGACTCCCAGTCAACTCTCTCTGCATCGTCCTTTCCTTTCAACTTGTTTTTTTTTTTTTTTCACATTCATGGAAATATGTCACAAAATTTATTGCAAAATAATTTTGCTGCTGTGACTGTGTGGCTGGCTCTCTCTGCCCTAATGTCCACAACGTCTTGTAGCCAGCCAGCCAGTCAGCCAGCCAGTTCACCCATGTGAACTGCACTCTCCACTCACCCGTCATCTTAGCCATTTAAGGGAATATCTTTTTCTGGTTACTTGGCGTGGCGTTTGTTCTTGTCTTTGCTGTCACGCTTTCATTCTTTTTGCACATTAAAATATTAAAAATTCCTTTAGAATCTTAAAAATGCCTGTGAGACCGTTTAGGGCCTTCAAAACTTTTTCAGTTAACAATAAATACTAAGAATAATTTTTCATCACATAACATCAACCATTAAACTGCCTTTGATACGCATCTTGACTCTTAAGAGTTATAAAAATGTATACATCATGGCGGCAAAAGCTACGTTAATACATATTACAAATATATTATTAATTCTTAGAATATTAGAAATTAAATAAAAAGAACGAAGACTAGTACTACTAGGTATGTATGTGTTTGGAACCTACAGCTCGCACTCGTGCCCAAGATTATCAATGATTTTTGTCGAATCGTATCACTCAATTGCATTCTAGCGCTTGAGTTGCAACTGCAATTGCAAAAGTTGTGGCATGTGGAGCTCGCTGGCAAACAAAATTAAATGAAACGAGCGCAGCGCCGAGATAGTAGTACGCAAATGTTTGTTTTTGTGCGTTTCAATCCGTTTGAATGCGAAATATTTCACAAATATTTTCAAAAATGCGCTCAAAAGCGGTTCAGCAGCCATCTGGGTATGATTGTATGTTCGAACAGGCAGACAAACATAGTATATATGTACATACAAACATATGTACATATGTATGTACATATAAAATGTGGTAAAACAGAGAGGGGGGTCGGGATCTGTATGATCTCTGTGCGTGTTTAAACAACAATTTCGTAATGTAAATCGACAAATAGTAAATACTCAGACAGACAGTACAAATTATAACGTACTTACGGCCGTTGATAATGAGAAAAAAGAGGGTGTAATGGCTTTGGCATATCAAACGAACCAAATAAAGCAATGACAGCCTTTTTGTGTGCTGATTTCAATCCGTGCTATTTATTTTTTTTTTTTTTGGTTGCCACAACTTTATTTGTAAATTATTTTTAATTGAAATTGATTGGTACATGCACAGGTCAAATTTGCAGGAGTGTTAATTAACCATTAAAAAAATAGAATTATGCTAAACTTCCGCGGGACATCCATATAATATGTCACCAAACATGGAGAATATAGCTCAAAACTGTTGGAGACAGAATGCATATCTTATGGAAAAGTCACGACCTAACTTGCTTCCAAATTTGGAGGTATTCAAACCAATCAAACAGTACAAACAAATGTTAACACATCGCCCGTGGGTTCGAACAATTATTGAATTCTTTAACATGAATTTATATGAGAAAATTGAGTTTCTAACTAATAATGCAGTATTATTTAAGAGTTCAAAACATGACTCTTAAAATATTGATCTTGAAATTCGGATCGAATTTGGTAATGTTTTAGCTGAAGGAAGTTTGAACTCTTTCAAGTCAAACTGTTTAGTTAATTTTTTCAACATGAATTTTGATGAAAAAATTGTGATTTTAACTAAGAATGCAGTATTATTTAAGAGCTCAAAACATGACTTATGAGTTACTGCTCTTGAAATTCTGATCGAATTTGGCAAAGTTTTAGCTGAAGAACGTTTCAAACCGTTCCAAGTCTAACTTTTTAATAAACTTTTTGAACATGAGTCTTGATGGAAAAATTGAGTTTCTAACTAAGAATGCAGTATTATTTAAGAGCTCAAAACATGACTTTAAATGTAGTGCTCTTGAAAATCGGATCGAATTAGGCGAAGAAATAGCTAAAGGAAGTTTGAAACTGTTCCAAGTCGAACTTTTAAATTAATTTTTTCAACATGAATTTTGATGAAAATATTGAGTTTCTAACTAAGAATGCAGTATTATTAAAGAACTCAAAACATGACTTTTGAGGTATTGCTCTTGAAATTCTGATCGAATTTGGCAAAGTTTTAGCTGAAGAAAGTTTGAAACCGTTCCAAGTCTAACTATTTTGTCAATTTTTTCAATATGAATTTTGGTGAAAAAATTGTGTTTTTAATAAAGAATGCAGTATTAATAAAGAGGTCAAAACATGACTTTAAATGTAGTGCTCTTGAAAATCGGATCGAATTAGGCGAAGAAATAGCTGAAAGCAGTTTGAACTCTTCCAAGTCGAACTTTTTAATAAACTTTTTGAACATGAGTCTTGATGGAAAAATTGAGTTTCTTACTAAGAATGCAGTGTTATTTAAGAGCTCAAAATATAACTTTTGAGGTATTGCTCTTGAAATTCTGATCGAATTTGGCGAAGAAATAGCTTAAGGAAGTTCGTCACCGTTCCAAGTCGAACTTTTTACTTAATTTTTTTAATACATTTTGGAATTTAAGTCCTATTTTTCATTTAAAAAAATTGTTCATTGTAAAAATAGAAAACTTATTTGAAAAATAAAAGTTATTCGTGATTACCTCGAGAAATTTATCATCTTTAAAAATCATATCAATTTTTTTGTATCAGATGTTTTGGTAACGAGTTATGATGTTCACCCTTAAACCGTTTTGTGTCAAGGCGCCACATCCCACCCCTTCAGCTTTCTTATTGCATATTGGAAATCGGAACCCCTACATCTTTCACAGTTTCTGAGCTAGAGTCACTAAACTCGGAGGCAAGGCAGCAAACGATGTCCCCCAAAGATGTGCATGAAACAATCCTTAAGCGCAGAGCCAACCTTTGCCGCCTTCTTAATACAATCAGGCCTGCTTAACTCCGTTGTTTATACTGGTAGCAGAGTAGACTGCAGCCTGTTTAGTTTTAACTTGTTTTTCGTTTGTCGTAAAAGCCATTATTAGGCATAAAAATGAAAAACAAGTGGTTTGACCATTGAAATGAACTGCAACCGTAATGTGTAAGGAACTAGCTTAAGAAGCTTAGGTTAAAAAAAAAATTGAGTAGATATGGCCATTCTGTCTTTGGATTTTGATCTCCGACAAACGTGACATAAAAAGCTTAAATGAGTAAATGCCAATTTTTTAGATGATAATTAGTTCTTTTGACCTATTTTATATGTATATTTTTTATAATTTTAAATCGTAAATAAAAGCGTTAGAGTTTTTTACTAATTCGTTGGTATATGGAGGGCACAGTGCAATCCATTCGGTGATTTATTGACGAATTTAACTGCAATATTATTTATGACAGCATTAGTACCAACAAAAAAAAGGGTAACGTAGACAAGTCGGAGTTTCGGAAGCTAACAATAACGGCAGCTGGCTGCCACAAGGCTGGCTATGAGGGACAGTAAAACGGAACATTGAACTTTCAATGCAACAATAACTTTGGTAGCAAGAACAATGCACAAGTTTGCAACTTTCAAGAAATTTACACCATCAGCGAATAAGAGAGAGAATCTAGTGTTGCTGCTGCTGCTGCTGCCAGATCAGAGTCTGAAGCATGTTTTTTATTCGGGGGCCGGGAAGTTCAAACAGCTAAAGAAAATGTGCAGGAGTCGGCAGTTTTCGCTTTGCTGTTGTGTTTCCTTCAAACAATCTGTTTTTTAGTATTAACTATACAGCAGGAACAGCACAAAAAAAAAAAAAAAAAACAGGAAAAAGTGAAACAAGCTGAGCAGTGCAAGTCAACTTGAACCATAGAGCAATAGTAAAGGGCGGATGGAAGCTACTTTAGGCTGCTTTTGCAGTACTTGCAACTTCACTGTTTAGCCGGGGCATGTATCATATTTAGACATAAGAAAGACAGAAATATAAACTTATAAAGACCAGGCATAAAAAATGGCCAAAACAGCGAAACAGTTGTAGCAGCACGAACCAAAACAGAAATTTTTGGAAACTGAGCGGCAGTTGAAAGGTCTTTCGAGCCCACACAAGATGAATTATGGGCAAAGTTATCAGCTTTTGGTTGTTGTGCGCCGCTGCAATGTTTAGTTGCAGTTTGTTGCCGCGTTAGTTATGTTACACTGAGTGCTACACACCGATACCATAAAAGGGCCAAGCTTCACAACACCCACTGGTTGTTTAGCTGAATTATACAATTTACGCAAAAACAAAGTGGCAAATGTGGAAAGCGCGAAAATTTTCTACAGTTTTATGAATACACCCAACACAACACAATATTTGTCTCTAATTAATGACTACTACTAAACAAATCGATATTTCTAATCAAATACCAAACATTATTATTTTTTATTTTTTTTAAAGCCCATGTTCGTAAGAAGCTCAGCACACAATAAAAAAAAAGCGGAACTGCTTGATTGCTAACATAAAAATTCTAATGCTTACTGAGGCGACAGAAAGGATTAAGAGAGAAAGAAGGGCCACAATCATCAAGCTGGATATGCATTAAGTGCAATACATCGAGCAGCTTTGAAATGACAGCCAGCCGATGATTGCCGTCAATTATAAGCAAATTGTCTTTTAACCCTTCAACCAAAAGCGAGCAAAGCTTGACCAAAGCACTTCCAATTTTGGTGTTGTTTTAGTTGATTTTTTCAGTGTCGCCCGTTTTTTTGTAGCAGATCGAATCCCTGAAGACTATTTTTTTTTGCGTTTCAGTGGCTGTTGCCAGTGACTTTGCAACGGCATTTCCAATTCATTATTTGCTCTTGGGCAGAATGTCGGCAACTGTGTAACCACCATCGAACTCAAAATGTCAAAAGCGATTTCAATTGAAACACCAAAAACCAGAAAACCAGTTTTGCAATCTTTATTGTCAGTGAATAAGGCTGTGATTTGTATTGTTTAGTAACTGTTGTGCATTGCCTGTTGGCCTGTTGTTGTTTTTTATACTGTAAAACATCGGTCTTGGATGTGCCCGAGAAAACATCTTTATGGGTGAACAGTGTTCAATGAATTTGTTCAAATGTGTGTAATAGTATGCTGAATCTCCGAACTCATAAAGTATATTGGTATTAAGATAAATTAATGCACATTTTATTGAAAAACTTCGGAGATATCGAGGGAATAACATTAAAAAAATATAGAACATATGTAGAAATAATAACCATTTGTCGTAAGATCCGGAGATTCGGGCGTTCTGTTATTCTGTTATTGCCACTTGAACTTAATACATCGTTCGAAATTCAAAAAATATGTGTTATATACTTCGTTTATGATGTTAACAAAGCATCATATCAGATCGTTAAAAATATAAATTTGATAAAGGGAGGAACCATCACCGAAACATATAAGTCATGTTCAGGATATATTGGTATTCCTCTGTCTTAAAAAATAATAACAGACTATCTTAAGTTTTAACATTTATGACTAATTATTTTGAAGCAAATCTATAAAATTTGGCTTCACCAAAAAACTAGACATGTAGGAGTTCGTCTAAAGTTTTTGGATCAAGTTTTAAAATTTTATTGTCATCGATTCCTTGTGTATACCGAAAGCCGGAAACACCGCTGATACATCATTTGCAATTAACCATTATACACTTTATCCCATGTCATGGGTTCAAGTTATAAAATCAAGTAAAATCGTTGTTTTCGGAAGTAACCGAGTGCGAAATGCTCTGACACCAGTTGAAAATCACGTGGTATAAAGCTAATTTAAGTTTCTTGCTTTAAGGGTTTTGAGAAAAGTTGCGTTCATACGGAGAGACTGCCGGACATTGCACATAACCAATATACCCTTCTACGTTCGGTGTCAAAGTAGAATGTATGTCTTAAAGAGAAAAAAAAAATTGATTGGCTTACGGACTCAAGCTAAAACTGCGTTCACTGCGTAGCAAAACTGTAGCTCTGCAAAAGGGAAATTGTACTAGGAAATTTGCCGGAAATTAAAACTGTTGCAAAATAAATCGCCAATCCTCCAACTGCCGCTTACACATACACACACACACACACACACACACACACATACATAGGCAAAAGCAAACGTGTGGATACATTAAAAGATCGATGCACTACGTCACGCCCATACATGTATGTACAATCTATCTTATACACAGTTTAAAAGACAACCAAAACAACCGAAACAGCACACAGGCAGACAAACAGCATTTGGCATAAATGGCTGGCATTGGCAGAAGGACTGCCTCTATAGTCCATATCGCTCTAAACCTCAGATCCAGTTCAAAGTTTTAAGTGTCTACCGGCACCCGGCTGACTTTTACCAGGAAATGGCTGGTGCCACTACTAGTAGTTGCCCCAAATGCAAACCACGCACCCACTCTTTTTGTGCCGTACCACAGGAGTGCCATGCCGCTTGCTCATTTCGTCGCTAATGGAGTGACAGTTGGTAAAGAATTATTTGATTTCCTCATGCACGGCGAATTTAAAACGCAATGCGTTGATAGTGCTGTCATCAAGCAGAATGAAAGAAGTGATTGCCCAAAAAGGCAAAGCAAAACAACAGAATCGATTTGGGGGGGTTGTGGGAGCTTATTTCCTTAAATGACTAACAATTACATTGTGTTTTTCCGACGCGACATCTGACATCAATGTTGATAGATATACCATGAACGTATGTTCGCCTGCACACTGATAGAATTTTAGCTCAAGACCAAAAATTTCGATTGATTTGATTTGATTTCTCACAAATTATTTTGATTAATGAAATCGAAATTGCCGTTTTGATTCTTAAAATTTTTTTAAGCTTATTTGCTTTTTTTTCCAGTTACAATATAATCTTCGGTTTGTACATAATGTGATATCATAAACATTTTGTAATGAGTACGTTTTTTTTTATAAGTGTACGTTTGTAGGTATGATTGTAGGTAAGTTGGATTGCTCGGCTTGTACTATTAACAAGCCTATAAAGGACGCAGCAAATGGAGAAGTGCGATGATCATGAAATTTCATTTCCTCCTTTCAGCAAAACAAAACAGGGCAGTCTGATGACATTGACGGGAGGTGGTAATTGATTTGACAACTGCTGGACGAGGTGCGAAATGTATGGCCGACGAATTAACTTCATTTGGATAACTGCCTTTTATTAAATAGCGTTTAACATGACCAACTCCTAAATTACACACTTAGTTGAAGAATGTGAACACAAAAATAAAAGCAGTTATAAGGCAAGGTCAAATTATTACCTGTAGTGAGCTCCCAAATAAAAAACAAGTTATAAGGCGCTAGTCGAGATGTGCCGTCTTGGCTGTACCCTGAACCTTAAACGTAAGACAAACATTCACTTGCACGCGTAATGTAATGGTTTCTGGGTATCTCCAATTCGCGATTGGCTTGCAAGGGTGTGCAATTGTATACTTACGAGGAGCACATGCGATAAAAAGATATGATAGATACCTATAGACCTAAATACTTTCTCATAAACAGCTGTTTACGAATTCGTCAGAGTTCGGAGCTGCGAGCTTCGTACAGAAGGTGTTATGCATTTTTGTTACGGAAAGTTTTGCGTTTCAGAATTTCTTGATTCGGTCCCCACCCAAAGCCTGCGATAAAAGCTATGCAATAGCTTAAAAACATGTGCATTTCGAATACGTTAAGAATTATAGATTACTTAAAACAAACTTGTTCTTTCTAGGGCTTGTATGAGCTTATGAATAAATATTTTGGTCGGAAATGCTGCATACTTTTGCACAAAACAACTATACCCCTTTAAACCCACTTCAGGGTATAGAAAATCAAAAGCAAACGTCACTGGCGGCGGCTGTCGCTAAAACAAATTGTTCAGAGAGTAAGCAAAGAAAACAAAAACAAATCGGAAATGCTAAAATGTGTTTTTGATGTGTTAACATCTATAGCCACGGGTACACGTTTCTTCCATTTGATAATACATGCAAACAATGCAGCGTGCAGCTCTGCTAAAAGGGCAAATTCTGCGTGCCGAACTGTAACGGGCTCGAACTACGAACAAATTTAGCGTGCACTCGTGGACCGACTGCAAAATTTCATATACATATTCATCTGAGTATGATTGTATTGGTGTAGCGGCAGAGAATAACTGTAAAATACAAAGTCGTGCTAACGATGTGTCCAAGTTTGTAGGGTAGTATAACTTAATATGAACTTTGTGCAATTGAATAGCAAAACTTGAGATTCTTTAATATAATTTCAATTTTACATGTTTGTTTATATTCTAGCATTGTTTATTGTTTATATTCTAGCATAAACAATATATATATTAAAATCAAATATTAGAGTTTTTATTGACAATTATTGAATATTGGTTCAAGGGGTATTTACTCTTTGTGCAGCTTGTGCGTCTCAGCTACGACAAGCCAGCACGTTGTTGTTTTGTTCAGTTTCCCTTTGCGTTCAGCGGCCTGTCGATTAAAGTGCGTTTGAAACATATATGACCTATGCAAAAATACCCTTTGTACCAATATTAAATAATTTTCAATGAACACTCTAACACTTACATAATTATATGCAAGTTCTTTTATTGGATATGAATACCAAACCTTTTTGCGGAATGTAAATAAACATGTACAATAGAAATAATATTAAAGCTCTCACGTTAAGCTGTAGAATTGCACAAAGTTCATATATGTAAGTCGATCCCGCCCTTCCATAATAGAAAGCAGCGGGTATATTCCAATAAGACCCCTTTTACACGATGAACTTTTTGCTTCTGCTGCATTCGTTTGTTGGCAAAGGGGGTAGTGGTGAAACAGCTGCAAGCAATGCTTCATGACATTGGTAGCAATGATTCAATTTTCTCATTTTGCTTTGCCCTATTCCGATTACATGTAAACACAGAGTTGCACAGTGTTCGATGTGAATATTAAAATTATCGATACGAAATATCGCACATGCAACTATTGCCGCAATTAGTAAATACGTTGTTCATTATTGTGGTTTAAAATTATTAATTAAAATGTTTTGGACAAGAGAGTTGATTGAACTGCTGTTAAGTCAATATGAGCAGCACGAACATTTATATAATGTTCGGAGCGATATTTATAAGGACATGGTAAAGCGCTCCAGCAGTTTGCATTCAATTTGCGAAACGTTGAAGGTGAAAGAGCCCAAAATCCAATGCCTCAACCGCCATACCTGTCGCACTCAAAAGTTCTTTTGCTAAATCCATTTTATTTACTTGTTTCTCTCTCAATCAATAATCATTTGTTAACAAATAAAACAATCGATGGCAACGATTAATGTTTGTCGACCATAAATTTAAACCAGAGTTGCAATTACACAGATCACTGCATAAAAAGCCTCATGAAATAAAAATTATACTAATAAAAGGGAAACTAAATTCAATAAACTATTCTTTTCTTTTTTATGCTAATATAAAGCAACCAAACAGGTACAAGCAGCTGTTAACACATCGCTCGTGAGTTCTAACACTCATTAGTTTTTTTTTGTCCTAAGTTTTATTTTTTGAATGCATTATAAGAAACAAAATTCGTTTGGGGCGTAAACAAATATTCTCAATGAAAATTCCAAAGATCCGGAAATGAATTCGTTTTAATGAATAAAAATAGTTCGACTGTTTAACTAAATTATTTAATTATTTTCTATAAGTAAATTGGGTTTTTGCAATGTCCGTCATGGTTTTTGTCCGTGCGCCTGTCTGTATGAACGAAACTTTTTTCGACATACTTCACTTGAAACTTAGAAAATATTTATTTTATCTATGGCCGGGTCAGACTATGTGTCGAAGTTGGGTTTGTTACGCCTTCTGGGGGCCGGGAAATCTCTTAAATCTTGAAAAAAAAAATTTTTCGAACATTAAATTTTTGGACTGCGTTCTATAAGCGTATCAGGTTGGTAATTCATTTCGACGAACCTACCTACCTACTACCTTGTAAGACCTCTTGCGCGATGCTTGGGTCTCATGTGATTTACGATTTAGCTCTCTCTCTCCAACTGGAAACTATAGCTCCAAAATGGTTTTAGAACAAAGTATAGAGCAGGACCCTTAAGTCCAGACAAAGCAAAGAGCGAGCATGGATAAGCCAAAAGAGGTAATTAGCTTGGAGTTTGAGGAGTGCCATCTAAGCTTTAAAGTGTGGGCGTCATACAAGTCTTCTGTCCAAGCTTTATTGTTCTTCGATTGCTTCCGGAAGTGCTTTTTTTGGCTAACGTGTGCGGTATACAATCTTGCTTGTTAAGGGTGAAAGTTAAATGACTTCATTTTTGTTAGGTAACCTTAATTCGCTAGTTGTATAACCTTTTTTACCAAGTTGACCACATGAGGCGCTAACTTTGTCAAAACCCTGATAAATGTTCAGAAAGCAGACACTATAACAAGCTTTAAGGTCTGTACGACAAGGGAACTGTGTGTTCTACTCCTGGCTTCAGTGTCAAAGTAATGATTGACATTTCCAGTTGTCTGGAAAGCGGCCAAGTTTGGGGATAGTATCGAAGAGCTGGGCAATGATGAAGACGGCACTAGTAAAATGAAATATGCGTAGATGAAAATTCACTTAAACTCATGTTTACTTTTTATGCAAAGTGTACCGAGTGAATGCGATTAGAAGCGGCTACCAACGTATACTTAATAATGCACTTCGTACAGTTGGTAGTGACTCGCAATTATACTTCAATGCTACAATTTTGATTTTTTATTGTCTTTTGTCCTTTGCTCAGCTGCTTTGGCCAATTGTTGCCATCAATGACCAACGCCTTAAGCGACATTATTTAAGCTTATCTATGGCTCAAGCTTTTCGAAATGAGACTCTCATTTCGAAATTGTTATTGAATCTTTTGCGTAGTAAATAATCCTTGTTAAAATACGCCCAAAAGCTCGTTAAGACAGCAGTAAAACGTAAAGCAGCTACCACAAAAATGAGGGTGCAAAAAAGTAACATCCTTTAATTTTCCCCTCTGCCCAATTGATGATTCATATAGCAGCACTGAGTGGCCCCCGCTTAACGCTGCCAACTTATACGCAGTCATTTTCAGCTTAACTAAAGTGCGGCTTGTATAAAGCCTTAAAAAAAAAGAAAGAAAAATGGCTGGTCGTTCCTTAACTGCAGCATTACTTAAAACGTTTTCTTAACTTGTATAGAATATTTAAATTCAACACAGAATTAAAGGAAACTTTTAGGATTTACAATGTTTTTTATCTCAGTGTGTATGGATTTCAGCTTTATTATTTTTGCCTACCAAATGATTTGAGCCTACCGCTCACCTCTAAAAAGTATGGATGTGTTGACTTATTGCCAACAATAAAAAATCTTAAATACTGTGTTTACGTTTTCCGTTTTTAGTGGACTTAACAATGGCTATTGACAATACTTGTTTAGCTAAAAGCTTTGATGTCATTTAGTTATCTAAACAAAAGTTAATGTGCTTTGTTTGAAATTGTCCTCCAAGCAAAAACCTTGTACTGAGAATTTGATAAACACAATTCAGTATTTTTTGGTTTTTTCAAAAACATAATTTCGTCTATTATATAACTTTTTTAACTTTCTTTCCTTTTACCTGCTACATATTCTTCGAAAGTTTTGGTAAATCTTGAATAATGTTTTGAAGATATCTGGATGCCTTTTTTTTTTTTTTAGAAATCTTTGAAAAGACATTTAAATGCTTAGAATTCAAAGTAAAAACAAATACCACTCAATTTGCTGTGCAAACAAAAAAAAAAAAAATGTAATAAGCGACTAGACTTTTGCAGGGATGATGTAAAAGCATGGCTGAGATGATGATGGAAATCAACGGCACTCTGGCAGCTTTGGGGGACGGTGTTGTATGCGTGTGCGACAGCGGCTAAGTGTCGTCAGCTGCAGTAGCAGTAGCAGTAGTACAATTTATGACAACTTAATTGATTTACTTTTCGTACGTGACCAGAAAAATGAAAATTGCATTACGCTGGGATTTTCTTTGGCCTTTTTGCGTTCCAACCGGAAGTTCTATTTCAATGTTGCTTTTATTGTCCTAGTCGTCGGCCCATGATATTATTGCTGTCCTTGTCAGATGCGCGCTATTAGCATTCTTTACTTGCTGCTCTACGGAATGCCGAATAGCAAAGTGGTGATTCATTATACTCTTTACCCAAGTTACAGAGTATATTTGGTTTGTGCAATGTCCCTTATGGTGTCTGGTGCCCGTCTGTATCACTTCTTTCGAAACCCTTAAAGCAAATGTGAAACTTTAAACTTTGAAAATATCCTCTTCTACATATAACCAGGACATATAAAGTTCAACACCTACTGGAGGGCTGGAAAATCAAAATATTTCCCACAGTTACAGCTAGAGTTACCAAATTTGGTAAGAAGATAGCTACTGGCGTCCCCAAAATAATACCATTCCAAATTTTGATCCACGCCCTCTCATTCCGCCCTAGTTGTAGGAACATATAAAACGTATGTATGTATACTACACAAATTCTTGGAGAAAGAATAAAAATACTTTTTTTATGAACTTACGTTTTAAGAACTCAAAAGTTTAAATCGAGTTCAATCAGTACTTGAATCAAGATTGGAAGAAATAAATTCAAGTTTAAAGAGAACTTACATCAAGAACAAACGAACTTAAGAAACCATACTTGAATCAAGTAAGGCATTCTCGGTAACTGTAATTCTGTACTTAGTGAGAAATCAAGTTCGAATTGTTGGGTTTTAAGTATTTTTCTATCAGTGTATATATTAAATGAATATATGAATGTTTTTTTTTGTACGTATATATGTTTTAGCGTGGTAAAATGGGTAAAAGCCAATAGAAATTCTAGCTTAAGTGCCAGGCGAACAGAAATCGGCAGCAGGTTAGAACAACCAAACTGGGCTAAAAGAAGGGCGCAAGAGAAGCGCGAAAAGCTGAAAACAGGTACATTGAGAATACCGCAGTCGGTTGCATTCAACTGCAAAATTTCTACTCGGTTCTATTTACATATGTATACAAATGCTAAATACATACTTACTCGGTTGAGGGTAAGAGTCCTGTAACCTTCTCGAGACCTTTAATACTCTACACTCGTTTAACTAGCTCTTAATATCTGGATAGCACAAGCCGCTCCGGCAGGAGAGTTTATTTAATCAAATTATATTGCACTTTTGGTTCGTCCTGTAAATAATCAGTCATGAATGTTTTAGTATTCTTTTTTAATGCAAAAACAAAATTGAGTTAAATAGTAAATACTTATTGCAATTATTATATGTTTAATGATAGTATGTTATAGTTCAAAACGCTTAGACAAACATTTAAGTTACGATTTAAAGAAAATATTAAAACAAAAGCAACATCAGAAATTTGTGACATTTTGGACCAAAATTTAAACTGAGCCAAACTGAAGTTTGGGCGACAGTCTGGCAACAGCTGCTGAGAACATAATCGCTCA
This sequence comes from Scaptomyza polygonia, assembly GCA_035044585.1. Classification (NCBI taxonomy): domain Eukaryota; kingdom Metazoa; phylum Arthropoda; class Insecta; order Diptera; family Drosophilidae; genus Scaptomyza; species Scaptomyza polygonia. The sequence continues at coordinate 668,690 of JAWNNU010001670.1, forward strand.
GGAACAACCGTTCTAGATACAAACAAATGCCTGCCTGATTCGAGTTTTGTTCGGTGTCGACTTTTGTAACTTCATCTTCAACTTGCTTCCGTTTCCAAGCAAAACGAGAACCACCAAACTTTAAGCAAATGCCATTTGAGTTACTTAAGCACGCCAGTTTATCCATCTAAGTTCTTTTCTTTGGACCTTTTCCTTGCCTTTTTCCACAGTTTTTTTTTCTGTGTGTGTGTGTGTTGTAAGTTTTGCATGGGCCGCGGTAGCAGTCTTAACTTTTTTATTATTCGCCTCCTGCGATTTAGCTTGCAAATTGCGTCGGCCCACCAGCTTATGGTGGGTGTACTAGTAGTCTACCACTCTATAGAAACCAGAAAAGTTTTTGAAAAACGCTTCATCAATTCACTTTGACTAGTAGCTCTGTGGGTTTGCCAATCTCCCCATTTTACTTGGCCTAGTTCTGTTAGCTGCACGCAGCAAAACCAACTTCCATAAAGACACACACGCGCGCAAGCAAGACAGACGAACGAACACACACACACACACACACACACATATCTTCAGACTTTGTTGCGGGTGCTTTGACTTAATCGCATATTAGCGGCAAGTTTTTTCCTACTTAAGAAACCACTTAAGAAATCGTTAAATAATCAATGAAAAAGATTTTTACGGCAACCTTTTGGTGTTTTGCTTTTGCAATAAGTTCATCCTTGCAACTGAAGTGCCTCAAAGTCAATTTCTTTATTCGCAAAATCAAAGGAACCGGTGCGCATATAAATAAGTAGCATCAAAAGTTTTGAAAGCAACACTAATACAGTTGCTCCAAAGATGAAAATAATACATTTAGTTTAGGTAATGAATAATAAAAACTTTACTGTAGCTCAAAATTAATCGCTGTATTTTATTACATTGCGGGAAGAAAGCAGCAATCAATTAAGACGGCCCTAATCGAAAATGATCGACTAGGAGATACTCTGAACCCATCATTGTTTGAACTATGTACAACTGCGAAATTATTTATAGCTGTGCTTTGCTTAAAGGCCAAAAAAAAGCGAATATCAAGTTTTGCAATTCTACCAAGTGGGTATTTTTTAAAACACTTTTTTAAGCTTTTCAACTTTATGTACGTTTCTGTGTAACGCTCTGATAAGTGAAAATTATGTAAAGCATACTTTTTAGGGCGGCTGTTTAAGAACATCAAACTTGACTTGTGAGTGGTAAACACAACTTAAATGCGTAACCCCAAGTCTCTCCGTAATCGTCGCGTTCATACAGGCTGACAGACAGACTAAAACACCCTTTTCGGCCATAGCATGGTATCAAGGAACATATAATCAGACAAACCAGAAGTCATAGTTGTTTCCGCATCATTTTTACATTGGACAGCTAATCGATGTGATGATGCCAGTAAACACCCAACTACAAAAACAATTTATAATCCTTTACCCGTTATAATGTAAGCTTTTTTTGCTAATTGACTTTAACTTTTACAATTTGCTTTTTTTTTTTTCATATTTTTGTCACATCTGCTGGAGTTTTGGCAAGTTGCAAACAAATGCCAATTGACAATTGTGATTCAAACAACGACAGGTAATTGAGTGGAAACTTGAATCGATTTCATAATTTACATCCACACACACAAACATTCAAACTTTCATGGCCAAATAAAAAAGAAGCATAGATAGATCGAGTTTTCAAGAACTCAATTGGTGTTTGAAAATGGAAAAATGAGCGACACTCAACCCGACGATGCTGTGGCTGAATAATAAATGGCAAAGCTCAGACATTTGAAATAAAAAAGCCGTTCCCATCCTAAGGGCAGCGTAGGTAGCAAGCAGTGTTGGCATTTAGCAAGAGAGAGCGAAGATGTGGATGTGAGCGACGCAGAGAGATGCCGATAATTTAGGGCTGTCAATGATTATTGTTACGAAGGGGGCTGACAAATAGCAGAATGGTGATTTAACTGCTACTGTATACAAGTACTATTTCGGCAAGGGTTTCATTGTAAAATAGCTCTTGCATGATTAGCTAAGGATAAGTAACTTTTATATCTGTATCTACGTATCTGATGATTTGTTCATTTTTTTTTTTCTATTATTTTTTGGTTCGACTTTAATTGCATTGGATTTTTGATTTTGCTGCTATACTTCATTGACTTTGGTTTTACTTTTGGCATTGGCTGTGAAGCGGTGCTTGCACGGTGCTTCAATAACTTTTCGCTGCCCTACATAGAGCCAGCCAACCCGGGCGGGCAATCACAGAGTCCGACAATCATTTGTGTTTCAATGGAATGTTCTTTCAGGCAGTTTGACGGGAGCAAGTGCCTTTGTTTGAGGATTTGGTACAAACGGTTTGGAAGAATTGCTAAAAGTAATTGTTTTTCATCCACCACTACTGAAGCATTTGTGATATTTTTGCTCGGTCGTCGTTCCTGATTTTAAACAGATGTCGGCTCATTACAATTGCTAAACTCTTGTTTTTTTTTTTTAATTCTACCTTTAACCCTTCAAAAATGGCTAAAAAGGGTATTAAAAAGTAAATTACATATAAAACAGATCAAGCAAACCATCTCATTTGTATGTAAAGCTAATCTGGCTAATATCTACAAGTTTTAATAACTGCGATAAGCCATTTAAGCGTAAGACATCGAAATTCAACTACCGACAACAATGAAAGATACAATTTTAAGACGTTATTGGAAGGAATATGTTTGCATCATACTAAGCTTAGCTTAACTGATTTTTATAGTTATTAATGTCTTATCTTATGTATTTTAGTTCCAGCATTTGGTGGAAACAATTTGAAAAACTATGAAATGGTAGTACTATACGTTTGATGTGTGAACGTGGTGTGGCAACTTTAATCAGACTCGGCTCGGCCTAGCCTAACCAACCTGGCCCAACCAACAGTCGATGCCCTTGCGTGAGCTGCAGCAAGGGGAAGGTGGGGCGATTTAACAATTTCGAGCCGAGCCGAGCCCACCGTTACGTTTTTGCAGTGTTCATTTTACACATTGGCCCGCTGAAGTTGTATATATTTTTTTTTTTGCTTTTGTATTTGCGCCAGCTTCCTCGCCTGCCGCTAGGCGTTCGCTCAATGTTACTCTTAGAGCGTCGTGTCTGTCAGTCTGTCTGTCTGTGTGCCTGCCTAACGGTTAACGGTCGCCTATTTGTTTGCACAAACTGGCTGCATTCCTCTCTATTTTGCACCTTTTGTACGTTTTTAATTTTCCTGTTTTATTTCCGGCTTTACGATTCCGATCTCAAATCTAGATTGCAAATGGCATCATCACTGTTGGCGTTGGTCCGTCACCGAACTTTCGGCTTACAGCACAATTCCAACTCTACTGAAAACCATATTCATACTGTACTTTAATACTATAATGTCTCTTTAAAAGCAGTTACCAAGCTTAATTTCAGCCAAGCGGTGTTGCAATGCACGCATTGGGCTGAAAATCGACTGTCGCTGTTGCTTCACTTCACTTGCAAAGCAGCAACCGTTCAAAGATAAGCATCATCACCGAATGGGGCTGAAAGGCCATTTATGTGCTCAGCCATTTTTTGTTTAACTATTTGCATAAAAAGGTCAGTAGCACCTTTTCCATAGAGCCAAGCCAGCAGCTGTCACACTGACAATATGGCCTATGAAAGGTTGTCGCCATATGCATGTCATTATGCAGTGAAAAGCAGCGTAGATTTAAAGGCAGGTCCTTTATTTTGGCTTCAATGTGCAATGTTAGGAAAATCGCCTTGACCATGTTAATAGCATGTTAACAGGAAATACCCTGAACCCTTTGTACTCCAAGCTTAAGTCAATTTTAATCTTCAATATCTTCGGTGGTTCTTGACCGATTTCAATGAAATTTCTCCGCATCGAAAACCGAAAAAGTCATCGATTATTTAAATAATAAACTTGTTTTGCATATATATTTCGGATCTGCAGTCTCTAGCTCTTACATGGAAAAAAAAATAATCAAGTCATTTGTACTTAAAATTAAGAAGTTGCGTAAAGTCGGAAATTCGTTAACTGAGTACGAAACTCTCAATACAATTTTAGCCGTTTTTAAGTTTTTGATGGTCTTATTTTGATTTATATTGATTCTTGATTCAATCATTGTTTACTTGATTCAAGTAAAACAATACTTGATTGTTGAATTCCCGATACTTGTAAGTTGAAAACTTTGTTCTTCAATTCGATTTTCAGTTATCGAATTTATCAATTAGCCAGCGCCACAGTAGTCGTAGAAGCCCAACATCGACGCTTTGTCTGTCCTGCCCATAAAAAATATGTTTGTATGCAAAGTTTCAAGTCTCTTACGTGAAGAGTATCGAGTGCGCTAAACCAAAAAAAAAAACCTTCGGGCACGAAAAGTAAATTAACATAAAAGGTATAAAGAAGGAAGTGTCAAAACTGCACAAAGAACAGTTATATAAAGAAGGGTTAATTGTGAACGTTATTACGATCCATGCCAAAACAAACATTCAAGTATGCTTTATTTGAAGGATACCCAGTAGCGAGTTGGGTACGCGCTTAATACCAGATAAAAAATCATACCTGACGGCTGATATCGTTCAACAAAGGGCTGCCAGGATAATGCCAAAAATATATTACTAAGTGCACCATTTTGCAAGTAACAATTAGGAGAATATAAGAAAAACAAGGAGAGACAAAGTCATAACAAAGCGTATACTAGTACACAAGGCTTTGTTAGCATGAGTCGCAGCCAGCCAGCCAACCACCCACCCGTTGCGCGCTGAAACTCAACGCAAGCTGCTGGCCTCAAGCTGCCAAAACAAATAAGTTTTGTGCCGACACTGCACCGGCGAAGTCTTTACGATTACCCGCCGCTTACTGTGGTGGCTCGGGCTTGGCAGATTTGTTGTTGATAAGAGATTGACAGCGCTGATATCCCAAATAATTAATTGAATGAAAATGCTACAACAAATGCCTTTAATTAGTGTCGGGTTTCGCCGTTGCTTGGCCAAACACTGGCACGGAATGAGGGCGTTTTGTCTCTATCTGTCTGTCTGTCTGTCTGTCTGTCTGTCTGTCTGTCTATCTAAATGTGCTGTTGTTTTCTATCATGTACACAAAGTGTTAAGCGGGGGGATTAACTATTCAAAAATATTTGTACAAAAAGTCATTATTTTAAACAATTATTGTTTTGCTGTTCTTATGCCTGAGTATCGCAGTGCCAGTTTAGCTTTTTGTATTAATTTTCTTAAATCATGTGCGAGTTGTGCTTTCAAATATGACAACTCTAAGCCAACAAGTCCAGCGCTGGTTTTATAGCACAAACAGTTATGAAAACGAAGTTAACGACAGACAGGTGTGCTGCGTTCTATGCAGTTTTTGCTTATTGTACGCAAAAGTCTATGTCGCGACACTTTTTTTAAAATTATTCAAGCTGAAGGATATATGATAATTTCCGACGGAAGTGTAATCAAAAATCGCTTAGACAGCTGAACTCAAGAGTGTTTGCCTATTTACGTTAGAGGTTGGTTACATACGTTAGACGACTAAAGAAGAAAACTGAAAAGTGATGAGGAATTTATGTGTGTATAAATATTTTGGCATTTTACATATTGTGTATGTAGTATGTCCGAAATATGAATGGAAATTGATACTATACTACATACATGTGCCATTCGCCGACGACTCTTTAAGTATATTTTTGTGGGAGCCCAAGAAAACTTCCTGTACATCTGGCAGCTCGCCAATCACGCGCCATTACGGTTGACTGAACTAGAATACTATAGCCGAACAATCAACATCATAGTACTAGTGACGTACGTATACGTACTACTACTATTTGCAATTTCAAAAACCGGATGGATTTTTTGTTGCGACTGTTTTTAATAAACACGTTGCCATTGCGCATTCAGTTCCCCAAGTCTGTTTTCATGCACATACAGATTACGTATACGTATGTCAACTTTGAATGTGCATGCATTAGTATGTACATAAACAATTTTTATTTTTTATCACATTTACACGTTTGTTTGTTTTTTGGTTTTTTGGTTTTTTTTTTTGTATTTAATCCAGCCAACTACCAAACGACTTAATGCTATAAACTCATAGAGTTGTGTTATATGTATATCATCCATCCATCATTTAATTTACAAAAAGTCATTTCAACTGTGGTGAGTAGATTTGTTTGGCATTTTACCTGAATAATTAATAAAATTTTGGCACACGCACACACACAAGTTTTATTTATGTAAGTCTACAGGGCAGGCAAAACAAATAAGTAAGTATCGAATGCGAGCTGGGGCTTAACACTTGACTGCAATTGACACGAGGCCTGAGAATTATTTTGTGTTGATTAATAAGTGAATAACGCATATTTGTTGGAATACATATTGTTAAATAAACAGACAGCACTGTCGTCGCATCGCATCGCATCGCTACCCAAATGCTGCTAGTACACCTGACATAAAGGGTAAAAAGGGCAAACGAAATCAAAGCCAATTGCTGCCGTCTGTCAGTGACGCGCGCCCCGCACGTTGTGATGTATGCAACACAAAAATAAAAAATATACAAAGTGGAATTGAAGTGGAATTATTCATGGCAATTCTGTTGGCCTGTCCTTGGGTCTTGGGCTTCTTCTGACTCAGCTTGAACCCGAGACCATGACACTTCCATACATTAGTACGGACTGTGCCGCTGAGTTCCTCAGTAGGTGATCGTTTGGTGCGCTTCAAACTGTGTCTGCTACCAGAGCGCTGCACCAGAAACAGGAAGGAAAAATCGTTCGATGCGATTTTTGTTAGTTTTGCTTTTGCTGGAACTGGGCCTGCCGATGAGCCTGATGATGCCATCAACGAAAAAAAAAAATTACAACAACAACTATTCTCACTTACGTTGAAACAATTGATGGACTGACTGACTGACTGACTGACTGACTGACTGGCTAACAACAGGCAACGGGAACGAACGAGTGTCTATCTCTCAATGTCTCCACACACGCTTTATGACGTTCATTTCTCTGTATACTGACGTTTGGTGTTTGGCGTTGACATCCACAAAGTTTAGCTGCGGCTTTCGTTTACGTCTCTATACAAATTTCGTCTGCGGCATTTCCAAAGGAATGAGGTAGGTACATAGGTCCGAATGTTTTAGCAGGTGGAAGGTGGACGAACGGACAGCTGACCCTCTCATGTTTGATGGCCATTTTCATAAAACACATACACATATATACTAGCTGGGAGCAATCAATTTATAGTCTCAAGCATTGCACGCAACCATCATTGTGCTTATGGTCTAAGTAGAAAACAAAAATAGTCGCAGTTTGCGTTCTTTTTTTGTCAAAGTACTAGTTACGAAAATGGCATTCGCTGTACGCGTCAATCAAACAATAAAAGGTATATTTAGTATTTTAGCTTTTTGTGAAATTTTTCGTCAAGCATAAGAGACACTTGCTTCAAACGCCACTTAATAAAAAGTAGACGGCGTTTTTTTTTTTACTGCTCTGAACGTTCACTCTAAAATGACGGAGCATCAAATAGAGAGAATAAATTTAAGGAAGCGCAGCGATAGTCATGAAAAGACACACACAATTGCGTATTCTGTTTTCTTTAAAGTCAGCTTTCAATATTCTTAAAATGGTAACTATGTGGTATGTGTGTATGTTCTCATCTATCTTTCTTAGAATCATTCGCAAATATTGTGGGCTAAAGGGGTAGAATGATTTTGTGCTAACGTTTGGAACAGAAGGAAGAATCTATATTTATATAAAGTATTGTAGTATTTGGGTTATTGTGTCAAGCAAAGTAATAAATAATTAGTAATTCGTATTAGTTTGGTTTCTCAGTGCACGATAATAATCGTCTCTGTGTTGCGAGGTCTGAACGCCGCGGCGTTGTCAGACTCATTCCCACTGTATATAGTATATTATTGATAAGCTATAATAAGATTTAAGAAATTGCGTATATCGTTACTTCTTGTTGGGATCCTTGTATCGAGTATGTTAAAGTGCTGTTCAGTGCTCTTTAATTTAAACTTCTTGCATTCGGCCACCGACCAACTGCGAATGCAACCAACCAACGGGGTATACTATTTGAACAAAACTCTCATTGTGCATAAAGGAAACTAATACAAAATTATTCAGCATTGCCGAGTTCCAATTACATGCTTATAGTGGAATCGGGGTATATGTAAGTCTGGCTATATAAAATTTTTTATAGTTTCTTACTTATAAAGATGGAAACACAGTGGCTTAAGCATACTCGTGGATAATCGGATGAATCTTCATATGCTCATTACAACCATGTGGACGCAGCAGTCCATGACGTAGAATGCGAATCCAACAATACACACAGTTCGTCACAGTCCTATTTCTGGGTAAACAGTGAATTAAAATTTAACAAAAGTCTGCTAAATTTTCATGTTGTTTTTATACAACGTGAAGCCTCTTATTGTTGTTTTAATTTTTTTTTTTTTTGCTTTTAGCAAACGCGCTTTGTCAAATTAAAGAACAAAATCCGTTGAAAAACGAGCTCAAAATTTACAAGTTATGCATACAGTGTGGAGGGTGCCAACTGTGCCCGCAAGCTGACTCCTTGGCCCGGAAGGACAATTAACAATTCATGTGTGTGTGTGTGTGTGTGTGTGCGTGTGTGTGTGGGTGTTCTTTGTTAATAACAAGGCATAGCGGTAGAGGACGGCACAATTACAAGGGTTTATGGTTATGGATATGTGGTTCCTTCCTTCACAGCCTCAGCCTAAGCTGATCTACCACGCCCACATCTAACGTACTACTTCTAGCCAAAAAGTGGGCGATGCTCTTAACAATAGAATATGATAACTCGCAGAGCGAGAGAGTGCTGACAACGTTTTTTTTTTTTTGTTTTTTTTTTTGTTGTATATCTTATGTTTAAATATATCTGCGCTGCATCAGTTGATGTCGCCCAAATCCTGCACCGCTTCTGAGAGGTGGCAACGCCCCCCGAACAGCTGCAGAAGGAAACAATTAAAAGGACCAATGTCAATGTGTGTGTGTGTGTGTGTGTGTGTTTGTGTGCACCCAACGCATGCTATAGTAGTGCTCTTCATAAAAGCGCAAAAATTCTGAACTCTGGCCAAAGATGAAAACGCTTTTAATTTGTGAAACAAGCTCAGTCTCTGTGTGTGTCCCCAAACCACAACACCAGCACCACACCTTCGTCTATCCTTTTGTCCCGCCAAAGGCACCAAAGTCTCTTGTGTTTCACAAAAACACATAAGAATGACATAAATTAATAATTCAACCATCCTACGAAAACTTACTTCGGCTGTTCACTTTATTTTTCATCTTTGTTAACGGCAAACTAAGCAAACTGAACATACTACATCTTCTATGTACATTAAATAATTAACTATGTACTATAAAATTGTTACCCATACTCTACTACCATATAAAATCAATATTATAAGTAGCTAGTATTTGTTGTTAAGTATTTTTTGTGCTGCAAATGGGACGTATGTATACGGAATATATTCTTAAATTGAGTTTTTTGAATTTTTGATTTGGGTCTCGATTGCCTCATTATTTTCTAGAGTTAAGGGTTCCTCATAGGCATGGTTTTTGGATAATATATACATAGGTAGGTAGTAAGCAGTGCTTGTCTAAAGCTTACTGTTAAGCTAACATTGATAGAGCAACATATCATATACATTTATATCTTAGCTTAAGGCTCATGAACATAAGAAAATTAACAATTCATAGTTCTGGCCTAATTAGATACTGGACGTGGAGATGAATAGTTCTGGCATCAACAACTACCATCATGGTAAATTCTTACAGTCTTAATATTAAGAATAAGTATAATGCCTATCCAAATTAAGGAGCTTTTCGTGAATAAAAGAGATCTCAAGTTATAATCTCGGCGCATGCAATCATAATTCGCGTTCTGTAGGTTTTATTTATTTATTTTTAATTGTATTTCTACCTATTTTAGTAATTAATATTAATTAACGCGAGTAAATTAAGAATCACCAAAAATAAATAATTTGTATTATACACAGAGAAAAAAACTGCATCGTAAAATCTAAAATTTAATTTTAGATTCAGATTTTAAAATTTATTTTTCAAATTGAATACTAAAATTTTTGATTTATTAAAATTATTCGTATTAAAATATAAAACTTAATACGATTCGTATTAAAATCAATGTGGAAAAATTTCGATTTGAATAATTACTACTCAAACCTAAAACGAAAAATTTTAAATTTAAAAATGCACCATATTATAATTCGTATTTAAAACGACCACTTTTAAATCGATAAATTAAATGTTAGAAATCAGTATGAAACGCTTTAGAATTAAAGTGTATACTATTAAAAATGATACTGTTTTATTTTTAATTTGAACAAATCAGAAGAATTATAAAATGATAAACTTAAATTGTAGATTTTAGCTCGAAAAATATTATATTTAAGCATATTCATTTTTGAATCAAAATGGTGAGCATATTAATTCCAGTTTAAAAAAAAAGCAAATCGGATGGAGCGAAAAGAACAAGGAAAAGAAAGAAAACATAATGCGTATAAATATGTTTGTAAAAAACAAGAACATATAATAATGTGCAAACTCAAACAAACATACATTAATGCAAATGTTCATTACATTTCATTACAATGACTAACATAATGAAATACACAAAGTCGCTCTGGTATGTACATAAATATGTACATATGTATTTGTTACTTTGCGCGCGCTTGGGCATGTTCTTATGCAAATACATACATACATACATATGTACATACATAAAATGTGCAGTATTTCGGCTGAACTTAATATAATAAAGTAAAAGTAAAACCTTAAATAAGCATAAAATCATATGTATATACATACATGTACGTACTTATATAGTATATTTTTGTTAGTAACAAATTACATAGAAAAAACCAAAAAAGAAATTCGAGCTGCTTTTGGTAAACGTTTGCGGTTTTGTTGTTTGTCTGTTTACATATATGTATTGCAATATGACTAATATTTGAAACTCATATTTTTGTGCTTCAATATTAATAGTAATAATAATAATAATTTAGAATGTATGTATATAGTAGAAACAAGGCTGTACAAAGCTATGTAGAGAAATAGTTTTATTATGATACAAAATTTGTTACGAGCTCAGCAAAGTCGTAGCTCAACGATTGGTAAAATTGAACTTGCATACTTTTACTGCCGGCAGTGGCGGCTACTGAGATGCTTAGGTAAACAAGTAACGCAATAACCACGTGTTGAATGTGACGACAAAAGGTAAACAAACCAGCGATGTTAAGACACCGAATAGGGCCGACGGCATAGCTCGTATCCGTATCCGACCGACCTACCCGATGCGAGCGAGCGCACCCGATGTTTGAGTGAAACTTTTGACAAGCGTTCGGCGCGAAAGCTTTTGGACACGATGTCTTAGCGGCTATCAGTGCCAGCAGCCAGTGCCAATTTCCACTGGCTGCCGCCGCAGCGGCCACGGAAGTGTTGATGTTGACGCCAAAAGAAACGTGCCGTCAGTTGTTTTACAAACGTTCACGGCACTAGATCGCGTAGGCGGTCCAAATCAAGTGTACCAAAAGTATTTGTTAGTTTGTCAAGATTTCCAAATTACATTAAATCGGTGGGTGTATATATGCATACTATATATAAATATGAATTTATAAAAAAACATTTTTTTTTCTGTGTTTTGGCATTTTGAAAAAGAGCCCTTTCATCTTTTAATTGCAATCTTTTATCGACGTCCTTGCGATTGTCGTTGACAGATTGCATTTGAAAAATATTCAACAAAAAAAAAACTGGGTTAAAATTTCTGTAAGTGCCATTGTGACAAAATGAATATGAATTGACTAAATATAATAAATACATAATTTTGTATTATAAAACTTATACGAACGAGTGCATCATCATCGTCTTTGATTACCAATTTTAAAGTGTGCGTCATTTTAATCTGAAAATTGTTCGAATACTTTTTTTTTTTTTTAAGATTCAGAATCTAAAAAATATTTACTAGTGCAAAATTAGTGCGGCAAGCGTTTTGTGGCGGGACTTGTAAATATAATAAGGCGCATCTTATAGACAACAACCAACCAACAAAGAATAATAACCATTTTTTGGTGAGCCCAAAATAAAGATTTCTATTGCTTGAATACAAATTTGTTAATTGAAATAACCATGACCCGTATGTATTAAAGCCGAGTTAATACAAGCAAACATTTTTAACGAACATTTCAGTTGCATGTTATATTTCTCAAATCATTTATATTTTTAAAAGGTGAGCCACTAATTAAAAGTATCTTTCTGTAAAATTAAAATAAAAGATTTCATGGAATAACAAAAAAAAAATTCCTGTTCATTTGCAGGAAATAAAGGTGTGATTTGAATAAAAAATGTTTAAAAAGCAATAAGGCAGGAGTTGTTTTTATTTTTAAGCAATATTTTGTTGTGAAGTTTTAAAGAGAGTTTTTTTGATTGCCGCGTAATGAACAGATGATGTCTAGGGTCAAATAAACTTAATTGCACATTATTTCAATGATGCATGATTTGAATAAAAAAATGATTTGACAAGCGCAATAAGTTCTTGTGACTTATGTCTCTATTGCCGAAATATACAAACGTCATACAATTAAGTAACTAGAGCACCTTTTTTAGGGCGTATTTAGAGAGAGAGAGAGAGGGTGAAAGACAAGAGGAGTCGGCATCAGAGGGGACCTTGCGTTAGAACAATTTAGACACTGCCACAAATACGTGCTCGACCCTCATGAACTGCTGCGAACAACATGTGTATTTGCTGTTGTTGTTGTTGTTGTTGATAACATAATATGAAGCAGGACAATGCAATACTTTCTGTTTACGAATAAATGGCCATGTAGTGTCTGTCTGACTGCTTGCTTGTGGGTCGCCGTCGTCGTCGCCGAATGCTTTCCCTCTAGTTATTGCTTGAAATAAGCCCACTTCGCTTCAAATTACCCATTGTCAAAGACTTTTGAACAACTTTATGTAAGTTTCCGTTTTTTGAAACGTGCACAGAACCTTTCGCGCATAGAAATACCCTGCATCAACATATTACTCGCAACCAACCACCTTTAAGCATATCACAATATTCTACTCGTATACTCTATAAAATGTGCTGGGCAAAAGGACGAAAAAGTAGATACATTACCATTACGCAGCTAAGTCAGCACACCAAGAAGCACTGCTGGCCACTGCAGCCAAAAAATTTGCAGCATATGTGGCAATAAAAACGTGTGACAACAACAACACGAAAACATGCAACATTAACTAAGCAGGAACTATATATGTATATAGTATATATGTATGTATCTGTAACTTAACTAAAACTGGACGTACGTGCTAGCTGCCGTCGCTTTACCAGCTTTCAACCAGCTCCACAGCCACTGCAACTAATAGTTGCTGTCCTTATATCCGGCCAGTAAACCTTTTGCTCGCCATTTGAGTGCGTGTAATAACCGGCTGTCTGCAGATACTAAATCAACTCGCTGTGTATTTGCATTCTGGTTCTACTAGCAAGGAGTAGTAGTAGTAGTAGTTTGCCGCTCACAGAGCACGTTTCCCGACCGACATTTCTCGCCCGTCTCTGACTGCTTGCCCCCGCCACGAACCTCTTTTTCGAGATTATGGGATGTAGTCGTCGTATAATGAAAACGTTTTTGCGCAATCTACTTGCACCCCCACAATATTCATATTGTGTCACACACACACACATACTGACAATGGCAACAGTATATACTATATAGTAAGTGCACTTTCTTACTCCGACATGCCTTAGCTGCGTGTACAACCAATGAATTTTACAAAGTGATTGTAGAGACTATCGTCTTCGAATGCTGATATTGATAATTTAATCCTATTGGGGTTGCAAAATTTTTAATAAAAAAAAAGAATTTATTAAAAGAAAAGAAAGTGTAGTAGTATGTATAAGCGTTTGTCAAACTATCAACATTACTTTTGATATTATAATTATTTCATTTTATAATATATATTCAAATCATATTCAAATCATATGTAGAACCCGCATACTTAGCAAATTTGGAAATAAGTACAAAATGAAGCAAGTTCTTAAGCAATTAAAATTGAAAGGAAAGACGGCTCTAAACAACATTGCTCCACTACGAGATACCCTAGACATTACGCGTGCAGTCGTTGTTCGATGTATGTTTGATGTTTCTCAAACGATTTCATTGAAAATTTCTCAAATAATCCGTATTATTTCTATTGTTACCAAAGTCGAATTCTTATGTCCTCGATTCCATGTGTATATCGGAATCGGGAAAAGTAATCTGGTTTAAGTTAAAGTTAGCTAATGTTCGTAGGTAGCTATAGATCGAATCGTCGATACATGGCCATAGTATATGGCAAAAACAACTCTGCAGCTGCTGATTCTAATAAGTTACATGTACTTTATGGTTTTGACGCTTCAGAAACCCGTTTTCTTCAAAATTTTTATAGATTAACTCTTAAAATTTGCATCCGATGTCCGTTAATCAAAACCTGCTAAGTTCACGTTAATGCTGGTAATGCCATTCAGCTTTTATTTTTTGTTTGCTTCAGACTGATTTTACAGCTTTAAATGTAGCCAATTTCATTTCAAAAATCAAAGTTTTGACATTGATGCGTGACTAATTAAAAAACATAAAAATAATTTCCGGGCTTTACTTTTTTTTCTTTGAGACGAGTTACACCTTGATCCCTCTCAACCCCTCTACACCTTAAACACAACACGTGTTGTACTGCATACTAAAATTTGAATATCATTTATAGGGTACATTAAACTTAGATTTATTATAAATCATATTTTTTTCTGTTCGCCCTTATGGCTTTGAGCAATTGCCCCTACTCATGCGCTTCAAAACGTTTTTTTTTTGATTATTTAATTTGTTTGATATGATTGTCGATTTTGTCGCCCAAATGTGCCGTAAACACAAGTTTAATCAAAATTAGCATCTTTAGCTTAACAATCTTCAGCCAATTGGCCTTGACCACTATTTTAATAGAAAAGGAACTCATTTTATTAGTAAAGGTTTCCACCAGTCCAATGTTAACTGACCTGAGTAATTACATTTTAGGGTCGTATGAAATATGCATAATACATAAAAAGCTATCAGAATTCAAGAAGTTCTAAAAATAATTTATTTTTAGGGAAGCTCACACTGGAGAGTTCAAGAACAATTAAATTGACATAGCTAAAATAGTTAATACACATAGACTGTTTTGATTTTAGGATCACTTAAAATCAGGTGCCTTAAATAATGTTTATATTTTATTTTTTTAATAATAAAAACGTTTATAATTTACTTTAAAGTAGATGATCTACACCAAAATCTCGGTTTATGTAAGATCTCACTCTACTTTCGGCATGATTTAAGAACTGGTTATTTTTGTTTTTCTTGAAGATAATGAATAATTTTGAGTAATTTCATCATAATTCGATAATAAACATTATTTTTTTAATCCAAAAAGCAAAAAACGGAAAATTTACGGCTAGACTTTTTAACTAATATACTGATTGCTTGTCATTGTAAAGGAACCACAAAGCTTTACACTTTTTAAAAATTTCTTTTTTGTATTCTGACTCGTTGAAACATTGGGACAAAAACGATCACAATTAAAAATGTTATAATGAATTTTGAGCGATATAAAATCAAAATCAAAAATAATTGTAAAACTATTTATCGAAAAAAAGTTAGAACAGTGGGGGGCTAGTTTCATAGATTTTATAGAGTTCAATGCGTTACAATCTTTATGTCGAAAATTAATAGTAAACACTTTGCATGTGTAAAAATATCAACACATTAAATTCTAGTATTTATTTACTGAGCAAACGAACGAAATACTTATGTGTTTTACTGCTCACGTTATGCTTGGGTTGGCCATGAAAAGCCATATGGAAAACTACATACAAACATTTTCTAAAAATAGATCGTTCAAATTTATAGTTTTATTTTTAAATTACTTTTGCTTATAATTCGGTCCGGTCCCTAAAACGATTTAGCGACGAAAATTTAGTTCAGGTCAAACCTCATTAATTTAATGTACAACGAAATTGATACTCACTAATTATAATATCAAGTTAATGTATCAATTGGCCATAAATATATAAGTGTATAGGAGCAGACAAATGCATATATACTTTTTTTGTTCATTTATATTTATATTATATTATATTTATATTTATATGTATAGCTAAGAAAATTCCACGTGTGCAGCCATCGATAAATTTAGGTTACACAGATGCAATGTACTAGTAGAAGGTGAACACGGATTCTGAGAAATTTATTGCTGTTTTTCTATCTGTCATGCATATACTTTGTTCATACTATATGCAGTTAATTCTACACAAAAGTGCCAAACAAAATAGCAATATAATTATAAATTTTTAATGCACTTTTACAAGTGAATTATACTTTTGGTATGAAATTAGTGAATGCATCAAAAAAAGAAGCATTCTAGATATTGACCAGAAACACGAGCTATGTCTATGAACTGAATTAATATCTTTATTTTAAAAAACAAGTAGAATTCGCAAGTATTATTTTAGGTATTCTTATTTGCTTAGTTTATCATTTAGAGATTTACAAATTGTCGTTTTGTGTATCGGGTTTGAATTGAGCGTCTTTAGCTACACAATAATTGAATTATGAGCTAATTAAAAAAGGTGTTATCGATTGAAAACCTTGATAGAATTCATAATTAATATTTCCACAAAATAAAAAGCCATTTTAATCTTGTAATTTAAACTAAACTTATAAATTTTAAAGTGGAACACACAACATTTCAGCGTTCTGTCCCTCAGGAGCAAGTGCCTTTTCTAACGTTGCATTACATTTCAAAGTCATAATAATTAAAGCTTGATTAGCTACAACATTGTTCCCGCCAACAAAAAAAAATAAACAAATATAAACCCTGGATATGGACGGCACATTAGCAAAGCCGACACGACACGAAATTTGAGAAAAAGAATTAATATTGCAAGCAAATAACGAAAAGCAACTAATAGCGATGATAGCTGCCGGCGGCAGCGCGGATGTTGGTACTTCAAGGGCAACAACAACCGCGGCATTGCCAGCGGTTAAAGGACAACAGCAGCAGCAGCAGACTGGAGCAACGCCTAAGCAGATACGCAAAAGTAAGACCAGTCAAACTGGCATTTTAGCGCGCAACAGCAATGCTGGTGACGGTGGCAATGGCAGTGGCAGTGGCAGTGGTGGTGTCGTCAGATCTGCCAAAGCCAAAGCAACTAAAATGACGGCTAAGCCCAGTGTTGCGCAGCGAAGCAGTCGCGGGGCAAAGGGACCAACTGTGGCGGCTGCCAGCGGGCAAGAGAATGTGGCTGGCATTGTTGATGGCATCGAGATGTATCTTGGCTTAATCGGCTGGCGTAAAAAGTGCTTATACACATTACTTTTGCTTTTAATGCTTTTAATTATCACAAACTTGGTGCTGACACTATGGATCCTTAAGGTCATGGAGTTTTCAACGGTAAGCGCAAACGCTCTACAAATCAATTGCCTTACATTTCATCATATTTCGAATAACTTTTTAGGAGGGCATGGGTCAACTGAAAATAGTCCCCGGTGGTATCCAACTGACTGGTCAGGCAGTTGTAATGGACATGCTACGGGCATCCACGATTCGCTCAAGGCATGGACAGCCATTGTCGATAGGTGAGTGTACTATTTTCATCAATCTCAAGTGGTACGGAATCATTACGACTGGACATGACTATTCTGAGTTTGAGTTTAACGTTTAAATGGGAAAATTTGATTGACCATCTTTTCTGAAGTTAAAAGCCTTCTCCGGGCATTGACGAAAAGCTAAACAAGTTGTTGTAATATTAAGTACCTAGAAGTTGAGGGAAAATGGGCTCACACCAACATGAGGCTTGTGTAGTCGTCGTTGCTTAAAAATAATCAAGATGCCCAATCAGTAGTAGTATTGCTTCTACTAGTAGGTAACTGCTCGAAAGCTGAACCCGGCCACGCGACAAATGTATGTGTGTGTCCTTGTCACTCGAGCCATAAATCAGAAGATACGCAGATAGGCAACGACCAAAAACAAAAGCAGCATGCCAAATTCGAATACGTTGAACGTACATAAATACTTTCACACACAATGCATAGAAATGGACAAGAAGTGGAGGTGGAATCTAATCAGATGAGATCAAATGAGAGATGCGTCGCTGAACAGACATGCGACGATGTACAATTACAGATAATCTACAAGTGTGAGAGATCCGTTTTTGCTACAGTGAGAAATACATTAAGTAAGGGTAAAATCATGCTCATACTATTATTATACATAGTATCTACTATATGAAAAAGTAACTGGGCCAAAAAGAGCCAACGTTATTAAAAACTCACTTTTGATGCAATAAGCGGCAGCTAGCCATACGCTCAGGGGAATTTTATATGCATAGTGGGTGTGACCAAACTGGAGAGCAAAAGTTGAAAATACAATTTTTGCAGGCAGAGCTTAACGTCAAACCACAGTGTTGCCCGCCAACCAGCGCATACCCTGAGAATTCTGAACAATCAATCGAAATACATAGTTTACTTTAAGAAAGCAACAAATTCAAAATAATTATTTTGTATTTCATATAAAGGTTATTTATTGCCAGCTGTAACAAAGGCAAAAAAAAATCCTTAAAAAATCCAAATTATAAGGTTCCCACAACTGTTTATTCTTGACGACTTTAAGCCACAAACCAAAAATACAAATATTAAAAAGAAAAATATTTTAAATTTTTTTTTATATATATTTTACTTTTTATGTCAACTTTCTTGTGTCTTTCAATCGTCCTACCTAACATTGCCATCAACAGAATCTTCACGTAATTTTTCAATCAATACACGTGACTCAAACGGTGTGCTCGAGAATCAATTATTCTTGGGGCATGATAAGTTTGAATGTCTGACAGCGGGATTTCGCATCAACGATACTACCGGACGAAATTTATTTTCCGTAAATCGAAATGAAGTCACCATCGGCGCTCACTCGCTCCGCATCGAAGGTGAGGGCGGCGCCATCTTCAGGGAGTCCGTACAAACGCCGCATGTGCGTGCTGAGCCGGGACGAGAGCTAAAGTAAGTTAATCAATCTTTGTATAACTCTGTATGTAGATCGGCAATCAACTGGGCAATTAATCCGATGCTAGTAGAAGTCAATCAAGTCAACCCAAAAGCTTTTAGAATGTTGAACAGTTGAAAACATTAGTTTGGTACGCAAAAATCTCAGAAGTAATAAAGAATTAAAAACAAACAAACCAACGTTGGTGCTTCCGCTCTCAACGGGGTATGGCAACGTCACCATAACTCACGGCCACACACAACAACCAACAACAACAACAACAAAACGCTGACACTCGCGAGGTGTTGGCATGTAGCTTGCTGAAGTGCAAAAACATTTACATATGGGTTGTGCGAATGCACCATATATATATATATGCATATACAGGTGTGCAAGCGCATGTGTGTGTGCACGCAGAGACGAGGGGGATCGTCATTGAAATCAGCATCAGTAGCGACGAGTGGATTGAAAAGCGCTCCAGGGCATTGATTGTTTTTTTTTTTTGGTTTTTTTTCCCGAGAATCATCGTTGGTTCTACTACGTTGGGATATTGTGGTGATAGCACGCTTTATTCATTGAGCAGAAACCAGGCCGTGTGGCCCGGCCGTGCCTGCTAGTGCCAGTGGCAGTATGGCTCTAGTATGGCTGTGTGATTTTGTTCATGGACTATTAATAGAACAGCGAAGCTTGTAATAAAGTTTACATTGACAAATTTGTTGATGAGCGCTTTGTTTTTGTTTTTTTTTTTTTTTTTGTTCATGAAATTTTATCAAATTGTCCGATGATGTGTGTGGACAGTGTTTGACATGTTCGAGCGATAGCATCAGCAGCAAAGTAAAATAATTAAAATAGTATATTTCGACTTTTCAAAACTTGAATGGGGATGATGACTAGATTAACGTTGCTGCGTCAATTTGTCTGACAAGCTTCATCCAAACTCTTAAAATTTTTCATTTTAAAAATCTGCAAATCTGCAAATCTGCGGTATGCACACTAATGATTACTAGTAGTTTGGTTT
The DNA here is from genome assembly GCA_035044585.1 of Scaptomyza polygonia. NCBI lineage: Eukaryota > Metazoa > Arthropoda > Insecta > Diptera > Drosophilidae > Scaptomyza > Scaptomyza polygonia. The sequence continues at coordinate 688,765 of JAWNNU010001670.1, forward strand.
TGTCGAATTGAATTTCATAACAAGTTTCCACTTTATTTTCTTATTTATTTTTTTTTTGCTTTTTTTTTTTTATTGCAGGCTTGAATCGCCCACACGTCAATTAGAGCTTACGGCTTCCAAGGACATAAAACTGCAATCACGAGCTGGGGCCATTGACTTATTAGCTCTGGAGAATGTCAAATTAAGGGCACTTGATGGCAGCGTAAGTATGAAACATAAACCTTTATCTGCGAAGACAGAGTGCAAGTTAGGTTAACAGAAGAAAAGCTACAAACTGGTTTTTGGTTTTTTTTTTTTTTTTTTGTTACTTCGCCCTTATTTCTTGGCTTGACGACGACATCGATGGCAAACAGATACGCTTGGAGTCGTCAAAAATATTAATGCCCAATTTGCGCACCGCACAGCCACCAATTCTTGGCTCTGCCCAGAGTCGAGATCACATGCATCGAGTCTTCCAGTTGTGTGCCTGCTTCAATGGCAAGCTGTTCTTGGCGGCGCCACATTCAATATGCGCCGGCGACGATTCAACGGTTTGCAGATGATAAGTTGTTAAGCTAAACCATTCGTGCGATTGTGAATGGAATCACAATTGAATACATACATACATATAATAAAAATCAGATGCAGCTTAAGAATTATTTATAGCGAATTCGATATATACATACAATACTACCAACATAAATACCTACTACATCATAATTGGTGTTAAAATAATATTTGTATAATGTGCAACATTTATACATACTCAAATACATACATACATACTATATATATATATATATACACATATATATATTGTACATATTGAAAAATATATATAGAGACACATAATCACAAACATACTTGCCGTGTAGCCGTCTGTTTAGCAATATAAATATCCAAGCGATAATTAGAGTGGCATTTCATAAACAAAGGAACAATATAAGGTCGGAAAAATTTGTCCTTTTTTGTGACTAGTTTTGGAAATAAATTCTGTCACTGATTGTCAAGTGAGTAATTTTTTTTTTTTTAATGTTTCGAACTTTCACTAAGTATAAATTAAATTTAATATTTCTTTTTTTTATATTTTTGTTTCGGAAATGGTTGTATAAACAGTGATGTCCTTTCAGTCATTTTGTTAATGGGAACTAAGGAACTTCTCTTAAATTACATTTTACCAATTAAATCGCATCTGTCCATAAAATATTCATCCATTGATCGGCTGAAGTACTATCTTGACAAATGTTCCCAACCATTTGTGAAGTATTAGCAATATTTTGCGGTTGGTTGGACATTTCCTAGTTTTTTGTTGCAGACCTGCAATTACATCATTGTTTATACGACTTTTTTCGAAACACAAAAACAAAAACGTTTCAATTATTTCATCGATAAACGCTTACAACTCTTCTTAAAACTCCAAGCGTTATACACAAAAAATACTAACTTGACAATCAGACACAGAAATTGTTTGCAACTTGTCACATAGTAACTTTCCTATCCCTGTTCACTGTCCCTATTTATATGATTATATGACCATATATACACGTCCACAATATACACAAAATTATATATACAGTACAACGACACAAACTCAACTCGTACATGATTTATATTATAAAAAGGTATGTACTGAGAGACCTGTTATTATTTTTTAAGTTAAAAAAAGGCATACGACAAAAATATGTTGTCCATAAACTTCAAATTATATTTTCCTTGTATTTGTATTCAATGAATTTTCGAATATATATTTCAAATAATGTAAGTACATTGAATGTACCAAGCCCAAAAAATATCTGTTGAAACTAGTATCCAACATAAATTGATTAGATTCATTCGTATTATGCCGGTTGATATCTGTTTATTAGAGTGAATAAAACTTATGATCTTGGGGATGCTTCGGCCAACGATTAAGATATTTTATTAATAATACTAGAATGGAAACCATACTAACAAAAACACAAATGCAATCTAAATGAATATTGGATTGGACTACTGGAGAACAAAATCAAGAGCTTCTTGAACTTGAAATCTACAAATAAGTTATAAATTTAAGAGAAGATATATACTAGCGATTTAAAAGTTTAGATTAAGGATTAACTTGTAGTCACATTTTGATATTATTTTCGGTGCAGGAACTATCAGAACGAAAAAGCCCAATTATACTTAAATTAAATATGTGCCTCTTTTCGACAGGCAAGACCAGAGCTCTAAAGATTTCTCATACATACATTTTGTCACATAACATTTAAACTTGTCTTGTTTATCCATCCTAAACTCTATACTACAGGAATACATATAAAGAGAATATAAAATTTATCAATTCAATGATTTCAACTGATTGGGTTCGAAATTTTGAAGTTTTCCAAGAATATTGATTGATGCACGTACAAGCTCTACACTTACATATGAACGGAAATAACCAACATCCAGTAGTACTTAATAAACATACGTACATACTATATAGTATATATATATATAATATATATATATATATATTTATATATATATATTTATATGATATAAATGTAAACGTTTAAAAACAATGGCTTAAATACGTAGGCAGTATATGGAAAACTTAGCCAGAAATATATAGTAAATAAATATTAAATATATGTAACTTTGTTGCATCCATGTTATGCTAACAAGAAGAAAAAATAATAATAAAATAAACAACTTATGTACTATTAATCACAATACGAAGACAATGAAATATCATCCAATGAACTATAAGAGCTATTTATGTAGAAATATGAATATGGATAGGATGTTGAAATATTTGCCGTTAAATATATATGCATATACATACAATACAGATATGTCATATGCCACTACAGAGAGTGTATAAAAAAAAAATAAAACATTTTAAACAAAAATGCTTTTAAATGGGAAGTTACGAGTTTATATGTATATGTAATATTCTTTGTTAGAAAAACTAGATGTATGTATTTTTTTTTTTGGCACAATAAGTAATATACATATACATACATATAATATATGAATATGGAAACCATATCAGCAATATACATTTATATATATACTATAACAAACAAATAAAAAAAATATATATATAAATTAGAAATTGACAACAACAAAAAAAGAACATTTTTGCTACTGACGCCTGCAATTGGCTGGGAAGAGCAGTTTTTTTATTCGACGACAAGGATTTTGCGCACTTTTTACAGCCAAAACACACTCAAAGTACTGCTAGCCAAGCCAAGCACCGAGGCGAGGCAATGACTCAAGCCGAGCGTTTCGTTGGTTAACGCCTTCTAGCACCACTTCAATTGAATTCAATGGCATTTGAAGTGCTTTGTGGGTGCGTCTAAGCGAAAAGCAACGACGAGAAGGACACTCTATGCTCTCAGCAGCAGCAGCAGCGTCGTGTAAAAAATTTTATTTGTGGGAGTTGCCGACGCGGATCCGACGAGGCCAAACGGCAAAAACACACAACACACAACAAAGCACGACGCCCGTTCGTTCGGTTCGTTTGTTGTTGTTAGAGAATTTGTGAGCTTAAATTGAGTTATTTTTTGAGCTAATTTTCTATTTCGAGTCGAGTCGTCGATGCCGGTTTGAAAAGCTTTATGAACGCGATTAGTCACGACTTGTACTATTTACGATAGATGCAAGAGTATCTTCTTTGAATACTAAAGCCGTTTGATACGTAATTTCATACTATAAATTTTATAAATAAAAATAGTATTTTGCTAAAAATATTAAAACATACTAGTATCGATTCAACACAAAAAACCATACTAACATGCATTGGTTATACTGTAATTTTTGAACTTTCCCTTTCAGATAAATATAATGTAAATATTTTTTCGTAAGGCAACTCTGCAGACATATAAATAGCTTAACTTATCAGAAGGTGTGCCATTGAACAAGCCAATTACTATTTTTTAATGTTAAAAAAAATCAGACCTAACAAATGTCCCTTGGCTAGCTAAATAAAAAAACACGCAAACCTCTTTGCAAGCAACTTCAACAGGTGTTAATGGTTGGCAAATCCCTTTTAGATTATTAATTGGTGCTGGATTTGTGTTCTCCAAAATTAAGTAAGTAACTTGTACAAGTTAAGTTACGAGGGCGATCTAAAGTGAAGTTAATTTGATAACAATTAGTCGAGAAAGCGAGAGCTTTAATAATTGTCGAATAAAACTGTTCTTGTTTCGCTATCCTCAAGTTTTTAAACACAGCCCTCAAAAACACTCATACATGCACTCGAACTTGTGTAAGTATGGCACTTAGCACGTCATACTACAACGTATTTAGTATTCCATTAATATTCGAAAAGCCGCTTGTGTACTTTACTCTGCATTATTGGCGCAGTTGCATGTTGTTTTCCCCTTTCTTTTTTTTTTTTTGTTATGTGAGTGTGTGTGTGTGTGTGTGTGTGAGGATGTTTTGCCTAAAATGTTAAAGGCAAGCAAGTTGCAAATCGCATTTTCTAATTGGTACCTTACCAACCAGCCAACACACACGACCCATCCACAGATGGAAACTTTCCAGTGGCTGTTGTTGGTTATAGTACTTAGTTCTAGTACTAGGTCAGAGAGACAAGAACTAGGACTAGGAGGGTCTGTGGCTGGATATGAGTCTAGGTCGGCACTGTTGGCGTGACCTATGCGTGTGCATACATACATATATACATATGTACATAGATATCAAGTAGTTAAAATTTAAACGCATAGCTCAGCTGTCTGAAAAATTTAAATGAAAACACCTCACAGCGCGCCACATGCCTGCCACACAGGCCATACATTTTTAAGCAACCCAGCAGCAGCATCCAACCTGGCAGCAGTTAACGAAACGAAAGTCAGGAAAGAAACACCCCACCCGCCTGCCCTGCCCTGCCTGCTTTAACAATGTGGCCTTTCGACGACGCAACAGTTAGTTAACGGTTTTTGAAGTGTGTGTGTATTTTGTGCTTGGTGCACCAACAAACAACTGACAAATTAAGTATGCATGAAAATGGCTTGGCGACACACCGTTGCAGTTAATAGGATTTAGCTGGAGAACATGAAATCAAATTAATTGTTTAATTTGTTCACAAAATACCCATGTCATTCATGCTGTTGTTGGTGTTGTTGCTTCTACAAACACACACACACACACACAGGCACTCAAGCACCGATGCCCCTGCCACGCGTCGAAGTGTCAGGATGCGTGTTCAAGTATAAACATTAATATACATACTAGTACATAGCACATATGTACATACATACAATGCAAACACGAATATTTACATTCAGAGTTTGGTGTTGGTTAAGTTCTGTCACTATGTCACTGCTCTCTTACCGACTTTTGAGTGGGCAATTACGCAAAACAGTTTTATGTTGCCAAGGCTGGTGACATTGTGCCTGCAATACAAATAATATCTTAAGCTTGCTGCAGGTGATCATAACTCGTAATACTACTCCGTTCCAAACTCACTTTGGGCAATGCCAATAACTGTTGGTCAATTACGAAGATGCAAGAAGAGGTAGCAGTTCGTTCTCACCTGTTATTATCTCTATTGTTTTATTCAAACATATGGACATTTAAATGGGTTGAAATTGAGTTAACAAAAAACCATACTATTTTCTTGTCAACATGTTAACAGGTCGTATACGTAATATGGCCATGGTATAAAAAAGCGTATGTATTTATTAAGTTATTAAATTGCACATACTTGCTTATATTGCAAGCAAAGCGTTGAAGCCAGCAAGCTAAGCCCAAGTTGAATATGCAAATATAAAGAGAGTGTGTGAGTAGAGATGTGTCGTTTTGCCATTTTACAGTGTTTTTGTGGCGGATGTGTTGTAAAGCGCGCGAAACACTTATGTGTCTTCAATTTATTCGCATGCAAACACAGACAATGTAGTAAACGGCGTTCAAGTTGTATAGCTCGAGGAATACGTTCGGTAAGAGGTCTATATGTAGTTTAAACTTTAAAACGTACTAACGCCGAATGTGGGCTATTGACTTGGGGGCAGTCCAAGTCGCTCCTTGGGAGGGAGAGCCTGCACAAGAACTAGTACTAGTCGCAGGTGTCAGTATGGGTGTCCAGAGTGAGTATTGCCGTCCGTAGTGCCGAGTGTGTCTTATCGGAACCAGTTTGCCGTCTGCTGTTTGGGCGACCTACCGACCAGCAACAAAACGAATTTATGTCGTAATGAATGTCGGCTGGCCGCATATCACTGTGCATATCTGCGATTTATGCCCACATCGGCGCCTCAGTTTAAACCTGCTTTCTGATTAAAGTCAGACAATAATTTAGTTTTTTTCTTCTTTTTGCCTGGCAATACGGTAAATTCGAATAGTTACTATTTGTTACATGGTGGATCTGATCTGCAAAAAAAAAAAACAAACAAAAAAAAAGCCGAGCAGTAGTATGTATTTTTCACAAGCTGCTTATCGGTTTTCGTACAAAGTTCGTACAAAGTTAAGACCCCCTTGCGGCAGATAACCCTTCAACAAGCTAAACAACAACACGGAGCGCCACCGCCGTGCCCATGGGTATATGCTCGTACTACATACTACAATTTGCTGTTTAAATTACGAGCTGTTCATTTTGTGAGTGCCGCGCTTAACTGTTTCCTCTTGTTTTAACTCATTGCTGTCGCTGTTACCACTGTGCCCCTCCATCCATTTTTACCACCTGACTGCTGCTACTCTTTTTTGTGCGCTTTTTACGAGCTGTTGCCGGTGCCCGCTGTGCGCGAGTGCGTGTTAACAGGCAATTAAATCCGAATTACATTTTTGCTCCTTTTCAGCATGCCATTTGCTTCATGTATCCGTGTGTACGTGTGTGTCTTTGTGTGTGTGTGTGTGTGTGAGTGAATGGGTTGCCTTTTGAAAAGCCAAACGGTGCAGGTGTGCCAAGCGCCGTGCCATGCCATGCCGCATAGCTCGATTAGTTGTTCACCAATACTAATACAAGAAGGCGATAAGACGTGCAAAAGTTCAAGAAGCCAGGTTCGCCCCAGTCCCTGCCTCTGTACCCGCCGACCGATTTGCACGTGCTAATTAAAGATAATTTTTAATTGCTGCCGCCAAATGAAGATTTATGGGCAAAGTATTAACTAATCGGACTATCAGAATACCACGACTTTTTTGGCTTTAATTGAATTGAACCACAAATAAGGTCAAATAGCGTTCAATAGTATTGAGACACTCGCTGAGGGGGCCCAAACAGGGCCGGCCACAGCCCACAAAAAGTTAATCTAAAAAAAAAAAAACATACTCTTCAATTTGATTTTGGCTTCAAATGCATCGAAAGAAATGCTGTAATTGTGTTTCAATACTCCAAAATGTGATTCAGGGTTGAACCGAAAAATCTGCATATGCAAATACTATGCTTGTGAAACTACACTGCACGAAATGAGCGAAATGTAATTGTCACAAAAATAAACTCAATCCAGCCATATCATTACTAAACGCAAATGAAGTCGTTTTACTTGAATCTCAAAGGAAAGGGCAGGCAGGCTTACCCAACTTAATCCTTTTGTGTGTGTTTGTACAAAAAAAAAAAAACATACGATCCATGGTACTTGCTTGGTAAACGGGGGGTCCGGTTGAACGGGTTGAGCTGCTAACCGTTAGTGCTTGCTGTTGGTGTGAAAAAACTATAGTAGTAGGGCAAACGGAAATCAAATGGAAAACCCATGCATTGTACCAAAAAATAAAATAAAAAATAAACACTTTTCCGAACGCATTTCTATTGTCAGGCGGTACACTGTTGTGGTGGGTTCTCTGGTGGGTGAAAACTTTGCTGTGACACTGTGACCGTGTGCGGATACGCGCCTTTTGTTTGCTGGCATTGTGTTCATAGTTTTTGTCGTTCTACCACTGTGTGAGCCACTGCTGGAAGCCATTTCTCTTTTTTTTATTCTTATTTATATATGTATGTATGTTTTTAGTATGCGTTTGGTATGTATGTATGTATTTTATTTTTAAGCAGCAGCAGCAGCAGCAACAGGAGCAGCAGCACAAGCTGAGTCGGCAACGTTCACTTCATTTGCCTATACGGAAGAGTCAAGAAGTACTTCACATCGCCGGCGGCGGCGGCTTCCATTGTTATTGCTGCTGCGGCTACGGTGGTTGCTGCTGCTGTTGCTGCTGCTGGCAGTAATGAAAGGACCAACTTTTGTCGCTTGGTAATGATGGCATTTTAGCATTGTTGTTATTATTTCTGTTGCTGTTGCTGTTGTTGTTAAAGTTTTGCACACACAAGTTTAAACAAAGCAGCCGCCAGCCACATAAACAGTCGACAGGCGCAGCGTTGTTAGGTCAAACAACAGTAAGAGAGCAGCAGCTGCAGGAGAAGAAGCTGCGACTGGGGTCCACCTACAACTACTGTTGTCATTAAGGCCAGCCCCAATGTTGGCACCCACAAAAATAGCGGCACCTGTCAAACTCAGTTATGGCTAGAAACTGTTTGTTGCAGCCAACCAGCCAGCCAGCCAGCCAGCCAGCCACACCAACCAGCAACACCAACCAACCAGCCCGCCCATTCGTTTGCCGAATAATTAATTTTTTTTTTTTTTTTTTTTTTTTTGTACAGCGATATTAGCCATAGAAAGTAAGCATATATAGTTTTAATTTACAAAGAGCCACCCATCGTTGTACAAAGTTCACTTTCCTTTGTTTAAGCAGTTTCCCGGCAATTAGGAAGAACCATGGACAACACGCATTTGACGGTTTATACAAGGTACAAAGAAAGGTCTAAATATTTAGTTAAATCAAGCGTTAATTTGTAGTATATTTTTAGCAAGTATATGTCGTCGGTTTGCTGATGCTACTTACTTAATTAAATTCATAACATTGAGTCTTATTGACTTGGCAGCCTCATTAAATACTTAATTTGCACGCCTCACATCATCTTGGGTTCTAATCAGCTTACGCGATGTCCACATTTTTGTCGCACATACTACTCTGCCTCGGCATCAGTGACCGAACACGCTCCTGCAGGCATTCGCTAAAGCAAATGACTAAGATTCTTGTCGAGAAACCTCGAAAAGCAGATACCCTGAACCCCAAACATCAAGCGAACCTGTCTATTGAGAGGCTTGACTTAACTTCGATCATCGATATCTCCGGTGTTCCTCAACCGATTTCAATGAAATTTTCACAGATGAACACCGTGTAGAGTTAACCCAAAATCATCATACTCCTTTTGTAACATGGGCTAAAAAGGGTATTTCAAAGATGAGGAGATGGTGAAGAACAAACTATTTGCCACGCAAACGTTGCTCTTGCTCCTTTTCTGAGCGGCGGGTGCTCTGGCTTTAAGCTCATTTATACATAATACTACTATCAATGACCGAGTGCAGCGAGTAGCTTCGGTTGCACACTTTAATGGGGGCTGCGCGGTTGTTGGCTAGTACTAAAAGGTCACAAGAGGGACAATGGTCAAGGTGAACGGTGAACGACAAACAAAAAATGCTTGATAAAACTTTGCGCTTTTTTCCTGACCTTATGGCTTAATTATCGCCATGTTGCTTGTAGTAAGTAAGTATAACCAATATATGGTAAAGCATATTGAAATTTTTTGCAAATTCATCTGCCTACAGTTAAACTACTCAAATGGTTTTGGCATTTAACATTTGTACATTTTTACGATTGGTTCCTTGCGCCCCTTGCCCCTTCTCCATTGGCTCATTCATATTAAGAATGTAATTCGTTGATTTCGTTATCGCTCTGCTTCAGTACATTTACTTTTATGAACTCCTTTGCATGACATGGACGTGTTAGCGTTCAAGACAAGCCAAATTTACTGGCACGCTTAATTACTGTTCTCATTCTCAGTTTTATTCGCGTTGATGGGCCCTTTCCTTCTTTAACCGATGCGTCGACCAGAGACCGTGCCGTGACGTCATTAAGCTTCAATTAAAATTGCTAAGGTTTGCATGAGGATTTTTAATTAAAATTCACTTTGTAAATTATGCGTTAAAGGATTTAGTCAGTGCGTGCCCCAACCAACCAACTGTCGTTTTCTCTCTTATTGACGTTTATTGCATGCTTCTTGCTCTATTGAAAAATCTAAACGAAAATTAATTCCAACTGTCCCTGCTTAACATTTGTCTAGGTCATCAAAACAAACCTCTAAAGTCTTTAGTGCAGAGCAAATTCTCACTTCTCAATATTAAGGTAAATGCATACAAATTTAAAATCTACCAAAGCAACATTCTAATTCAAGTCATGTCTCTTTTGTAGAAGTAGGCTTCTCACATATCGTCGATGGTCAATGAGGCCATTTATGTCATTGGCTTCATCAAAAGAGTTAAATGATCCCTACATAACCAAAACGCTATAAACATCTCTAGTACGTTCCATCCTGGAGTAGGGATCTTGTGTGTGGTCCCTGAAATTCGGGATTCACCAAGATAGAATTGAATCTGTGCAGAAAAAATCTATTCTATTTTTCTGATTTGTTCAAATTAAAAACAAAACAAAAATACGATTTGTAATATAATGTATACACTTAAATTCTAAAGCGTTTCATACTGATTTCTAAAATTTAAATTTTCGATTTTTAAATTTAAAATTCTTCGTTTTAGGTTTGAGTAGTAATTATGCAAATCGAAAATTTTCCCCATTGATTTTACTACGAATTATTTTATTTTGTGCTAAGATGAGTTAAACTTAACATGTCCAGTTATAGTCCTTTTAGCTCTGTCCATACAGTTCTTACAACTACATATTTTGATTTGATTAAATTAATATGTTTAGTAGAAGGTATGCTGCACTGGTTTTTGGACGTTGGCACGCCGAAGATAAATTTATAATTTGTGTTGAACGAACATCGAAGGATATGAGCGAGCCACTTCGATTGAAATGTAAATGTAAATACTTGACCCTTAAGACCTAACCGAATTTGTTATAAAACATACACATTTTCTGACCCCTAGCTCAACAGCTATATCGACAAAATAGATCTCTTGTGCAAGGCAAGGCGTTCACATGCCTGACAAACTTGACATTAAACAAACATGTTAAATTCATTGACAGCGAATAAAAATGTCAGTGGGATGCTAGACAAAATACTCGAGCCAAATAAATAAAGCGAATGTGAGCAAACATTTGGGTGTCCATTTTTTAACCGAACGAGCCAGCCGCAAATAAAACTACAAGCAAAAGCAAAAGCAAAACATGGCAAACACGCAAACAAAACTAAGGCAATCCAAGCAAGCAAGCCAAACGACACAAGCACGAACCGCACACACACACACACTTGACAGGACAACGCCAATGGAATATAATGAAAAGACACATAAGGCAGTCAGTCTTGGGACCCGGTCTGGAGTTGGGGTTAAGTGGGACTCCGAGGGCTAAGAAATCGAACAACAAAAGGTGAGGTAGTTTTCGGGATTTGATTTGGGGCAGGCGGCAGTTATGCGTGGGGCTCTCTGGATGTTTGTAACTAAGTGAAATCAGTTTGTGTGTGTGTGTGAGAAAGGTGTGGTGGTGGTATTTGAGCGCATATTGAATCGTATGAGCACATTATCTACGTGCTTACAGCCCCCAATTTGATCTGCCCCAACCCCCTCCCATCAACGATTGCCTAGATCTGTTCCCATCCACCCTTCTCTTTCCACAAACCGTGCCCTTTTTGTTTGTATATTTTTTTATCTTGTGTTTTGTTTTGAAAGATTTGTTGGGTTTTAGTTTGGCGGGTTCACAGCTCGACGCCAATTGACATTGATGTTGCCACAAACGCAAACACAAACACAACACCACCCACAACCTACATCTCACCCCATCCCATCCATACATTGTCATTGCCCTTTTTCGATTTCCGTTCAATGTGTACGAATAAACGAACTTATATCCTGCGAGCTTAGTCTCTTATTGCCCATATATATATATATATATATATAGCCAAGAAACACGACGAACACCCACAGCCCACTATGACACACGCTGGCAAATGTCTGCATTGCGTTTTTATGTTATGTTTACTGGCTTTCTTACGACTTCCGAAGTAGTCCTAATAACTGATGATTGTGCGATTTCCCCCGCAAATCGAAATGTTGTGGGCTGCCTTTTTCTGCTCCCCCCCCCCCCCCCCCATCCACAGCTGTCAACGTTTCTATTGGCATTGACCCCCCAGAGACCTTTTCGTACACTCATAAATGTCTTTCAATCATAATGTTTCAATAAGTCAAAATCGATTACGAACTTCATATGAAATTTATTGCACTTTCGCAAATAGTATGACATTGCCTGCCGCCGCCAGCTTGTTGTGTACATTTGTGGGCCTGCATGGGTTCGTGCATGTTTACATATATATGTATATGTACATATATGTATGTAATATGAACTTTCATACGCACGTAATAAAAGGTAACATTGGTTGAAACCGTCGAATGCCGGCAGCCTTCATGGCCTGTTGCCACGCGTACTAAGTATTTTTTTGACTTTGTATGCTCTGATACCGAAAATAAAGAGTGTACTGGCTTTTTTTTTCGAAAGACTGGTCTGGCAGTGCCAGAAGCCCATCGATCACATCTAGTATATCTTAAAATCTATTTCATTTTTTAGTTTCTACATACCTTTAGCTAAAGTTATTAACTTTAATGAGGCATTTTTTATAAAACTAGTTTCGCCTCCAGCCTATATTACACAGTTGTTAAGGGAAAAAGCCACGAAATTTGTTCCCCCAACATGAAACTGCATCCTAAATGTAATGGGTCACGCTCACTTCCTCCACCCCAACCGCTTTTCAACCGTGTTAAGTCGAAAATGCCCTTAGCTTAGATAGTTTTTGAGTTAGTAGTGTCATCAATCTGAGATCGAACTCTGCATTAAATATTTAGATGCCACGCCTACTCATGCTGAAATTTCTGGAGCTAAAGCCAACAATTTTGATAGCAAAGTAGCTGTCGGTGTCCCCCAGAGATCTGCATTTGACTTTGTGTGATCGCCCATCCTTGCTGCGCCCCCGTACTTTTGACCACCACCCGTTATTCAGTGCGGTAGCGTCAGTTGTACCGTAATCGGGCTGAGGGTGCACGGAACAAAATAAATAACCAAAGGGTATGAAGTATTAAGAAAATGTAATAACATGGCCAGGCCAACATACAGCCAGTCGGTACAAATTCCTTTTAAATGAAAACTTAAAACAACACCGATTGAAATGAATTTGGCAACATTCAAACTGCTATGAATTTCATACTCTCTGTTTATATCTGCTGCTGACGCCAATATTTAGATCAATGTCAGGCGGTGCAATGAAATACAATTTTAACACATGTACGTCGTCCGTACATACATATATGCTGACACGATATCAATTAGAGCATTGACCGTACAGCTTCCGCTTCAATGCATTATCACGCACATCTCACTAAGCAGTTGTGGAAAATGACTCAATCGCCGATGTCGGCCAACAACACCACAAAGTGACCGACAAAACGTTATTTCATGAGTTGATTAGGCGCCATGTCCTCCAGTCAAGCGTGAAGTCGTTGGATGCTATCTACTTAGTAGCAAAACAAAAATTCGCCAAACCAATGACCAAGTCATTTCCAACAAACTTTGCCTTTCAACTAACCAACACCAACACACACACACACACACACACACAAAAAGCGTTCATTTACATAAGTAAGATGCATGTATATACATAAGATTATTTTTTCTTGAAGTCGAAGTACTACTTGTTAGTACTGGTTGCTTGAACCATATATGCACATTGGTTTTTTGGTTAAGCACAACAAAAGGGGCAAATCTTTTGTGCAGTTTTGTAATTTTGCATTTTTCCATAAACATTTGCACGGGGCAATGATTTTTTTGAGCCAAGTGTGCCGCGCGCTTTTGCCACTTTTCATTTCGTTTCTTTTCGGTTTTACTTTGGTTTGCGCAAACAAGCAACGCTTAATCAAAATCACACGCGACGCTGCATCGCAATGCGCAACAGCAACAAAGGGTCATAAAGTGGAGCATTCAGCGGCCAAGGCGGCCAAGGCGGCTCAGCTCGGCTTAGCGCACCAGAATTAGGACCAGAAACAGCAAGATAGAGCCGCACACACACACAGAGAGAGAGAGAGAGAGAGAGAGAGAGAGAGAGAGCGCTTGCTTGGCACGAGGCACTCATTATTTTGAAATTTTCCAGCGCGCATTTCAGTGACTTCCGTTTCCGGTGGCAATAGCAGACGCTAGCGAGCGGGTGGTGCCACCCACCCGTAAAAGAATTAAAAGCGCAAAGAAATACTAGACTAAGGCTAAAAAAGCCCGCTGGCTGTTATAAATTATAATTTTGCGACAACAGCTCGAGCAGCTGCGACACCCCAGCAGCAGGTGCGTATCACCTGCTGTTTTTCCCCCTAATGAACAATGCGACAATCCGTATATGCAATCGGTGCTAGGTTTTTGAAGCGAGCGAGCGCTTAAAGTGCTAATCAGGTGAAGAGCTAGCGCCCAGGGCCCAGCAATAATCAAAATATATACTTTTGCTGCCAAGTAGTTAGGGAATTAATGAGAGATTAGTTTACTACTTTGAATAGTCCACTCCTTCCTTGGCATTTAGCATTTTAAGCAACTTTAATCTCCAACCAGAAAAGCCACCACAAACTCAAAAGTAACTGACACGGCCCATAAGCCTATTTCAGCTGCTTAACGAGACACACAGTAAGCTCAGCCAAACATTATTATAAGAACGAAGAACTACAGTCAGCGTTAAATAATTTTATTATAGTATTTCGCGCCTGTTTCACCATTCGAGCGGCCTTTTTGTAACCCATTCTTTTAATTAATGCTTGAAAACATACGCAGGCTCAACTTTTACTACAAATGATGATGATGTGCTGTGCCCGCGGCTGCATCTATATAATTTTGGGCAGGCAGGCGCCTATACTATAGCAATTACATGGCTCGTACTATAAAACAAACAGAACAGAACCACATATACTACTATGTATTTTTGCCCATCTGCACATCGAATTACTTAATTTATGGCCTGTCGACCAATGTTAAAACCACAATGAGCAAAATGAGTCAAGGGACATACCGTAGCAGTAGTCGAGAGTATGACATTGCTTCGCCAGGTGATTGTAGCAAAAAAGCCAGGTGTAAAAAAAAAATATTAAAATGTGTAGAAGGGCTTGCGATGATGGTAAAATGAGTTGGGCGAGAATTGCCACAACATAAACACGGACAACAACAGCAACATTGCGGGGGGGGGGGGGGGTCACACTTCTGACTGTTGCACTGGACGCCATGTCTATGAAAATGCTGCTTAGCCTCGCAAACAAACGCAATCATAAGTGAGTGTATGTGTGTGTGTGTGTAGCTGTGTAGGTGTGTAGGTTGGCCGCTTGCATGGCGACTGGCTTCCGTTTCCTGTTTCGTTGCGCTTTCAACTCAACTCGAATCCTGTTTGCCGTTTAATTAGAGACACGCATACAACTGAAGAGCAGCCTCCTTCCGTTACGTGCACTCATGTATGTATCTATGTGTCTATGTGTCTGTGTACCGGTGTGTATAGATTGTGATTGTGAGCGTATAACGATGTGGTAGGTAATCAGAAACTGCTTTTAATTATTCAAGGTTCCATTCTGATGAATGAAGACAACAACAACGATAACAGCGGCCCAACAACGCCAAACTGCGCAATAAAACCAACAACATCCGCATCCCGTTAAAGAAACTGCCTGCCTGCCTGCCCATCGTTTGTGCTTGGCATTAAAACAACAACAACAACAGCAAAAAACCTGCCGTACAACCAAAGGGGATTAAAATTCACAGCTAACAACAACGCAACGGTGGGCGGCGGCATGTACATATATCGGTTGGGGTCGGTCAGTGAACACAATGAATTAATATGAATATATACATATATATCATATATGTATACTATATCCGCACAATTCTACATACATATGCCTTAAGTATACATCCAAATTTATAAAGATATAGTTTATGTTTACTTAACGTTTCTTACACTAAGAAAAAAACAATTCGAACATAAAATAAGCAACAAAACCAGTTTTGAAAACCTATAAGTCATAATGAAACAAGTGATAAAGCTCTTGTCCAGAGACAACCTATACATTACGCCTACAGTCATTGATTGTATTTATGTATTCATGTGTGCCTGTGTGTGTGTGTGTTTTTTTTTGTCTCTCTGCCAGGAGGTGAGAATCTTGAAAAGATATTGGTGGTCCACCAATATGCAAGACCCATTGAGATTCGTAGTATGAAAGTTCGACTGTATATAAACTTTGGCATTTTGAACTTGGTGTCCCGGCATTACTGAAATCGAGAATGTAGCTCGTGATTGGTTCGGCATTTTTCTAGCAGTGTATGGTTGTAGTATGTCATGATATCTAAGGCAGATGTCGCTCTCAGGCACTTTGTTATATATGTATACCGTATGTATAAAGTTATATATCCACAATCATAAAATCTGTATAAACGAATGTGCGCTTCATTGATGGGAACGAAAGCTGAGCTCACCACAACACCGCCACTGGAAAATGGAAAATGCCCATCGCCCGAAAGCATAACAAACGACCAATAAGAAGCAATACAAATACAATTAATCCACCTGCAGAGAGCTCATTTATTGTGGCATGGGTTTGCGCAAAGCAACCTACTAGCACGAGGATATAAACGATCGCGGGATACTTATCAGAACACTCCAATTTGTATGAGAGTCTACCGAAATTAAAAAATTGTTTATCGATTTTAAAACAAGTGAAAATGTGTTCTAATCCTAAGTTTATGAAGTCAGCAAAAGGGATAAATGATTGACGAATGTGGACTGTACAAATGATGATTTAAAGCCGTCAAAATGTTGCGTTTTAGTTCCATACGGCTTCTCATCCTGGCCTGCGTGCCACGTGGACAGTAGTTTGACAGGCATTTAATGAGAGAGAGACAAAAAAAAAAAAATTTGAATTTTTGGAGGCTCTGGCTACCTGGTGCAGGGCTTGTCAGCTTTTGTTGTTAATCCTATTTACTTAAATTTGTTCAACTCTTCTTTGCTGGCCGCGTTTGGCCATGCAAATATTTGCCGTATTAATGCATGCACAGGTAAATGTGTTTACCTTAAGCTGAGACCAGGCCACAAGCGACATTGACGTTCACACCGACAACACCGATGACGAGGCAGAGTGTCGTCAGTGGCAGTGGCAGTGGCAGTGGTAAAGGGTTGGTGCAAGCTATTAATTTTGCAAAAGGCTTGACATTGAAAGGCGAACGAAGCTGGGCAAATCGATAAATGGTATTTTAGTCGCTTAAAGTTCGGAATTGCATATATGCAATAATGGACAACGAAACTAGCAGCAGTGCATTTAGTGTTTGAGGCATAAGGATCAATCTTTAAAAAGTCGTTAGCCGTTTAAGCATGCGTCGATCACACAGTACTAGCTAGCTGGTCAAGTTGGCAAATAAAAAGGGAAAGCAACGGCACTAAGTTGAATCGAAATCGAAATCAACAACGACAGCGACATCGTAGCAGCTTGCTCGCTTGCAGCCTGCGTATGAATAACTTTTGCAGAGCTCATTGACCGTAAATTACTGCCGCAAATTTTTGTACACATGAATTTCCACTTAAATCCAATGAAAACGTTGAAACAAAAATTTTTTTTGTTATTGGGTAAGCGAAGGGAAGCGAGTAGCGAGCGAGGGATAAAGGAGTAGAAAGCACAGCAAACTGTTTTAAAATGTAAATTTCGTTTGCAAGCCGGCATTAAGGCCAATAAACAGCGTAAATGTGCGCCATTTTATATACGAGTAAATGCGCGACGCTGCTCTGTAAAGCGAAACAACAAACAACAACAACAAAAGTCTTCTGCACAAGATGATGATGCATGGAGCATGGGGGAAGCAGGCAGGCATAAGATGGATGAGGAGACGGGGGGACGACCAAGAGCAAGAGAGACCAACAACAGCAGCGAAAGGAGGGGGGCTCTGAAGTGGATTTCACTGGCTTCACTCATTTTATTCAAGGCATTAAATTAAATTGAATTAAAAACAAATTAATTAGATCCACCATAAAATTGAACAAATCAACAAATTGCATAAATAAATATGAATTGTTTGTGCTTAAGTCAAGAGATACTTGAATATCCTTTCGAGAAAAGAAAAATGTACCAACTAAAATGGCTCTATATGCTTAAAAGTATGCTTTAAATACAACACTTCACACACACACACTGATGCGAAACTACAGAAAGTCTGTTTTGCGGCTAGCCTATTAATTTTTGGGTAATTAGTCAAGTAGTAATTTGGCGGCTTTTGACACAGCTGCTGCTGCCTGGCCAATCAGTTTTGTAGCTGAAATCATTATACATAGCATCAATCATATGACACTGCAATCCAAGTAATATTCAAGTATTCAGCACATAATTACAAAATACATTACAAAAAAGGCAATCTCCGGCAAAGTCGTCGTCAATTAAGATGTTAATGCACAAAAATATTAACACACATCCAAACATGTTGTATAAGGACTTACTCGTTAAACATATTAAGGGCTTCACGAGACGCATAGTAATTCATATACTACTATATGAATTTACATATGAGCAGAAATAACGTTAAACACTCAGAAAAAATCAGTTGATGTTAGTAAGATTAATTAAAAGTTAATTAAAAACCCATCTGTTAGATAATTGATCCACCTATAAATTAAGCATTTAAAAAGCATTTTACGATTTTAAAGTGCTTTTTTATGGATAAGCTAAGCTTAACTTTGTTGAAAAATCAATTTAATGGGAAGTAAAAATAACATTTTTATTAAATTTGTTGTTTCATTATTTATTGTTTGAAAGGCTATTATGGTTTAAAACTGATATTACAAAATATATATGTTGTTTTTTTTTGCTTTTTTTTTTTAATATTGCTTACAATCTACCACAGAATACATATGTGTATCTAAAAGACTAACGATTTCTGAACTATAGATATTTTGAAATAAGTGGATCGGAAGATGCAGCAAACATGATGCTTTGAAAGTGTTTAGCAATCTGTATTTTGTATAAAATTTATTAAACGACTCCTGGGCTTCTTCAATTGGCAAAGGCTGATACTCAATTATATCTTTATTTTATGGACTGTCGGGGTCAAGTATTTTTGTGGATATAATTCTGCTAAAAGTGATGCAGTTTTGAAGCGCATTTTCCAAAATCAAATTTTTCTTTTCAAAAATAAAAAGTCTCATCGAAGTGTACCATCGTTGGGGACAGTCTACTTTAAGTCCAACTTGTTTTTTTGCCTACCTGTATGGGATGAAAGACGACTTGCACGCTAACGCAATGTCTATATTGGATGGGTACCTTGTAGTTTACTTGCATATCCTGTAACTGCACCTGAATTTAAGGACCAGGCTTTCACAAAGGATCTCAAGTAAGCATTACAAAATGAAAAACAGAAATCATGTATTTTAATAACGAACGCACCAATAACAATAGGAATGGCTTTTCACGGTTATAGTATGTGGGTCATAAAGAGCCCAGAAGTGTTTGCAACTTATTTTTGGAATTATGTTTTTTTGCACAGAACATTGTCTTAAATTCTTGATTTAAGAATGAAATATTTGGATACAAAATTAAGTTTAAAGTGTGTATGTGTTTTTTGTTTTTTCCGAGTGTATTATAAATTGTTGCAGCATCATAAAACAATCTGTAGTTGATGAGCGCGCCAGCGGCAAGCAAAGGCAGGCAAATGCACAATAAGTTAAATCCAAAAGTAATTCCACTAATAGGATTCATAAAAAGGATAACACGCAATAAATAATGGGAGGAAAATTTTCATTATTGAAAATTCTCAGCACGTACGGATTCAATTACTTGTTGAACTTGGCGTTCAGAGTGCCATTCCGATTCCCACCATCGCATGCCACTCCCCATCCATGTCCTTTCATGTTCCTTCATGTGAGTGTGTATGTGTGCGCTGGCAATGGCCGTGGCCCTGGCGCTTCAGATTGTGATTGCGAACGAAAGTCATATTTTCTGTTATTGTGGCAAAATGAGATTATTAAATGGGTTTTGGGTAAAGCCCAATAAGACGCCACACGCGGCAGAGCCGAACAGACTGCAAAAAGTAAACATCGCCACTGAGACAACTGTCTGACTGTCATCTCCCTGTGTGTGTGTGTGTGTGTGTATGTGTGTGTGAAAATGTTGTAATGGGTTGCAGCCATGGTGTGCCATGGCTCGTACGTGATGTGTATACATTGCTTTGCTTGAAGAGTCAAGACAGCCAGCCACACAGCCAGACGGCGGTTGACTGTCGCCCAACCCAAGTGCTGCTGTATCAATGATGACTTTTCAAGGTTCATTTGTTAGCCCGCCCCAATGGCCCAACCACCCAAACGATCAACTGCCTTGCCATCATATACTACTGGCAGCAGCCAAACTCGTACCTAAAATGGCAACAGTTGTCGAAGTTCTGGGCCTCCTGTCCCTGCAGCAATTTGTGGACATTTACTGATACCCCAGCGCATACATACATATGTATGTACATATCCGCAGCTGTATCTGTTGCTCCTAGTACTTATCTTATATCTATATCTATGACGATTCGGGATTCTAAAAAAGAAAAAAAAATTTATTGAAGCGCACACAGCACGTGTTGTTTGCCTTCTCAATTGTGCCATGATTATAGTATGTCTGCTGGAGAATGGTTAAGTCTGTAGAAAGCACTTGGCCAGCACTGTCAGCGCCAGCATCAGCGCTCGCTCTCCCTCTCTCTATTCAATAAATATTTAAGTCACAATCATTGGATGGATGTGAGGTTTGGCACGATTGATCTGCCTGCGCGCTCGACATGTGTTTTCACCATATGTCAACCGACCGACCGACAACCGTCAAACAATTTCGATTTAAGCTGTTGAAATCGACCGAATGGGACACACCCTTCGAACACGATTTGTTATCCTAGTGGTACAATCGTACTTCATGGGTTCATGGAGAGGTAAATCTCCTAAATCAAAGAGATTGGGAACTTCAAGGATCGGGAGTGAACGAAGAAAACAAAATCTAATATCAATGATTGCATTCGGCTCGTAGAACAGCTAAACTGGCCCCGCGTAGGTTGACGCTGGTTGTTAATTGCAAAGCCCATTGGGGCAGAAAGAAGCATTCTCTACATCGAAGCCAAAAGAAACTTACAAATTAAACTTCAATTGTTGGGCGACAAAACAAACAAAAAAGCGACTGCAAAGAGCAAAAAGCAAAAACAGACTGCAGCAAGTTGCGAAAGGATAAAGGAATAAACACAATTTCAAGCAGTGCCGCCTGGCTGGGCGGGGCGCAGCTTATGCAAATCATTTTGCAATGAGCAACGAACATGACTTTTGAGTGTGGCGAAAATGCGAGACGCGAGAAAAGCTTTGCTTCTGCTATCGCTATCGCTGTTGGTGCCACAACTTGCTGCCGCAATTGCAGTGTAAGTTGCTTGCGCTGAAAAATTAAAATTCAAACAACGGCAACTTGGCGTATGGGCAACATTTGCATTTGCAAGCATCACCTTTGCAGTGACTTTTGTCACACCTGTGTGGTATGACAGAGACAGCAAATGTTGCTACTGATGGTGGTGGTGTGTGCAACGCATAGACACGGACTACAACAAATACAAACTGCTGATTACAAACGAAAATTGAAAATCTTAAGCACTGCCTTATTGAAATGGCAAAGGCAAAGCCAGAGGCAGAGGCAGTGGCAGTGGCAGGAACCTCAATCAGGGGGCAAAACTTTATTTCCAGCAGATGTTCCAACTGTTCAGATTGCTTAGATTGCTCGGATTGTAAGCTGAACGCTGGTATGCCGCCACGTGTGTTTTCATTTAAAGTCAACTGCCAATGTTTTATATTGTTTTTGTTGCTGTTTTTGAGACCGCCTCAACTCACAATACAGTTGATGCTCATTTTACTGCTCTCAGAGTTGAATTTTGTGTGTTTGTTTGCCTAGCGCACAGATAAAGTCTAAATTATCTAAACTCAAACTGATTCTGTTGTTGTCACGCATATTAATGAGACGACAGCCAGCCAGACAGATCAAAAGACACCAGCAGCACGAGTGCACCAAACGCCGAACGAAAAGTAATAAAGTTGCGGTTAAATTAAATTGTGCAAATGTATCGATAAAGCTTTATGCATCCATCCATCCAGTCAGTCCATAGCAATGTTGTAAGCTTTTGGGTTGCTGCTTGGCTTGACTGTGCGACATCTTGCGGTTTATTGAAGTTGAAAACCGAATGCCTAAAAACAAAGTGCTATGAGGCACTAGGCTCGGCTCGGCTTGGCTCGTGATGATATTTTAATAGCCTG
The DNA here is from genome assembly GCA_035044585.1 of Scaptomyza polygonia. Classification (NCBI taxonomy): domain Eukaryota; kingdom Metazoa; phylum Arthropoda; class Insecta; order Diptera; family Drosophilidae; genus Scaptomyza; species Scaptomyza polygonia. The sequence goes on from JAWNNU010001670.1 coordinate 711,005, forward strand.
CTAATAATTGTCTAGAGCAAGCCTTTGTTTATGTTTGGGGTTTAAATTGGCTAAACCATTTCACTTTCACCAGCACCGAAGGTAAATAGTAATTTGGATGACAGAAAGACAACTGGCAACGTCCCCCAAAAACAATTTTCTTAAATTACTACAAAATAATTTCCTTAAATTGTTCTAAATTTTATAACAATTCGTTCATAAATCAAGAAAAATTTGTTTTTAGATTTTGACCATTAATTGTTGATTTTTTTGAATAACTTATCTTGAATAACAGTCCGAAATAACACTAGTTTATTCTAGCAAAGTATAACAAAGCATAGGAGATTGTTAACAAACTTGATGCTCGGTGGAATAGCGCTGTTAATGCTGTCAAACATTGCCATGATGCTTGAGCTATTAAAAATACATGAAAAGCCATTGCCTTTGCTGGGGGAATCCCATTTGAGGCGCCCCCTTTTTCTCAGCGGACGCATTTGCTATTGCCGAACATATTTCGGATGCAGTTAAGTCTAATGTCAACCAAATGCGGTATATCTGTTTAAAAAAAAGAGGTAAAAAGACGCCTGGTTTCCAAGGAATACGAGTGCGCTGCGATCAAATTTGGCCGATTCAGATCTTTCGGAGATGTCAACAGCTATGTTGCCTACAAATTTTGTGACTCAAACTGTGAAAGAAACACGCATTCCCGTTTTCAACGAGGTTGTCTGGCGGCTGGCGGTGGTTAAGGCGTTATGAGTGGGCTTGGCATCCAAACTTTTGATGCATTTTTTTCGGCGGTAACTGGTAGCTATCTTCTTACTTGGTAGCTCTACCTATAAAGGTGTGGGAATTATGTGGACTTATCGATTTTGAGGTATCGAATTAATCAATTTGCATGCAACCCTAGCAAGCGCAGAACCCCAATAACAACACTTTGTATGATAAGATATTTGCAAAGTATCAAGTCCATGGCTTGAAGGATGTCTCTTTACTTTCGGTACCGAGTATTAAAAGGAAATGCCACTCCAAAACTATTAAATTAAGGTGTACTGGGTAGAGATGAGAGTTCGTAATGAAAATCTGTGCTTTACTACGAACCGAATGCAACGGTGGTGGTCAACGGTATTCGGTTATTATTGTAACATGGGACCGCACAAAAATAAATACAAGTACATAACTGATTAAAATTTTGGCCACAAAACGTATTAACATGTCGGCTACAGGAGTTCTCATGCGAAACACCGTTAAGCACCGGGCGACACAGGCAACACAGGCAAGACGGGGAGACAAACGACAGAGGAACGACGACAGACGACATTCAAAGACAAATGCTGAAATAAGAAAGACCAAAAAGGCTATGACAAAATCATGAAAAAGACAACAGCCGCAGCAGCGAAACAAACGTTGAAGCACAAACAGACAAAACAAATAAGCCAAGCATAAAAGTTTATATTGCGGTCGATGATTCAGTTCTCAGTTCTCTATGTCGCACAGCCAGGCAGGCACGTTACGACGACATAGGCGACGTGGGCGTCGATGTCAACTTGCACGGACGGACGGACGGACGGACGGACGGACAGACGGACGTCGCTTGAAGCTGTGACAGGGGACAGGCATTGTGGTTGCCTTCCAGTCAGTCAGTCTCGACCCCTTAGTGACGTTAGGTCCTAGACACGAAGGAAGAGCGGCGGCTCTGGCTATGGGTTATGGGACGAAACGGCACAGCTGCAGCAGCGCCATTCAAAAATTTTGACATTTTGCGCTGGAAGGTCCATGTGACTAGGCTAGGCTGTGTTCCTGCAGCAATGGAGCAATGGTTCCTGATGTTGATGCGTGTTTACACAGGCCGCAACGCTCACCACCTTAGGTGGCCTGGTGGGGTTCGGGTTGGGGTTGGTGGCTAGTGGCATCAGCAGCAGCAGTGGCGCTACCGCTTGTAGATATTCCGAAACCCATTTAGTTAATGGATATAATAAATTTTTCTACAAATTGAAACTCGTAATTTCCATTGTTCTCGCGCTGCTGTGCGCCGTGCGTCTCCATCGTCGTCAATGGTCTCTTTTGCCTCCTGTTTACTACATTCATAGTACATATAGGATGCCTTAGGATGCCTTGCCGCAAGTGGTTGTACCTTATGCCAAAAATGTTGGTTGGGCCACTGTCGGAAAATGTTTTTCTCGAACCCCGAATAGTTTTAATTACGTTAAGCAGTTGCTTTTCTCGTGTTACTTACTGTGTGTCTTAAAAACCGAATAACGGTTACAAAATTGGTAAACAAAGGCGAATAATTACCTAATACCCTAGACAACATGTGAGTATGTGAGAGAACCTTAGCAAATTACAAACAAAAAGGTACCCTAATACTTTATTCAGCAACAAATACAGTGAGAGAATAAAAATAAAATAAGGTTGAAGACGCGAAAAAAGGGAAATTTATTTGTGCTCCTGCGTTTAAGGCAGTTTTTTTTTTTTTTTGGTTTAACGACGCTATCATAAATTTTACGCTGGTGATGTTTAATTTGGCAACTGTAACTCATGTCGACTTAGCTTCGGTTATGCTTTCCTGCCCCTGCCCTAGTCGGCCGCTGCGTCATTTATGTGCATACTTACACATACATACATACACATGCATAAGTACAAATGTTTTTACTCTAACGGCAACGGCAACAGCAACAAAAACAACAGCACGTAGCTATGCTAGACAAAAGATGGATTGTTATCGCTCAAGATAACAGAGAGACAGAGAAAGAGGGTATGAGAGTTGGCCTAGGCATAGATATGTAGTAAGCCCCCCGTACACACCTGGGCCATAGAAATGCGCCGTAATTTCATTAGTGTCCAAACTGGGGTAATATGAGGGCAACAAGCAGCTTGCGAACACGGCATGGCATGGCTAAAACTTTGGCCGTTTTCTCTAAGTACGTGCAAATTTTGCGTTAGAAAATTAAGAAAACGACAAGTTGGCTTTGGGCTACATACAGCCTGGACCAGCCAGCCAGCCAGCCAGTCAGCCAGCCAGCCAGTCAGCCAGCCAGCCCCTTCAGCTATAGGCGATAGATACAAAGAGAAGTCGTCGACAAAGTACCGGCCCGACGCTCTGCCCAGCCCCAGACCCAGCCCTAGATCAAAGCCCACTTAACATGTTTTAGCCCTACTCATTCGTCTTGTGGACGGACGGTAAACCAAAGTTGAAGATAATTTTCTTGTTGGTAGCAAGCGCCAATTTGACTGCCATGTCTACCAGCACACGAAAGGCGTCCAAAGGTTCAGCAGGGCTCACTTGGTTCAAGCTGTGCCTACACCGTGTGGCCGGCCGGCTAACATACACCTGGGAGCACACACTTTAAATGGCCGAGCGAGCAAGCTGCATTTAGTAATATTTTAATCTTGGAAGGAAATTAAGGTAATTTATTATTATTTTTGGCACACCAAATTATAGTAGTACGTACGTACGTTTGTCCTAACCATAATAACATACGTACGTACTATATGCATACTGCCAAAATAAGGCTAGTGCAGCTTTTAAAGCGGTGCAGGAGAAAAAACAGCTGTAAAGGCAACTAACTGTTAAAATTGTTTAAGCCAAATCGGACTGTTACAATTTTTGTGTGCATATATTAACATTTATGAGTCATTTAATAAATAATTATTTACATACTGGTTAACGTATGTATGAGAACACATAAAAGAGCCAACATTCATATGTATATATATAAATATATAAATAGATAGATAAATGCATGAGCATGGCATTGTGAATACTCTTTAGAATATCTGACATACGTTGTATATGTTCGTATACACTTATAGAAATGAGAATAATAATACTAAAATTAAGTTATTAATAGTAGTAGTTCGAAAAGAAATCGCAGCTTCTAATCGTAGAAGTATACAATAATTGGTTGTTACCTTCTTTTCTTCCCCCATTAAATACTCGATTCGATTTCGATCAGTGTATGTAGTCTAAAAATTGCAGTTAATCCTGAAAGCCAGATAGTGAAAGTCGAACATGCAGTCGGCAGTGCGAATAACAAAGAACATTATAATCATTATTTTATTTACGTACTGGTTGTTGGATACGCGGAACGGCCTGACTACTAGCTGGTGACACACACAATTGTTAAATGCACACAAAATGAAATGATTTAATTATAACAGACAATGAAACAAGAGAATAATTGCAGTCAACAACACTGGCAGGCAGGCCTGTCGTTAATTTTATGGTGGCCATCATAGCATACTTTTGGGCGCTATAATAACCACCAAATATGCCAAACGGCCGACCGGGCGGCGAGAGATCACATCAGAATGTCAAGCAGCCCGACAGCCCGAATAACGAAAAAAAGAAACATCACAGAATTTCACACAATATTTACAAATACAAAAGCACACAACAATTGCAATTAAAACGAGCGCACAAAAACAACAAACACACAAAAAAAAAAACAACAACAACAGCAACAATATCGAAAACAATTGCGACGTTAAATGCATGTGCAACAAAAAAAAAAAAAAAAAACAGGGAAATAATTCACGCCATCAGCCGCCGCCAACGACAAAAAAGACATACTACATTGGCAATAACAAGCTGTAAACTGTTAAACAATTGATTAACAACAATTAGCCGCTTATTAAGTTATAATAACAATGCTAGTAACAATATGGCATAAAATAAATCTTCACTGTGTGTGACAAAAAGCCAAAGCCAAAGCCGCCGTGATACCACAAACGCCCTCACCGCGCCTCCTCATCGCCGCCGTCGCCGCCAGCTCAGCAACCCTATCGGCTTGAATGCAATGCCCATAAATTATCCAAACGTTCAAATAGGGTCAGCGAAGAGCAGCAAAATAGTAGTACAAAAATACAATTTGATGCAGCATATTGGGCGTGGGGCATGGAGCAGGTTTTGTGTGGCATTAACAATTTAAATTATCGCCGTCTGCCGAAGCCAATTATTCACGCATTGTGCGTAGACCTTTTTATGCAACTCTTATGCACTTGGACACACCAAGCTAAACACGCAATTTGTCGCGGCTCGCGCTCAGCTAGTAAGTCCCATCGCCCAGCCCCAATCATTTAAAATATCAAACCGCTTGATGGGTTTGACAATTTTAGGGCGGAAGTTTACACTCAATGAGCGAGAACGGATATGAAAACTCTATACATATAGGCTGGCGAGGGTTGCTCCTAAAATCAAATAACCCTTTAAAACGTTTATTTCTATGTTAGTAGTTGTATTCCCCAGTTATAATTTGTCTATTAGTTGCAATGTTTTCATCACCTGTTGTTGAATTGTTGTGGAATGGGCGACCGAAAACAAAATACATCGAAAATCACTTAAAAAACAATTTTAAGAAAATTAATTCAGCAAGACAACACAGATGCTTTAGGTTATAGTAGGAGCTCTTAGCAAGCTTATTGCCAAAACGTTCCATCCTAACTTTTTCTTAAAAAGTGTAGCATACTTATCAGCTTACCGAAACATTGAACATTCCATGACGTTTATGTGTACCACATGCAAATTCTATAAAAACAGAGAAAAGAAAATAAATAAAAAGTACTTTAAGGGTAAAGGGTATTTGAATAATAAATTAAAAATAGGTAGCTGTAGCCAAAGTTTTGACTGTCGTCCGACCACAAACTAGCCGACAAATGTGAAAAGTTTGAAACAGGTTGGGTAAGGTGATGCCAATCGGAGCGATCAATAATGTACACTCAACAACACATGCTTGCTTTCATCTTTGGCTAGCCTAAATAGGATCTAAGCAGCTTGCCACCAGACCCAGCACATTGACACTCATTAAAGTTGACCTTCTCAAAAGTAATTAAAAGTTACCCTCGGGGGTCTAATGCATGGTAATTTTTCCGGCACACAGGGAGAACACAAATATATATATATATATATATATATATATATGCATGGCATGCATTCATTTTGGTAAATAGCTTTCGAATTTTATAATACTCTTTTACAATTTATATGGAATTCAGGTATATTTAAACATTTGATTTGAAATGAAATTTTGAAAAGTGCAGAGCCCTTTGACTTGTAATTTAATTTGATATATCGCTTTTTTATTTTTATATCGAAATGGTAATACGCACAAACAATTGTGTCTAGTATGTCTTCATTAAGTTGCTTTCGAAAGTTAAATTGACATAACTTTATTATAGTACATGAGCTTTTAGCAAACAAATGCATTGATTAGGCCAAAATGTGCGTATAACAAAAATACACTGTGCAAGTTTAAAATGTACGGAACTCATCAACATACATACAAACAAACAAACAAACGTACATACATACATACGTATGTATGGACATATGCACGTGCACAAAGTTGCAAACATTTTGGTTAACGAGACTTTTAATCTGTCCAAAGGTATTTAAACTTAGCTAAGCCTCAACACAGACTGACATTTATGGTTTTAAAGCAAGTGTCAAATGTTTGTGTTGTTTGGCCAACAACGGTCAAAGCGTAAACATACATACAAACATCAAACCCAAACCTTAATAGCAGCAAACAACACCCTCCTCTAGTGGTAATTTATTTTGCCATACTAAACGTCCGTGTCGGCCAACAAGTTGTGGGGACTAGTGCCAAAACACAAAGGCCAACACACACATAACAGCAGACTGACCTCGATGCGAACGGAGCGGAGCATTGGTAGATCTACCCTCAATCGACCAAAAATTCATGCGTACACGTACATACATATAAATATACATATGTACATATACACAAGTGTGTATAGCAAGCAAAAAGACACACAGGCACTGACTGACTGACAATGACTCGTGCCCCGGCTCAGAAACACGTACCAGCGACCTCTGCGGACAATTCCACATTAGACGCTGATTTTGTTACTGTGTCGCCCGCCTGCCCGCCTGCCGCTAGTGACAAGAATCGCCAAACCAAAAATGCTAAGCAACATAAACAGCAACTCACTCCAATCTCTCGCTCTCTCTTTCTCAGATTTTCGCATGCTAACAGATCCAATTCAGCCGTGTCCATAGCAGACGGTTGTGCGAAAATATGTGGTCTTTTTTGCAGCAGCAGCAGCCAAGCAGCCATGAGATTTAATTGACCAAGGGATCATAAACTTTTGCGCAACGATGCTGAAACATTTGACGCTGATTTCATGAGTCAGCATCGGCTTATACTACTAACGGTGGGCGCTGGAGCAACCAAAAGTAGCTGTGTATATGATTTTTTTTTTTTTTGCGACATGCACATTAGGTGTTGAAAGTGTTGAAAGGATATGATAAATGCTGGTGACAATTGGTGTCTTACTTAACCAAAATTCATATAATTCAGAAGGTTATCATTCACCCAAGCCTGGAAATGTTATTTGGGATAAAATTTATCATTCTAACAAATGAACAATTGTTCGATTATGAAAAGAAACTTGAAGTGAATGCAGCTGCTAGGATATGGTAGAAGCTTTGATGTTTGTTCAACTCAACACACTCAAAACGAATTTGATCAATTATGAACTATTACCAAAAATCGTTGACGCTGTGAGAACAGCGTCGAGAGTTGAAGTTAAAGTATAAGTTGATTTGAGGTTAATTCAAAACGTGTTGGGAAGTGACAAAAAAAAAAAAGAAGAAGAGGCGCAGCGCGGCGCGCGTGTCCTTGATGTATCACTTCCGGTGTCTGTTAACTTATGCCATAAATACGCACTGCGACCAACAGAACACGCACCGAAGGCACTGTGATGTCGACGCTATCGCTCGACAACCGGGCCAACAAAAACCCGGGCTAAAATGACGTGGCAGTGGCCACCATTCAAAAACCATTTGATGGCAACACGTCTTTCTGGTATTTTCACACGCTTAAGCATCACATTGGATTCAACATCACGTTTTAGTGAGCCATCCTCCGAATCCCCCCCCCCCCCACACTTGTCTAGCGGAACTGCCTAATATGCTTACGCTCCCACGCCACAATTCTTTGCTGTGCTGCAGCATGTTCTACTACTACTACTAGCAGTATACTATATGGGTGCATATGTTGGCTAGGCAGGCGGAATATACATATACTACATCGCGACATCAAATTGAACCCTTTTTTGCTCTTCTTCGTTTTGGAACAAACACAGCCTTTCTCGCTTTGCACTAGCACACGTACACACGATTTGAGAGGGCGACCACACTTTTACACACACACACACACACACTTACATAAGAAATATATGCATGTATATATGTAAGTGTGTACGTACAAAACAGCACGCAGTCACGCCAATGTTTATATTTAAACAACAATAATATTAAGGTACTTTGATACCGTAAAACGTAAAGAGTATATTGGTTTTTTTTTTTTTTTTTTTGCAAATGTCCTTCTGTCTGTTTATCCTGTACAAATCGTAAAAACGTTGAAGCTATGCAAATATCTCTGTGTATGGTCGTCGGCACAGATAAAATGTCTAGATTGGAGTTCTGGAAAATTATTAAAATCGAAAATAGCACACATTTAATCGATAGCTCCAGAAACTATTTCCAACATTCTTACAGCTTTAGCTTTAACCAGGCCTCAACCCAAATTCGATGGCATGTTCCCCAATGATCTGCATAATCATCAAAATATTTACAATATTCAGTGCAAACCTTAGGACTCCATCTTGCATCAGAGTATGCCGCAGTCTGTTGCGTTGCGACTGCAACTTGTTTTCACTTGTTTGCCTCTTGTGCCAGACAACAACAAGTCGGCCAATATGCGCACAAAGTTTATTTAGGAAATTAGTATAAGACACTCGGGCGGACCTAATATACATTTAGTGACAGTGGTCGCCACAAAAGTTGTATATAGGCTTCATCATAAGTTTGGTGGTCAGGAGTCGAGCGTGTTTCGTTGTTGGTCAACTAAATGCGATCTTTTCGGTACAGTTAACGCTTTAGTAATATTTGTAATGAAGACCTAACGCAAAATAAGTATAATAATAAATAAATAATAATTGTAGCTCGATCTTGATTTAAGAGCCATGTTAACTAATGCAAGCCTGCTAAGAATTCGTTTAGAAGAATCTTAAAGTTCATATTGCAATACGTTTTGAAAGAGCGTCTGATGCATTTGCTTACTGCCAGCAGTTAAATTTAATCCACCCCAGAAGAAAGAATATGCAGAGTATGGATTCTTATATACTATATAAAAGCGATACGACAACATTTAATGAGATAAGCCGCAAGCCGCAGTGCAGCTAAAGTAATTTTTACGCTTTGGCATGGACGCAAAACTGGCAAGAGAGAGAGATGAAATCGAGTGTAGCCGACAGCAATCGCAAACTCAATCAGCCGTGTTAAACTCTCACTGCAAATGGAACCAAACCATATAAAAGTGCAGATGCGTCAAGAAAAAAGAACGAAGGTTGGGATGGCACAGAAAAATGTAATTAGAGGCTTCCATTGCAGGAGACATAGGGCTAAAGAGGACCAAACATAACGAAAGCATTCACAGGATAACAAAGCATTGCAATATTTGATATATATGTATATATATATAAGTAGTATTAATATTAGTTGCCCTATTGCCAGTGTTGAAAAGTGAATTACGACAATAGCAAAAGTTCTTGTAAAAAACAATCATCATTGCCTCGATCTTTGATGGGCTATCAACTTTTTCAACATAAATAAATACAAAGGCTTTGTGAGGTTTGAGGGTGTAAAAGCTGTATATATAAATATATATATAATTTTTGGGTCGCATTACCAGTTCAATGGCACTCAAAGCAATGAACATTCAAAGCCATATTACTTACTGTTTAGTAATTTAAATATGTATTTGTTTTTTTTTTTTCGAGATTTTGCTGTTTAATTTGGCGAGAAAAATCCATGCCCAATTTAGCCAATCAGCGGCAGCTCAACGCCAAGCAACCCAAAAACAAAAAAGCTAAACAGAATTGCTGCGAAAATTCCCGCGGGATGAATAATTTCAATTTCTACTTGCTGAGATTTTTGTAAAACGTTTTTTCTTTGCGTTTTCCATTTACAGCAGCTTGTGCGCAAAGAGCTGTAAAAGCTTAAGCAGTGTTTATGCCTGCTAAATACGAATCAGACATAGGTCGACTGGGTATTATGCTATGAAGTTATTGTGCTTTTGTAATATGTAGTAGCTGGTAGAACTGGTTGTTAAATAAATTTCCTGGCTGGCTGAGCGGTTGTCAAATTGTCAGGCAGGCAGGCAGGCAGGCAGCCAGGCTGTGGGCAATTAGCACTCGAGAGATGCTGTTGAGCATTGAGCGAAATCAAAAGTGTCATCCCATACTGCATTTTGCAGCACACACAGAGACTAAGATATCTGCCCATTCGAGTCCGATGTCGTATGAATAGTTAATGACTTGTAGACACCCTTACAATGTGTTGGCTATCTTGGCTGTTTTGGCTGTTAGAAGTCCATGGGTCCATGGTCCATACATACATATGCATATCGTGCATCTGCCTGCATTCAGCCTAAGTTCATGACTGCTTTTGCTTTTGTTTATCGACTGAAGCCGTTTGTTTGTTGTTGGTGGCGAGGTGGACAAAATGTTGTCGCAGGGACCTTGCTACCTTGCTTTAAAAAGTACTGGCTTAGTCAGCATTAACAATGCAGGATGGTCGGTCAGACCGGACCTGTGCTGTAAAATGTTGCAACTGCAGTTTATGCAAAGTTGTTGATAGCAATTTGCAAATTTAATGGCGTGAACAAATTCAATCAATGTGTGCAAACAATGACACCGACTTTGACGATGGCAATATTGGGCCCAAACCAGCCCAAACCAGCCCAAACTGGCCCAAATTGTCTCTGGCAAATTGCAGTTAGGCAGTTGGCTAACAGCCGAGCAGCCGAGCAGCTGCTGCCAGCCAAAGTCGGGGCAAACCCCACGTCCGATGTATGCCGCCTTGACTGTTTGTTGTTGGCATTAAATGCATTTTACTTAAAACTGCAAAAGGCAACAATAATCAATGTTTTGGCATCTTCTATTGTCGATAAATAATACTATGTCTGCTGTCTTCTAACTCTGCTATCTCGACCAAAACAGCCCAACCCAACAAGCAAGCATGCAGTCGGACTGACAGTCCATAATTGTGTACCAGGTGAGATGGTGTTCTATCTAGCATTGCGGGAAATTTTACAGGTGTGCATGTTTGCTTAACTGTCTGTTTGTGTGGTTGACCACAAAAGCTTTACTATTTTGAACATATGGACGAATCAAGTGAGTATATAATATAAATAAATATATTGAGAAAAAATAAATACAGCTAATATTCTTAAGAAATTTTTATAAAATTTAAGGCTTTGACTAGATATAAACCCTGCCGACCGACCATTTTAGCCAAGAAAACATGCTGAGCATTTTTCTGTGTTTTTCATTTTTAAATGTGGCCATATACAAATTTGTCTTTGTAAGCGGATCTAATGACAACTTAACTTAAAAACTTGGCCAAGACATGCCAAAAACTAGCAACGAAAAGTGAAGGAAATCCTTTGTAAATTATTACGAAAGGCAGGCTGCAAATTAATGATAACGACAGCGACTCACACGCACACCACTCCCCAACCCTCTCCACACCACTACAAGCCATCCAAACCCATAAGTCAGTACTTACACACACACACACACACACAAACTTTCGTACAGTTGCGACACAAAAAATAGCACTGCTTTTTCTACTTTTTCTTATGAACCAAGAAAAAGAATAAGAAAAACATCAATTGGGGTCCTTTAAGGCATGTAACAAAACTGAAAAGTTTGAAGTAGCGCAAAAAGTTTGCTTTAATCTCGGAGAAGAAAATCTTAAAAGAAGTCAAATTTGTCTAAATTGAAGGAATATTTTTGAGACAGATGGTTTTTTGGATGTTTAGAGAAATTTTCTAAGAATAAGCTATTCGCAGCACTATTTTGTTTTTAACTGCTGTACACACACACACAGTCACTAACACACAAACACACACACACAGGCTACTTTGTTAGAGCGCCGGAAGTTTATGGCGAAAGCGGGGCCAACGAAAAAATTAGTAAGTAGAACCGTCAGACAACAATGGACTTGTCTGTGTACACAAACGAACGTGATGTGATGCCCAAAACGTTTTGGTGAAGCCTAGTGGCAAAATCACGACCTTAAATTGTTTGTGTATCCAGTAAATAGTAGATATGTTTTTTTGTAAGTTATTATCAAATAGATATACAGTACGGTAAAGTTATATAATTATTACAGACAAAAAAACAAATCTCAAAGGCGACAAAGTAGAATGGGATTTTAATTGAACCAAATTGGAATTAAAAAACATTGTTGCACGGAAGTGCGTGATACAGAATATTTCGATATCGTCATCGTTTTAAAATACGTTTTTGTACTGTGAAAAAAAAGATACAGTTATACAATTTGTCCTTCCTATGCGAATCCAAATCCATCCCAGTGACGAAACTCGTGATTTTTGGCATCACTAGTCTTATTATATGAAAGTGTGCGTATGTGAGCACATGTGTGTGCGTGTGATTGTGTGTGTGTGTGTGTGTGTGTGTGTGTGTATGAAGCCGGCAACTTATTCTTTGGCTGCCAGCTGCAAGTTTTTGTTGTCGCTATTCGCTCCCACTGTTACAAGTAGTAGTAGTAGTAGTAGTAGTAGAATACTGGTACTCAGGTGCACGTTATTTATGGGCAGGAGTTTTTCATTTGCCTATCGGATCGCTACGAAAGTTATAAGGTAAATATTTCCGCTGCCTGTTTGCAACTGACATTTTCACAATGCGTTGGTAGACAGGCCTAAAAGCCTGACACCCAACCAACCATCATACATACATATATAGAAATGAATTTGTGTTCTAGTTGATTAGTAGGATTTTTCGATATATTTCAAATTTCAGTTCATCAATTGTATTGAAGAAGTTTTCAGTTGTAACACAAAATATTTTTTTTTTTTTTAACAAATCAAAATGTGTAATGCAAAATTAACTGTTTATATATTATTCGTTTTACTCGTGCACATCGAACGGTCTGCATCGAGCTCGGACCCAACATGGAACTGTAGCGCAAGCCAACAAGAGTCCAAGCGGTGCTCAGTTGCTGGTAGCAGCAATAATGTAAATGGTACACCGGCTATGCTTGCCGGTGTATTACAATTTGAACGTTACGCGAATCGCAGCATCAGCCCAAGCCCTCGGAACCGTGACAGTAATGATGATGCTGGTGAATTTCATTTTCTAGTTACCGGCGGCTACCGTCCGCCACAAAACGATCTGGCTAAGTTTGTTGTTTCGTTGCGTACAGATAAGCCGCGTAAATTTTTTGGCGACAATCATTTTTGTGGCGGCTCTTTGATATCTGCAAAAGTCGTCCTGACAGCGGCACATTGCCTTTATATTGGGTATATACTATACGAATATTTTTTACATTTAATCCTCGGTGTGGTGAACCTGATCTGTGTTTTGCAGTCGAACCATGCTTCGACCCAGCAAATTGGTGGTCATTGCTGGTACACCGCGTCGCCTGGTCGAAACTGATAGCACACTGCAAATGAAGGTGGTCAAGGTGAGGCCACATCCACGATACTCAAATACTCGTCTTGTCAACGACATTGGCGTACTTAAACTTGATAAAGATGTTGAAACGAACGGAAGGTTCATTGCTATTATACCATTGCCGGACGCAGATACAGCGGCTGGCACCCCATGCACAGTCGTTGGTTGGGGTACAGTTATTCAGGTAATACATATATGGGAGGTTTTTTTATGCTGTCGTCATTAACCAATACTTCAACTACTACCAACAGTATGGCCCGATCCCTGACGAAGTTGTCAACGCTGACGTGGCCGTTAATACGAATAACTTCTGCGCGAGACTGCCAGGATTTGCCAGAGGCATGATATGCGCTTCGAATGCCAAAGATTATCAAGCGGACAGCTGCCAAGGTGATTCGGGTGGCCCCTTAATATGCAATGGTAAAGTAGTTGGCGTTGTCTCCTTTGGATTTGGTTGCGGCGTTGAAAACTCGGCTGGCGTCTATAGCGATGTCAACTACTTTCGCAAATGGATTGAGAAAAATTTGGCATCCAAACAACTGGGCAGTTTTGGCCTACTGCTGATCGCTCAAATTGGCTATTATATACGGAATTAACGAGTTGCAGCTGCTTTATGCTTTATGCGGATCATCGCTTAAGATGTGTGTGCAACAGGTCCATGCCACGGACTTGTTGTGGCTTGCGGCGGCAACAACATTCTCTGCATATGACGAAACCAAAATTGACTATAATCATCGCCCCAGAAGCTTGGCGGCGCTACAAATCCGAAACCAGCGACAAAATGCGGTGACCAACACACACACACACACACACACACACACATGATAGGCGGCGCACACTCATTTTGGTCAACAGTTTATGGTTTATGGGGTTGTTGTTGCCGCACTGTTTACTGTGCCTGACAGCAATAATCACATCAGGAACGTAGCTAACAAGCCGCCGCCGCCATGACACATACTTATAATGAGATTTAGGATTGTGGATCATTGAAATATTCGTAGACGCACCAATAAAATATATAAAATTCTGACAAATCCATTTGCCATCAATTGTCAGTCTTGTTGGAATTTAAGGTTAAGATCTGCGAAATGAAACATGGCCAATTATGGAGCTACTACTCATCCGGTGTTAGAAAGATCGAAAGACTGATTTGTCTTGTTGCAATACTAAGTAGATGGGGTTTAACTATGAGTTCTGCTCATCCGCAAATGCTGTGAAAATCACTGCGGAAACATGTTGATTGAATATCTGAAATCCAATTAGTATCCACACACGCACGCCGACACACACACACACACACAAATACAATTAGAAATGGCAACAATAACAAGAACTGAAACCTTTTGCTACATTTTGTCGTCGCACAAGTCACGAACAGAGAGCGAAGAAGGGCGCCATTCTAAAGGGACAATCACAATCACAAACACACACACACAGACACAGGCAGACACACACAGACACAGGCAGACACAAATACAACAATCAGTTTGTCATTTCATATTCGCATTGTCTGCTGTTCAAGTGTTCATAATGAATTTAATCGCGTATGTTTATTGCTCACTTTTATGTGTGGATGTGTGTGTGTGTGTGTTAAAATTCACACGAGCACGTATACCCCTACATACATATATAGTGGAGAGGAGGGGAGTGCTTTAGTTCTGTCCGACATTGCCACAAGTTGTTTTGTACTTGTGCTACCACCTACCGTCAGCAGCCAACCGATGAAGAAGACAGTTTATCATTTAGCCACACTGATAGAAAAAATCAAGTATTCCGTACTTAAAACCCAACAATTCGAACTTGATTTCTCACTAAGTACGGAATTACAGTAACCGAGAATGTCGTACTTGATTCAAGAATGATTTCTTAAGTTCGTTTGACCTTGATATAAGTTCTCTTTAAACTTGAATTTAGTTCTTCCAATCTTGATTCAAGTACGGATTGAACTCGATTTAAGCTTTTGAGTTCTTAAAACGCAAGTTCATAAAAAAAGTATTTTTATTCTTTCTCCAAGAATTTGTGTAGTTGATCCAAGTGTGACAATACTTGATCAAAGTATGACTATGCTTCATTTTATTAATTCCTGAAATTCTAAGATATATACAAAGCGCAGCTAAGACATTTTAAAGCTTCCAATCATGTTAAATTATGCTAGAAATGTAGGAAATTAGATACAACCATTGAAAAATTGTTTGGTTTATACTTACCCCATCAGGGTTTGAACCTTAGATCTCTTGTAACTGCGTCGAGTGCCTTAGCTGGTGAGCCAATTCAAAATGTTAATGTTCATGTTACGTGAACTTGATTGAGATCAGCTTTTATGAAACTTGTTAGCTAATTACAGAATTTTAACAAAACTATAACAAAAGTTACTTGTCCCATATAAAAAATTATTAACAGCAAAAAAAAAAAAAATTTATAAAAATCCCCTGGGGGCTTGAACCCGAAACTCGTACTTGAATCAAGAATTTCGTACTCGATTTCAGTATTCCTTTAATTATACTTGATTCAAGTTCACTTTTTCTTATTTAAAGAACTTTTGTACTTGAATTAAGTATTTTACACTCATTTCAAGTATTCCGTTCTTGTTTTAAGTATTTGTGTATTCATTTCAAGTATTCCATTCTTAAATCAAGAACGAAATACTTGAATCGAAAATACTTAATTCATGTTCATTCGTACTTAATTTTAGCACGGCTTTTTTCTATCAGTGCACGCGTCTTCTTGTTTGCCAAGTTCTTGGTTCTCGTCAGTGTTCTCCTTTAGCATATTGATTTATATCATTCATTGTCACCGCTTCAAGGCAGCAATCCCTGTTTGTTGTTGTCTTGATGCCGCCGCCTTCTGCTCCTTGCTGTCTGATTTGTGCTCGAGGCGCAGTAAATTGTTTGCATATATGTACATATGCCTCAAATTGCATTTCAAATGAACTTCATTTGAAAATAATTGCAGTTTAATTTTATTGTCGTTGATGTTGGCCAAATTGCTGTTTGCTTGCTTGCTTGACGCCTTGAAGTGTTGTTGGCGCAAACAGAATTGGCGCTTCAATTTATTCGATTTATATATACTGGCAGCAGCAGCATTGCCAATTGAATTAATTGGCCACTTAACATACAAACAATGAATAACAATTAATTATGTTATTCAGTGCATGCCCAAAACCATTCAAATAATAACCTACCTCGACAGCAATGTGGCTAACTTCTGGCTGGCTGGCTGGTTGGCTTGTTTATAGGCAATATCGAAATGCCACCGCTAACCATTTGTAGCCGAATCTGATAACAACAACTTGTAGCTGGCAGTATATGAAAGTAAGATAAGTTCCCCAACTAGCATTGATGAAATTCCAATGCATTCAAGCATTCGTACAGTTGGCAAAGCTACGAAAAGATCTCAAAGCTAAACTGCATTTATGATATGTAAATTGCATTCAACACAAACACCAACATAATATACAAATATGTATTAATCGTTCCAACATCGAACTTGCAGCTTTTTCGTAAAGGGCAAACGGTCAAAAGGATAGCAAAAAAATCTCTTTTGGCTCATCCTTCACTTCGCACACAACCCGACCAAATCGCCGGTTAAGCTTCAACTTCAACACATCGCTCGCGCCCGGCCCGTCCCGGCCCGGCCCGGCTCAGACCAGACCAGACCAAAATCGCTATCAATTTGCGTTTGTAAATACATTTTAATGGCATTTCAAAGTAAAGCGGAGTTGACTCCATGCCTGCCTGCCTGCCCCTGCCCCTGCCACTTTCCACAACGTGTCCCGTAATCAATTTGAAAATTTGTACGTGGTTGGTGGCTCTGTTCTGTTGTCGATGCTACTATTGCAGATGGAAATGGGAGGGGGCGACTGGGGCGGACTGTGGGTGGTTTGGGGGCTGAGTGACACCGGAAATTCAAACTACTTCCTGTTTGTGTTGTTGTTGTTTTTGTTTTTGTTGTTGCCTGGTATTCGTTAGCAGCGTTTCATTTGAACTCTCCGAGTTTGGTTTGACTTGATGGATGGCTTCGGTGCCGATTTGATTTGTTTTCATTGTAACGAGCCTTTTATTAGCCACACACAGCCTACACAGCCCTCCCCACCCCCCACCATCAACTCAACGAAACTCCATCGCAGCTTCATTGCCAGCTCCAACACACACCAGCTTCCTGACACATCACTAACACCATGCGCCTCTGGACCCAGACCATTACCGGCCTTGGCGCGGAATGTGCGGCAAGCACGCTTGTTATTGCCCTTATTGCTGCCGCCGCTGCCTCGTTGTGGCGTTGTTCGTTAAATGCAAACACTAAAAAGGGTTTTACAAAAAAAAAAAATACCAAAACAGCAACCAGTTAGTGACCGACCGACCAGCCAAACACTCACTCAAGGGCCCATCCCGAGCCCAACGAAACGGAGCCAGGGGCAGCTGTGGCACCGCCAGCGGCAACAGCCCCAACCGATTTCAATTCTGTTTGCTTTGCACTGCCACAGCGCACAATGCTGGCCATGAATATATCAACACTTTGTTTTTCAACCCATAGCATATTGTCCGAATAAAAATCAAGGAACTCTTTTTTAATCAACTCAACAAAGTTCCCTTCTTTTTCATTAAGGCTTGGTACGCCCACTTCGTCCCTCTTCCTTTGTCTGTCAGGGATGAAGTTATGTATATATATTCAAAACTAAACTCAACCTGTATGGATAGATCGATCCCTAATAAATTGACGCAGACTGTATCATTTTTTAATTGCAAGACATTGTGCGTGTGTGTGAGTATGTGTGTGTGTGTGTTATTGTCAGTCTGTAGCAAAGCGATTTGCATACAAATTTGGCACGAAGTGTAAATATTTAAGCAGATACAAAGTGTGAGTATTAAATTTTTGATACTAATTAATTATGCATGTGTAAATTTTGCTATGAAAATTATTATAACGCCATATTTTGGCTTACCATTTGTTGTGTGGCGCGTATACAGAATCAAAGCACACACACACACACAAACACAGAGAAAACATCAACTTCGATAATTCAAATTGGCACGCACACAAATAAATTGCGAGGCAGTTAAACAAGCAGAAGTTACAACACAAAAATCAAATCTCTATGTAGTATGCTTATATGAATGTGTGTATGTGTATGTGTATGTGTATACATATACATACATACGTATGTTATATTCATTCAATGGACTATAGTTAAATAGGATAGGATCTTTATTTGTGTTTGGTAGTCAGTCATGTTAAATGGACGTATACTTTATTTAATGTTGATGAATACTTTCGCTAATTGCGTAATTGAAGTTAGGACACACATTGAGAAGGGGATGGTGGGGTGGAGGGGGTTAATTTTACAGTACTCATGTCAAAATGTAAATCAAGCTCCACTTGCACATTGAACATTGAAAAATTAACCGGGAATTGTCAAGACAATTAAAAAGCCATTAACTTCATACTCGAACAAGTTCTTAGCTTGAAAACAAAACAAAGGCCAAGACGGTGGTGTATATATATCATATATATATGTATATGTACCTAGTATACAATACCAAGAAAAATAATAATAGTCAGAAAGAAATTCTATTAAAACTTTTTCACATTGTTGCTTTCAATGTGTGGGGGCGGGGCGCCGGCAACAAATGGGTCGAATGTTGCAAGCATCTGTTGGTTGGTTCCAATTCAAAAGCCAAAAATTCCAATAAATAATTTATATATATACGTATACGTAACTACTCTTTTTTTTTTTGTGAGTGTGCGCGTGTGTGTGTTAGTAAAGTGTAAAGCAGTCTTAAAGCGTATTATCCAGCTATGAAGAACTGGCCAACCCAAGTGGTGCTAAGACTGCGATGATAGCAAGATAGCAGCACAGCCAAGTGTAGAGTGGTGTGTCTAAGATATTGAGACGCTCACAAAAAAAGAGAGAAAAAACCTTAGTTTTGCCAGGACAATGGGACGTTGGCTGCTGGGCATTGGACGAGGTGTCCGGCCAACACCACAGCTGCTAGCCTGCCAGCAAGCCGGCAAGTGCAAAACTGTCTACAAAAGTGTAATCTATGGCCTAGACCACTGCAGACTATTTGTATTAATTTGTTGTTGCTGTTTGTCGCAAAAAGCCAGCTATTGAATATGAAAATTGCGCGTTGCTGCGCTGCACCAGCAGCACAAAATTCCAAGAAATTGTTTCCTTACACTCTTGTTTTTTTCTTCAAAATGAATGATCCCGCCAAGATGCCTTATACTTTATTTTAATGAAGAAAATATCAGGACGCAGCCATTATAGTATTCGTCGTTGAACGCTTTAGCTTCGCCTACCCAAACTTCTTAATTTGAATTAAATATATATATAAAAAAAAAACAATTAAAATTGGCCAATTGCGAAAAAGTGGTAGCAACAAATGGGGGACATTTTTGCTATTGGTCATGAAATATATGAATTTCCAAAAAAGAGTTACCAATGCTAGCAATTCAAATTCAAGTAAATCGAATAAATCTGTGTTCAATTTAATTTATTTGTTATTGAAAAACTGAGAAATTGTGTGGTCTTTAGTTTGTTACAATTTATTTATTTCGTTAGCAGAGTTTACAAACTTAAGAATTCGGGTGTTGCAACTATCGAAGGTTAGAGAGTTGCGTCGAGCGATGCTGTACTGCAACCGGGTCAAACCGTTACAACTCTTACAATATCAATCGGACCAAACACGTTAAATAGGTTCCTTAATGACAGAACTCAAAATGAATTGAACTTTTCTCTTTTATGCAAACATATATATATATATGTATAGCCATGAACAACACAAGTATTAACACAACGTCCGTAAATTCGAACACTCATTGAATTCTTTAACACGAGTTTTGATAAAACAAAATATTGGGATTCTAACTAAGAATGCAGTATTATGTAATAGGTCAAAACATGACTTTTAAAGTATTTTTCTTAAAATTCAGAACAAATTTGTCGAAGAAATAGCTGAAGGTAGTTTGAAACCGTTCAAAGTCTATATTTTTTGTTAAATTTTTCAACATGAATTTTCATGAAAAAATTGTGTTTCTAACTAAGAATGCAGTATTTTTTAAGAGCTCAAAACATGACTTTTAAGGTATTGCTCTTGAAATTCGGATCGAATTTGGCGACGTTTTAGCTGAAGGAAGTTTGAGCCGTTCCAAGTCGAACTTTTTAGTTAATTTTTTGAACATGAATTATCATGAAAAAATTGTGTTTCTAACTAAGAATGCTGTATTTTTTAAGAGCTCAAAGCATGACTTTTAAGGTATTGCTCTTGAAAGTCGGACCGAATTTGGTGAAGTTGTAGCTAAAGGAAGTTTGAAACCGTTCCAAGCCAAACTATCTTGTTAATTTTTTTACATAAATTTTTATGAAAAAATTGTTTTTCTAACTAGGAACGCAGTATTATTTAAGAGCTCAAAGCATGACTTTTAAGGTATTGCTCTTGAAAATCGGATCGAATTTGGGAAAGAAATAGCTGAAGGTAGTTTGAAACCGTTCAAAGTCTAACTTTTTTGTTAAATTTTTCAACATGAATTTTAATGAAAAAATTGTGTTTCTAACTAAGAATGCAGTATTATTTAAGAGCTCAAAGCATGACTTTTAAGGTATTTGTCTTGACATTCGGATCGAATTTGGCGAAGTTTTAGCTGAAGGAAGTTGGGAACCGTTCCAGGTCAAACTTTCTTGTTAATTTTTTTACAGAACTTTTTATGACAAAATTGTTTTTCTAACTAAGAATGCAGTATTATTTAAGAGGTAGAAACATGACTTTTAAGGTATTTTTCTTGAAAATCGGATAGAATTTGGCGAAGAAAAGGCTGAAGGAAGTTTAGAATCGTTCCAGGGCGAACTTTTTTGTTAATTTTTTGAACATGAATTCTGAGGAAAAAAATTGAGTTTCTTACTAAGAATGCAGTATTATTTCAAAACTCAAAACATGACTTTAAAGGTATTGCTCTTGAAAATCGCATCGAATTTGGCAAAGAAATAGCTGAAGGAAGTTTGGAACCGTTCCAAGTCGAACTTTTTTATTAATTTTTTTACATAAAATTTTATGAAAAAATTGTTTTTGTAACTAAGAATGCAGTATTATTTTAGAGCTCAAAACATGACTTTAAAGGTATTTCTCTTGAAAATCGGATCGAATTTAGCGACATTTTAGCTGAAGGAAGTTTGAGCCGTTCCAAGTCGAACATTTTAGTTAATTTTTTGAACATGAATTTTGATGAAAACAAAAGTTTCGAACATTTATGCGGAATGCGTTATCGGTCTTTCTTGTATCATGGTAACAAGCAGTGAGCTACGAAAATCTGATCGACAAGTAGTCACATCATCGAACTTGCTCTATATGGCCATGAAAATCATGCGTGTATGTGTTAAAAATACAATAACTTTTGCATTCAAATACAGCGGCTTACATTTTTTAGTGCAATAGAATGAAGTACAAATAAATAAATGGATGCATCGAGAAAAGCATTCCTGCGTTCGATTCCAAAATAAATTTTTAAAATTGTCCCAATCAGATTTGTTTCACAATCAATATTTAAATTTGAATCGGTGTGTGAAAAGTCAGTTCAATGGGATTTAAAGACTATTTACAATGCTATTAACTGAAGGAAAAAAATAGTTAAGTATAGTTTATAAAATCATAGTGCAGTAGCTACCTATGGTATATTGCTTGGCATTACAGTTTCATTGAACGATGTTTTTAATATTCATAGAGTAGACGTCGATAAGCATCACATCGATGGCAACGACTAACGATTGTTTGCGTCCTCTACTCT
Source organism: Scaptomyza polygonia (assembly GCA_035044585.1). NCBI lineage: Eukaryota > Metazoa > Arthropoda > Insecta > Diptera > Drosophilidae > Scaptomyza > Scaptomyza polygonia. Next base: position 733,268 of record JAWNNU010001670.1, read on the forward strand.
TCAAGCTTGAAGTCCTTGTCTAGTTTTTTAACAATAGATTATCGATAGGTTGGTATAACTCGCATACCTATAATTAGTAAATACCGTTATGTATGATAGTCAAGGAACGCGTATCTTCGAATCAATTGATCGACAGCCATTGACAAGAGCAGAAATTGTCATTAAATATTATGAACGCTAAAATAAGATATATACTAAGTGCATGGAATAAATTACAAACAAAATGCTATTGATTTACTCTAAATTATTTATTTAGGTACACAACAGTGTTGATTTGATTGAACTGTGCTGATTTAATTGTGCCGCTTTTGGATTTCTTTTTGTCGCAAATGCCAAACCTAATTGTCACTAAATGATGAGCGGACAGTATAGATAGATGTATGTAGTAGTAGTAGCTGTGACAGAGCTGTACAGCATTAAGTACAGGTTTTAATTGTGACGGCGGGCGGCGCGCATTTTAAGCGAAGCATATCGAATACAAAACTTGCAAAACGTTTCATCCAATTAGAAAAGTGTTGTTTTATTGTTAATTGCTTTAGAGGATAGTGTCTGGAAATGGAAATGGAAATGGAGATTGTGAGACGCGACGAAATCCGCATTTAGATTGTTGCCAACAGCGCAACTTTGACTCAACACCCGTTCCCATCCTCTCTCTCTCTCTCTCTCGTCTTTTTCCTTCGAATAGCCAATGAGCCGTAATTAACTTTATCCGAAAATCTTTGCCGCAACAGCAGTCGAGTGGCAACTGAATGGTCGATGCTTGACTGCTTTGAAGAGCTAAAACTAAAGCTGAAACTGAAACTGAAGCAGAAGCAGAAGCAGAAGGTGGAATTTTGGATAGTGTATGAGTCTGTCTTCTATCAACTTTCGCTACTGTCGTTTTTATTAAGTAAAAGTAAAGCAGCAAAGAAATTGTGTAAAGATGCCTTAATTTATTATCGGTGGGCGTTTGGTCGTGGTCATTTTGTGCGTGGACATTTTTGGTGCGTGTCCTTGCTAGCGCTACGATGTGCCAAACCAGACACTTAAGTCGCCCGCTTAGCTTGATATTTTTTTTTTCTCTCACTCTCTAACACCCACCCGACCCCGCTCTGTTGATGTTTCTTTTGGGTCTCTCTCGCTTGTTTTTACTTTAAGACATTTCCTCTTGTGCGCTACTCGGTTCCTGTCCTTGTTCTTGCTGCTGGACTGACTGCTCGTTATCGTCAAGAGGCATTGGCCATCCCCAGTTGTTTGTGTTTGTGTTGCTGTTTCCTGATTATTTTTTGTAATTGTTGTTTAAGTTGTTGTGGTTACATCAGTCGCATTTGCCTTTATATACTATACACAGCACAGTCTCTAAGCTGCTGTTTTCGGGCGTGATTTAATTGAAATCAATTAACAGTAATGAGTGGTCATTAAGCCAGATTACTGTTTAGCTGCCGCTTCATTCCGTATTTCAAGCAGAATTGCGACGGTAATTAAATATGTATGTAGCTTTGCGCTTGCTTTCTTGATAGAAAGAACCCAAAGAGCACATGCTTCCAAATATCATTAATACAACACAACAAACAAACATTCATATTTTATGTAGTTGTTCGATAAACATATTTTTGAATATAAGGTGGTATGCAAATTGAAGGCAAAGTTAATAAATATATTTCAATTAACTGAGGCCAGCAAAAGAAAACAAACAGCAGAAGTTGCCAGCAGCAGCAGCAGCTAGTAGTACTAACAATAACAAATTAACTGCCCCAGATGCAAAGGGCATTGCATCGAACCTCTGAATCCAAAGAGTGTGTTGTGGGGGGTGAGTGAGGTAAGGCCACCACACACACACACACACATTTTAAATGGAGGCATAACATTTTGCTTTCACTGTAAACAAACTTAACCAAAAGTATTTCTCCAGCAAAAAAGTTTGCTGCTGCTGTATAAATTGGTGAATGGACAGTCGTGGTGGGTTCACCACTCGCACTTAAAACTCTCAAGGACCGAAGGCACGAAACGGCACTGCAATGTTAAGCGTAACTTCCGTGCGTATAAGTTTACCCCATATACATAGATACCCTTCACATGGATACCCTTAAAGCATGGGGTATAACCGATGCCAGATCTAGGAACGAAACAGAAACAGGACAAAAACCTTTTGATGTTGTGTCTCCTTTGTCCGCAGTGCAGGGTATTAAAAAGTCGTTGTCTGGTTGTTCAAAGCACTTTTCTTGCTCTGTTTGAGTTTCATTTTTACATTGCCCACTACTGTACTTTGCTGCGCGGTTAACGGGGGAACGGGCAAGGAGGGGTGGGTTTGAGGCTAGTTGGTGTCGGTCCACTTGGCAAAACGTTACATCCTTTGCTTTGTCGACGTTGCTAGCTCGTTTTTTAAATTGTTTTGCTGTTTATTGCAAAATTACACAAAAACAATGCACGTTGATGAAGACGGCAATGTTGACGACGTCGACTTCGACGTCGAAAAGTAAAAGGCAACGGCAAAGGCAATGCGCAAAAACAAAAGAGATAACGGCCATGGGGTAATATTAGGGAGTCTCTATATGTGCGTGCGTGTGCGTGTGTGTGTGTGTATATATTATAACAAGTGTATGAGTGCAAACTGCAACAGAAACGGCCACAAAACAACAAACTTTTCAAAATGGGAAAACTTTTTTCTTCAGCGAGAGGACAACAAGGACACTAACAACAACGGGCCACCAAGCCAGCGCCAGTAACGAGGCAAGTTGAAAAATCTTTATTGTGTATCAAACCATTTGTATTAATTAGGAGCAGCAGCAAAATAATTACAAAAGTATAAAAAACTAGAGAGAGAGAGAGAAACAAACGCAAAACCAAATGCTTTGTGCACTTTTTATGTTTTGGAATCTCTTTTTTTTTTTTTTACATTCTATTAAATTTGGAAATTGTATAAGACTAAACCACAAATGTAAAAAAGTTAGCAAAATTTCAAGAACCAACACAACACATGTTCAATCCAGAACTCACACCAAACTAATTGAATATATGTACTTTTGGATTGCTTTAGAATCATGATTGTCCTTCGTCCCCAAGCCAATCCCAATACTGTCCCGTGACAAATATGGCTTTGATAATTTTACAACTATTAAAGTTCTAGAGAATGATGCTGTATGCTCGAGAATAATTCGCATAAACAAAGCAATGTGTGAATTGTAAAGCTTTGGCATTGGTATTGGTATAAAAACATAACACATAACACGCTATGGTCTGCATTGAGAGACGACTACAGCAGCGCGCGATAATAAACTTATTTACAGCATAGTTTTATGCGCCAGCAGCTCGTATCACTCATACGACATGGTGTCGCACATTTAACATGCACCCTTGTGTAAAAGCGATACGCAAGTGCTGCAAGAGTCCCAAAAAGTGCCACCATGAAAACACAACATAAATAAACACACACACACACACACACACAAATACATATATTCATATATCTGAGTGTCTGCATGTGTTTGTATCGAATAGACGTATCAACAAAAATCATATAAGTATCTACAAGTATAATGCGATCGTAAAAAGTCTTTTCATTGCGTGCATAAAGTATTAAGCTACTTTGCAGCATCTTTGCATGCATCTTACCAAGGATAATAAACAAAAATATGTATATACAAGCGCACACACTGGTACACTGGTATGTGGCTTATAGGCAGGCAACAACAACACCCGTGGGTCACCAGCTGTATATGAAGCAATATTATTATGTGAGCCCTAAAAGTATGCTACGTCTTGCTGAGAGTTAAAAGCGAACCTAATTAAAAGCTATTAAAATATAAACAATTGTCATTCAATAAAAAATTGGATTATTAAGAATTTAAAAACTTTAGATAATTTTCATACAAATGCATACGATTGTGCACCACTGTTCAACCATCTTTCATACTTCTCTAACATTTATCAGTTTTCCGCGCCCTGCACTTGAAATAGTACGGCCTGACGCAAGTAAAAGCATTTGAGTTTTCGAATCATATATGTATATATAGGGATGGATTGTTTTATCCTTTGTGTCTGTTGTTTCACACCTCTAATATTTATTCATGTTCGGTATGAAATGTAAAATAGTATACTTGATTTGAAATACATACAGACGACGCACATATTTAAATGCGAAGTGCAAGTGCGAAAATCGTTTCCTTTCAAAATCAAATAATATACTATTGCTTAAGGGATGAACACATTAGTGTAGACTGTGTCCTGATAGATAGAATCATATAGCATTTTAACTGTTTATAAATAAAATGCGCACTCGGTTGCGTGTTTTATGTGCTACAAGCATCCACACATCCACATCCACACAATGTTGATGGCTTGCCAAAAAGGATTAAGTTAAGAAAATACGCGAAATTGAATTCCCTGTCATCATCGCATATCCCTGTTTTCTCTCTCACACACACACGCACACACACAACACATGTGTGTATGTTTTATGACTTGTTGAAGGAAATGAAATTGCTATTAAGGACGAGTAAAAATAGTACTCGTCAGTGAAAAAGCGACTAGATGGTGTTTTTCCTATTTGATAAATACCCTCGAAAGTAGGCAATGCTATTAAAAACTGAACTACAAAAAGAAGGACACGATATTGCTATCGTCCTTGAGTAGCTATTATAGAAAGTCCAGTTTGTGTAATGATAGCAAACGCTTCAGGTTTTATTAATTTTCATGCTGCATCAGACTATCTGATCGCATAGCAGCCAAGAACCAAAGTGACTATGCTTAGTTATCGTTCTGACTACTATCGATATCACAATAACATAAGGTGAGTGTCTTAAAATGTTTCCTCACTAGCTTATTACATCTGTATTAATATCAATTATCGATAAATAAATGGAAACCAGTAATCATGATCTACATATAAATTGTGTTTTCAGCTAGCAAGTGTGAAGTAATATGGATCTATATATTATAGTTATTCCATTAAATGCTTACGTCAACTCAACTGAGACAGGCAAAATATTAAGTTTTTGAAACAAGGCGCAAAAGCATTACGGAAACAAGCCGACATTGTTTATGGGAATATATTCATTCCTATATTGTCTCTGTTTGTTACTTGGCCAAAAGCTTACAAACCAATTTGATATAATCAAGCACTCGAACTTATTAACAGTGGCGCGTCCGATAAAAATAACAACTTATAAAAAAACCAAGAGCACATCTATAAAGCATACCATAATATAACTAAGCTTTAATTATAGAAGATAACACAAACACAAATCTTTTTTGACGGAGTTTGTATACGGGGACGATTCGGTTTTTTGTGTTCGCGTCAAGCAAAATACTGGAGCTACGCACCTGAGCAATTTTATTGTGCACATAATATTTATGTGTATGAATAACAACACACTTACACACATGGACGTAGGATACAAAAGTGTGTGTGTGTGTGTGTGTGTTTCGAGTTTGAGGGCTCTTAAGTGTTATTAGAATTAAATGAATTGCTGAGCAATGGCGGCTCTTGCAGAGTTCGGTTTTGATTTCAGTTTGGTTGTGGAACTGAAATGACGGACGACCAGTTTCGGTTTCACTGCACTCTCCTTTATTCATATATGTATGTATGGACGCACATACATACATATGGACTTACTGGTCGCTGAAGCAGTTGGTCGGCGACATTTTCGTTTTGGCATTTCGCATGCAATTTGCGGTTCATTGATTCGGAAGTTTTCCCATTTAACTTAAGCCTCTTTAACAATCCTATTGACGCAAATTTCCACTTACCGTTTCTGAGCACTTGCCGCTTTTCGCCTGTTGCAGCCAGCCTGCTATAAACTGGTACACGGTTCACGGTACAGGTACAGGTAGATGTGCAAGAGTGTGCCTAGCCCCTGTTTATCTGGCCCATTTGACCACGACCAGATGCCATTTATATATATATGTACATATATTCTCAAACCTAAGCTGATGAAGCAATGCAATGAATGCGCATTGCCCGTGTTAATAATTGTATTAATTCGTTCTTCCGTCCTTATCAATTTGCTAAGACGTTTGGTTTTGGTTGAATTTGGTTCTTAAATAGAACGTCAAACTTAATCAATTTGTAACCGCTTAATTTTTTCTGTTCTATGTTTAAACCATTTTAATGCTCATGAAGCTTATAAACGTGTACAAAGCGTCTGTCACAATTCATATTATATTTTCTTTTCCTCGGAGCTTGTAGCTCTCAGCAAAGCGAAGCATACTTTTAGGGCGCGAGAATTAATTTTCACTCTTAGCTCTATATTTATTGTATGCGCTGAACCTATGGCAAAAGGACAAAATAGTTTTGTGCAAATATATGACGGATGGAAGGAAGGATGCATCTCCGACCCCATAAAATATATATACGATATCAACAGCCGAGTCGGTTTGACCATCTTATCGTCTGTCTGTCTGTCTGTATTAACCCATCGATCACAAGGACTGCAGATTTTGAAACTAATCGAAAGCTCTTTCCTATTTCGATATACACATAAAATATTTATGAAAACCAGTCAACATTTCATCGAAATCGTTTGAGAAACTTCGGATTAAGATTGTTAGATTAAAGTTAAGTCATTATTCATTATTGTCTTGTGTAAAGGACATCTCGATAGTCGAGACAGCTCTCGAATAGAGCCTTTTAATTGAATGGTTTTTTGCATCCATTTTATCCATTAAGCCAAATTTTGCGCAAGCAATGTTAGAGCGCCGTATGACATGCAAGTAATGTTTATGTTATACAATTAGTCATTCGTTGTTATCAGTAATGGATAATCAGTCAATCAATTAGTCAGTCAACTAGTCAGTCTGTCAGTGCAAACATGAGTGTTTGCTATGGACACTAATACATACACACATTTAAGTGTGGCGTTTTTGTTAACTCTTGCCAATGTGTCTGGCCTCCAGCTAAACGGCTATACTATAATCCTAACGCGGAACAAAATGTCGCTTGGCAGCAGCATTCAAAATCACAAGCGTTTTCAACTCCCAGATACCCTAAACGTTAGCCAATTTATGTCGAACTTTGTTTGCTTTATTGATTCCACACAGATAAAGATGTTAGTCAAGTTGGTGCCAAAAAAAAAAGTGGTTAGAAGCTATTAAATTCATGTTTCTTTCTTATATGTAGCACCCCTTATGACCACATTTAACAGAACAGGGTATAAGTGGCATTTGAAACTAGCCATGCTGTCAATGTTGGCAGTGGCAGCTTTAATCTGAAGCATCTAAAACCAGAGTGCCGCACGTTGCCCGAATGCCGCCGCACTAGAAAATATCCTGTAACAAATTTTCGAGACATGCCAAGACCAAAAATGTTTTCTATTATATAATTCATCCTAAAAGTATGCAACATTTAAATAATTCACATTTTACTCCACACAAGAAAGCCTCAGAAAGCAACAACAGCAAAGACAAAAATGTTCAGAATAAATTATCTTGAGATATTTTGTATTACATTAAATGGCTTTAAAGCTTTTTCTTTGTATATCGTACAGCAATATTTCCATTAAAATTATTAATCAAAGGTTAAGTCAACAAATGGCTTTACCCATTTGTAACGGTTACAGGGTATACATACAAACAACAACAACAATAAGAGCAAACAGCAACAGGAATATGTCGGAGAATTACCCAAACACACACACACTAACAGAGACCCAGCCACGTACACAAAAGCTGAGCAGACTGAAGCCGTAAACCAAAATGCCGTCCAGAAAGACAGGTGCAATGTGCAATCTTTTGGTATTTTGTTGGCTTTGCACATTTGGCGTAATGCCAAAAATAAAATACAAATAAAAAAAAAAAGCATAGAATGGAATGGAATGGAAGAAACCAAAGCAAAACAAGTGCGGCAACAGCAGCAGCAGCAAAGACAAGTACAATGAAAATTCAACACCTGAAAAATGCAAACACTTAAAAGACGTCGTCGTCGTCGTCGACGTCAAGAAGCAAACTCGAATGCGGCAAGGACGAAGGCAATATCGATGTGCCAGCACTTTGCCACTGATGAGGGCGATGACGACACAGCAGGCGACGGCGACGGAGCTCGGAGTTTGGAGAAAACGGAGCTTGGAGCTGCTGAGCCTTGGCCTGAACTGCGCAACAAGAAGAGGCAAGAACAGCGCAAGGACGTGCATTCATTCAAATCGACTACGGCTCTAGTCTGCGCCCGTTTCGAAGCACAACGCATACAAAAGAAATTCATTTTAATGCACAGGCGGCCCAGGCCGAAGCAGTTTCCTCCACTGCCTCAAGACGGCAGGAAACCATTGCCAGTGGGATTGAGGACTGGGGATCGGGACCGGGACCGGGACCGGGACCGAGACCGGGTCGGGGTCGTTTGCAAGGTCTGCGTGCGCCTAAACGCGGCAAATGCTTCATTCTCTGCGCTTCTTGAATTTAAGCGGCCAAAGCGCATTGCTTCAACTAGGAGACGAAGAAGCAGAAGGACGCTGCTGCTGTAGCTGGAAACTGTGGGCGGCCAAGTGGCAAGTCAAGCCAAGTTGAGTCTATAATTTTTGTTGTGGTTCCTGTCTATTGTCTTTACGCCGTTTTCTTCACTTTACCATTTGCCTCGCCGCCCAATTTTGACTGCCTTGATTTGCCTTGCCTTGCGTCTACCGCCGGGTTTCACTTTACTTAGCAGACTGCCGACTGCCGCCTGCCGCCTGCCTGCCTGCCTGCCTTTTATTTTTTATTTCTTGCATTCAATATTTAAAGCAGGAAGGCATTTATTTTGGCCACAAATGCAAGCCAGATTTGCCGATTTCAATTAAACGAGCTCTCCCATTAAATGTCTCTCCATGCTTTATGTTATAACCAAAGGGTTGTGCATTATAAATATCTTTCAACTATTTGTAGCTCTTTCGACTATGAATACTGTGTACAAAATGTGAACAAAGACTAACAGACTTTCATTGCAAAAACAGTTTTAGTACTTCATCAACCTTATATAATACTTTACTAAATGCTGATTTTTTATCGAGGAACACCTAGTAGAATGTTTGCTATTTAAAGTTTGTATATGTATATAGAAAATGAGAATGCAAAACAAAAATGTTTAATATCGAGCTCGTTTAGACCATGTGTGAAGACCAGTGAATACAATGAACAATAACAAAGATAAGAGACCTGACCTCGTCAAAGAGCCCCTTATGTTGGGGCTTTGAAGTTGTAGTTGTTGTATAACCTGAAGAAAACAATAAGCATCAGCATAGACCAAATGCAATGCACGGCTACAAATAGACTGACTACTGACTGGCTGACTTCGGCTGCGAATTTGTTGGGAGAAACCAACATTGTAAAAGCTCGTTGAGTGAAAGCTTTTCAAAAACCCCACTCGAAGTCAAAGCGCATGTGCCCAATAACAATGAAAAAGAGCTCAAAATTTGTGGGTGGCGCCAATTCGTACTCAATTTTTTTTTTGTTTTTTTTTTTTTGGTCGAGTGCCGTTGCCACTTCAATTTGGCTTCGGTCTGAATGGTCGGATGCGTTCGCCTTGCAAGAATCTTGGAAATTCAGTTTACAAGCGAGCCCCCGATGAATAGCTGTTGCTCACGAAACAGCTATTTAACAGAATAAAAACTTAAATATACATACAAGAATAATTCAAGAATAGTCGCAATAAACAACGAATACTTTTCGATTGATTGTTGATTTTATGTATGAAAAGCAAAAAAAAAAACTACATTCATTCAAATAATTTTAAATGACCCGCCGTTTATGAACTGGAAATGCTTAGCCAGGACACCAACCATTTGCCATGGTTGCAAATTTAGACAGCCCAACGCCCAATGTTGATTAGATAGAAGTTTATCGATATCATCGCCATCTATGCACTTTTTAACATCCCTACGCCAAAATAAACAGCACGAAAAAAATACAACAAAAACAAAACGCAACACAAACTGAAGGCGAACATAAAAGTACAGCAGAAGGAAGTGTTTCAAGTTTTTAGCGCAAAACTCGAATGTATGATGGCCTCGTTGAGAAAAGGCAAATCATCTAAGTAAATAACTAGCTTCAATCCGAGCAATCTTCAAGGAGTTGACGCAATTATGCAAGTTGCAATCACCGCAACAACAAACTGTACTTGCTGGTAAGAGAGTGCTTGGCACTTTATCACATTTGAGGCATTCCACACACACAACAGAGATGTTTGACGCACTTACTCATTAGTCACAGTCCCGGTGATATCAGCAGCAGCAGCCACAGTAAGTACTGTGGGCCTCTTGTGTCCCCCGACAACTGTACGATTTTCGTTTAATTTGCCCACTAACACTACGGGAATTTTTGTTGTATTTGCAGCAATGAATACCAAACATTCCGAACCATTCTATATATCATCCAATTTATTTGACAACAGGCGTCTTAAACGCCGCCTGTGCAAATGGAAGGAACGCCTACTCGAGCGGCAACAGCTTTATGTCATGGCCCAAATGCGGACGCACAACATAGGCATTGCAACCTCTACCGCTACCGCTCCCGCCTCTAAGACTGATCGCGATAAGCGACGTTGCCATTTCGGGGTTTCGCGACGTCATGTGGCTGCTTCACTACCTGCGGACATAACCATCGATCTGCTGTCGGATGACGATGACGACGACGGCGACAACTACAATCGACCAAACCACAACGTATCGCAGCCAAAAATTGCTCAAATGCCAGAGCTGCCCGTATCGAACGGAGCTTTTCAACACACTACGCTTGGTAGTATTAGTAGTTTGCAGTTGTCAGCGGTGCCGAACATTACTCTAGTACCAGTTGAGCTGGCGCCGGCGCATAGCTCAACCATGTTGCTAATGCCAGCAGCAGCTACCATCAGCAACAGTCGCAGCAACTGTGAAGGCAAGCCGATTCGTAAAAGGGTACCCCCAAGCCCCCGGAAACGTTATGGCGATGTAACATCCACGACGACGACATCCACAATCCACGCCGATAGTATAGTGCTAACAAGTGACGATGAAGAGGACGCCCGATCGGCAATTAATAGGCGTCAGACTATAATGCGTTCCCCACCGCCGCTGGCGCCGCTCACATTTACATCGCACACCGTTGAGGAAGTGACAGTATCGCTGGTGCCGCGCAATTCCACTACTGCCAATTGCCAAGCGCGCCAGCGACGACGGCCACCGCGAGACGCAACATCAATATCGTTTCACAACAATAACAACAACAACAATCCAAGTAGTTGCAGCACACCCACCATTACGTCACCCAAACAAAACAATTTTGATGGTGGTTATCTTAAAGTTGATGTGGCCGGGGATGTGCCGGCTACGCTGCCAGATGAAACCACTGTGCATACTGTCATTGCGAACCGCATTTACGAGCTATCGCTGAGTAAGTTGCGTGAAGGACTTGCCTCCAGCGGTGTGCCTGAATACGCGCACGACCTTTTGCCCGAGCAACTGCAAAAACTCTCACCAGCGATGCGTGCCAAGGTAGCACCTATGGTGGCGCTATCGCCACCTACGCCCATTTCACTAAAGCTATCCAGCGACCTAAGCATATCACTGATCTCAGACGATGACGATTGTGATAGCGGCAACGCTGGCGGCGGGGGCAGCGGCGGAGCCGGCGGCAAAATCGTGGATCTGTTGCATCCTGTGGTAGCGGCTGAGGCGCATGCTGCCGCCAAGCTGCTTAAGCAGCAACAGCCACAACTATCCGTGGTACAGCACCTACAGTATCCGGGCTATGGCACACCCGTTGCCCTGCCAGTAATGGCACTTGCGGCAACGCCGCCAACCACAAACAGACGTCGCAAACTAGGTTAAGGTTCATGGAACGCCACAAAATCATTTACCAACCAGCACGCACACATGCTTGCAGATACAATTATACTATGCATGTAGTAAACATACATACATACAAATCTAGCAGTTCAGAATTTTTCGTCTACTAGCCTATAGTGCAAATATATAAGTATATACAAATATGTAGCTCTAAGTTGTCCAGTTATACTATGTCAGATTAAACTGTATGCTTCAGATAACGATTCTCTCTGTCTCTCTGTTTCTGTCTCTGTCATTCTTGTGTAACAAACAAAAGTGTACAGTTATTCGTGTAATTGTAGTCGTTCGTTCCATCCCTCTCATAATTTATAATTTATGCCTTGTAAAACAAACGTACCAAAATAGGCAGAAAACTTCTGCATAATCAACATATTAAAATTATGATCTAGGAATTGTACAGTAAAAATATCTGTAAACAAACGGCAAACATATAGTGTATTCCCTGAACTATCGCAATAAAAATATAAAGCAAATGAGAAATTCTCTATTATTTTGTTATTATCTCTTGCATTTTTGAGCAAACAAAGTGAGTTTTAAACTAAAAATGTCAACTTTTAGATTGTAAACAGCCTGTAAACTTGCAGCAATAGGCGAATCACAATTAGGCACTTACTCGCATTGAAAAGGTAATAAAGCTAGCGTTTCAACATCACGACAAGACCGAAATGGAAAAGATAGTAAAGTCAGCGGTTTAAAATGTAATGCATTCCCTTGGATGGTCTAATGTACATATGTACACAGTTCATGTAATAGTAGTATTCAGATTGAAAGTCAAATATCAGTACCGAGTATTAACCTTACTCTTGTGTCAACATTTTCTCAACGCACTTCATAGTCAATTGCTATCCTTCTCTCAAATTTGGTGACTCTAGCTCAAAGCTTGCAAAAATCGAAAAACGATAGCGAGATGAGAGCATAGCACATACAAAATTTTTGTGTGCTCCGGCTATTTTGTGTGTAGAGATTATAACGGTGCTTTGCGAACCCGCGATGCAAAGAATGATCACAAAATTGCAGCAAAAACAAAAATACCAAATAGCTGTAACACATACAAATGTTTCATGTGCTGTGCTCTCATCTCGCTATCGTGAGAGCTGCAGCGAGAGCATAGCAAAATATATTGCTCTTGCTGCTACAGAGCAGTTATTGCGAACGCTACAAAGAATTCCGTTATATTTCATCGCAATGCTGTCTGCGAATGCGTGTATTCGAACAAAACGAAAACAGAATAAAGGTGAACGATGAATGAAAAATAATCAAATAATTTCTCAGGGCTATTGTGGATATGTTGTTTAACAATATATTTGCAATAATTGCATATTTTCATTAGCATGGCGCTAAGTTAACAACCGAGATATTGCTTTAATTATAAATAGTTGAAACTACATATCCAAAGTAGCACTTATATTTTATTAGTGTGTCCAACATTCGCTAGTTCACTCTCTTATTAATAAAGAATTCCGTTATGTTATTGCGAAAAAGAGTAATCTCGAATCGTGCGTCGGAGCTGACACAATTTAATTTTTTTTTTTGTTTCGTGACAACAAATGATTTTATACAATTATCTTGCCGAAAGGATAAGAAAACTTTGATACCAATAAGTAGATTTTTCTTACTCTGACTCTAGAAAGATATGCTGAGTGTCAATATTAGTAAGAAGAGCAGGCAGTTATCGAAATCAATGCAATTTTCGGTTAAAAATTGAATAGGAAACTTTAAAGTCTTAAAATTTTCTTTCTATTATATATTTTCAATAAGAAAACAAAGTCTTCGGAATTAAGTTAATTTTTTAAATGTCAATAATGTTTAAAATAAAAATAAATGACGAAAAAATTCGAAATTTATGAAATACACATTTGTATTTCAGATATGTGAATATATTTATGCATCAATATTTATGCTTAAATTTTTTGTTTTTGTATAAATTGTTCAAATAACATATGGTTAATAATAGACATGCATAATAATGTTATATTTGGTAGCTTTTAACTTACTTTTGCGAATTGGCCACACCGTTGCACTTGTCCACGCATGCGTCCTGACCGTATCCCGCGTAGCTTTTAGGGCGGAAACGCTTTCTGATATACCAGAAATAATTTTGTTCCCGAGTGTTAAAACGTATCGAACGGGTTTTAAACGCGGTCAATTACCACGGCTTCGCGTACCACGAGATGTGTTGAAACATCGAAAATCTCAATTGCGTATTGACAAGTGTATTTTTAACTATTATAAAAATCACAAGCCGGCCATGGTAGTGGTACAGCTTATTTTTTTTATTTACTTTCACTAGGCACACATTTTAACATTGTTTGTACACTTATTCACTCATTGCTTTGTCCCTATTTAGGTGTCTCCAGCACTTTAACTTTAATGTGCGACATCTAACTACACATCAGCGTTAAAGGTATCTAACTGTAAATGCATATTTTGTATAATTAGTGTAGACATAAGTTATATATGTATATATATATGTATATATTTCTTACATACGCACATACATATTTATGTATGCATGAAAAAGTTTGTGTGTACACATGTAAATAATTTATCTTCTTATTTACTACAAATGTGTGTTTATACATACATATGTATGTGCGTATGTAAGAAATATATACATACATATTTGTATATATGTATGCATATACATACTTATGTCTACATCATTAATGCAAAATTTGCATTTACAGTTACTTTTAACTTACATATGTACATGCGGTTAAATAAAAAGTTCTTATCCAAATGCAGCTTTAACTTCACTTCATTTACAAAAAAAAGCACAAATGTAGCGATCTTGATTCATTTTCTAAGTAACATGAATTTTGTGTAGTTTATTAAATAAAACAGTCGAGATCACTTTTTAAATCAGTCCGCTAATATGTATGTATGTATGCACATACATATGTCAAAGCAAATAAGGTTCTGTACATAAGTAAAGATTTACATACTTTAAAGGATTGTACAACGCATATGTTAGTGTCGCGGAATGTTATTCCAGTTTGTTCAGCGGTCAGCGATGCTTGAAATTTTCTACCACACCCACCTCAAAATAGTCCATTGTCCAGGCATATCTGCGCCCGAACGTACTTTGGCATTTATCAGTTTGCCTGCGGTTTACATAAAAATTCATGTTACTTGCACATACAAATACATATACATATGTACATACATATAATTGTACTTATTTCTTTTATGGGTATAAAGAAATACACATACATAGAGGACATGACTTTAGGCGTGCATATGTATATGCATATATATTAACATACATACGTTATGAATATTCTTACCGGCACAAAATGTAAACAAAGCTTAAAGGTGCTGCACTGTTAAATGAATGTAAAATGTGTATGTACATATATATATAGATTAATGTAGGCATTTATATGTAAATAAGTACTTTCGTGAATGCTAACATGTCAGAAATATATAAGCTGTACGTATGTTTACCTAAAAGTATATATGTACAATATTACCGGAATATTTTTTTTTCTTGGTGTATTAAGATTTTGCAAATTTATCAATAAGCGAAATACAAAGTAAAATACTACAAAGAAACTGGTAAACTGGCAATATGTTGATACGTTGGAAAAGTAAAGATAAAAGTGCATCATCAAATCAGAGCAGCAGTGGAAGCAGCAGCTCCTCATCAAAAAAGAAACGCAAAGGACGAGATGGAGGTAATTACTTCGTTTAAGTTATAAATTAAATAGTTAGTTTACTTTAATGTTCATACATACAATGCATGTCTATAGAAATGAATGTTAACATGAGCAGAAAATATACAGTTATGCATAGATATGTATGGGTTTTAAAATGTCATTTAAATATCAAATCTATGAACATATGTTAAGGCATCGAACAATGTACATGCATATCGATGCTAAGCAAACTATCGATAGCTTTTTATTTTATTGCCGTTCCGCTAAAGTGTTTTTGTTTGTTTTCGGATATTGTTTTCAGAAGAAGACTGGCAGAATGAGAACAAACCGAGTCGCTTGCCAAATAACGACCAAGGTAAGACTGCACCTACCTTATGCAGTATGCAGTTATATACTTAGTTGCCCGTATTTCTGTTAGGAGGCGACGAACGCAGACGCGCGATGCGCCGCGATGATCCCAGACGGCATACGCTTGGTGGCGATATTCTGATGTATGGTGGATCGCAGCATCCCCACGCCCATCAAATGCCTCAGCAGCAACGGGCCATGGATCTGGAAGTAAGCCAGCACCTTATATTTTGACAAGCGAACAAAGTTCTACAGCTTCCCATTTTTGTTTTAAGATGAGTACACGAGCGCAGAAGAACAAGAAGAATCAACCAATGCGTGGCTATGCACCCGTTAATCAGGGGCCACTGTTTGACGATGATCCCGGTATTATGTCCGAGGTGGAAACGGCAAGCACTGGATTTCGACGAGGCGGCAAGCAGCGCTCATCCTTGCCAGTGGTGCGAACACCCTCCAAGACACTTGAGCGACCACTTGGCCTCGTCTTTCTACAGTATCGTTCAGAAACAAAGCGAGCGCTCCTTCCAAACGAAATCACATCCATAGATACGGTGCGTGCGCTGTTCGTACGATCGTTTCCACGTCAGTTGACAATGTCGTACTTGGAGGGCCCGAACGTTAAGATATACATACATGATGCGAGCAAGGACATGTTCTATGAACTTGAAGATGTGCGATCCCATCTGCGCGAGATACGTGATCGCTCTGTGCTGCGGCTGTTTGAGTCGACAGAGGTTGCCGCCCCGCCACAGATACTGCCCGGTGGTCCTGGCATACCACAGCCCTTGCCACAGGCACCATCTAGCTGGGATCAGGACCAGAGCTATTTTAGTGAGCCTGAATTCGATTCGGACTTTAAGCACCAACACATCCATAAATCGAAGGTAAGTCCATAATCGAATTAGCATAGATATTCATGTACCATCTTTCTACTGCTCTTGATTGCAACACCGTGGATGCCCACTTTGATATATTTTTATAAATATGTGAATAGTATATACATAGAGGTGAGGGATTTCAAAAAAGCCGGCTTCTCAACATTAATAGTAATTAAATTCAAGTTATTCAAAAACAAAAAAAAAAAAAGTCATAACATATACATATACATACATGTATATATATGCATGTTCACTAAGCGTTATATGCACCGCCATGCTTCACTTCATCTGCTTAGAAAAAGTATTGGCTATTAGCTAGAAGTTGCCGCATGTGCCCACACTGAGGCCCTTGAGCGTGTTGTTCATGTGCTCGTTGACATCTTTCCAGGCAAACACAATCGCGCCCTGAAAAGGCTCGGAATCGCAGTTACTGCATATGGCCATCACTGCCTTGACTTCCTCTTCGGCCGGTTCGCGGTCGTGTGAGCTAATCTCCTCTTCGAGTGTCATTTTTAGGGTCAGATCATGCTTGAACTGTTGACCCCCAAAGTCGGCAAGACCATTATATTTGCTATATGCATCGCTGCTGTCCAGCCCATCATCCAGAACAGAGCCATCGTCAAGCAAGACCAGACCGCGTTTTCGCAGCTTTTTGTCATCTCTTGATAATGGCTTTCGCTTGGCGTTCGCCGCCGAACGCTTAAATTGTATATGTGTCTCCGTCTCGTCTATGAACTGGACGTTTGCCGAATTGCTCAGCATATGGAAGCGACCGGGGTCGCCCAAATTGGGGCGGCCTTGAGGTAACGGCGAAATTCCAAGCAGCTGCTGAGCAACCAAACGAGAACCAGCGTTAATTTGGCCGTTGACAAAATTGGTATTAACGGTGATTGCTTGTTGTTGTTGTTGCTGAGGCTGAAACTCGGCGCCGCCATCGGTTGTCTTTTGTTGCGCCGAGTTAGCCAAGTTAATACGCACTCGAGTAGGAATTTGGCCGCTTGCAAGCAACGAGTGCATAGGCTGTGGTCGATTAATCTGAAAGTTGCAAAAATTGAGTAATCAAAAGTTGAGTGTTGAGAGACAATTTCGTAAGCATCTACTGACCATTGGCGGCACACGCGCTGTACTCGATACCTCCTGGCCCTCATGATCGAAATGGTGGACATGATGGTGCTTGTGATCTCGATGTGCCTTGCCAGCGCTTAAGGCCACGCGATAGATTTGAACGAGCGTCACCTCAAAGTGTAGGCCGTGGCTTACTTCGCCGGTCACCGAACTGCCGCCTGATCTCAATTTACCTTTTGCTGGTATTTTATGGCCCACTAGCTGTAAAATTGTATTTATTTATACATACGTAGAACAAAGTATTGATATAGTGTATATATTTTATGGTCTGGTGACACATTGCGAAAAAAAAAAAAACCGAAACTAATACATAATTCGGCCTGAAATGGCATAATAAGCAGCAGGCAATTGCAAACATTGCAGCATTTTCCCTGAACCAGTTACCAGTTTCCGTTGGCCGCGTTAAACGCGTAATTAGACACTACTGCCTCCGCAAACAACAACTTCATCTTGTCGACAAGCTAATAGTACTCACCGAATTGTGGAAGCCACGCCCAATACGTTCTGCCTTAACCCAAACCTGCCACTCGCCGGTCTTTCCATTCCACGAGCTACACATGTGATGCCATTGCCGCATGCGCAGTGGGTAATTCAATCTGCATATTTACGAAAATGAAAGCAAACAGAAACTAAAACAATAAGCGATCGTTATTTATACTAATATCAACCATTTGTTGTAACTGGAAGACATACATATATATATACTATAGATCTGATGATTGAACGTACCTGTACATTTGCTGACCTTTTATGGCCATCGATAGGAAACTGGAATTTTGAGCATTTGCGACCCAGATTTGTATCTCGCGTTGTTCCTTTCCGGCTGTAAAGAAATAATTGGCATGAACAAAAACAACAAAACAAAAGCAAAACCGTTCAAATCCCATCGATGGCGATTATTATGAAATCAGAGCATTTGGATTGCACTACTTGGGATTATTAGACGACAGTCTGAAACCACAAAAGTAAGCACCCAATGCGAAGGCATATAAATCTATAAATCTCAAAGGATTACAACATTAGTTTAATACAAAATAGTAGTCTGGTCACAAAAGTCCACACCAGGTAGCCTTTTGATGTAATGCCAAAATCCTGTTTTTAAGCAGAGGGTAACTAACGTCTTATCATTATTGTGGTGTCTGTGCGCGCCTGGAAGGCGTTGGTTGTCTCGGGTCAAGACAGCATCTGTCTGTCGGGTTCCGGAAGCTTTGTAAGCCGCTTGAAGCTTGAATTGCATATTTAAAACAAACTCAAAACAGTTAAAGTAAACAAAAGCGGCGGTAGCAGCGACAGCTTACTGCAAACAGGTAAATTTAGCGCTTATGCAATGTGGTCGGTCGGTCGGTTGGTCGGTCGGTCGGTCACACAAGCAACGATGTCGTCGTCGATGTTGTGAGGCATTTTGAAATTGTGAAGATGAAAGACAAAGTGAAATAAATGTTACTTTTACATACTACTTGGGCCGTATTTAGACGTTTTTGATTGTCGACCATGGTGTTGACCATCAAATTAATCTACCAGTTGAGCATCAACAACAGATTACAAACCATCAGCTTTATGATCATGATCAACATTCGCTGTTTGCATCAGGAAGTTGGCTTCCTTTCACTTTCGTGGTTCAAAAAGTTTATTTGTCTTTGGGTCTTTTATCTCTGTCAGCTAGGGGCTTTGTAGGGGGCATCTACACAAAGATGTCGTCTGCTTACATTATTTTTTTCTTTTCTTTCTTGTGTGAAGAAGAAAGTATTTTCTTCTAATGCTGTTGTCATACTGATTATTGTTAAGTGTTTTTTTCTGCTTTAAGAATAAGCTACTAAGTTCTCTGAAGTTCTCTTACCTTCATAGGTTAACATAACATGATCGCCCGTATGGTTTGTGAATCGCATCCAGAAACATAATGTAAACTGGTCGAGCTCCGGTAGCTCATTGCCATAATCGACTGCACCGTCTTGATTGAAAGCAAACTTTTTAACGCTGCAGCTGTCGGACACGTAGAGCGGAGCAGCGTGCGGGAAGCTCAAAGAAGGCGCCTCAATAAAATCATCTTTCGAGCTGTACGACTCATAGTGATTTTTATGATCGTCTCTTAATGCGATAGGATGCACGATTTGAGTTGAGGCTCCTCCAGTTGCGATGCCTGTTTCAAGTCCATTCACAACAGCAGCGCGTGCCAGCAGTGAGTCGTCCTCATCCTGTTCAGCTTTTTCACCACCGAAATGAGCATAGCTGGTGGCCAATTCATGACTGCTGCTGGCCTCACCTGGATGCGATTGTTTGAGGCTGTACGATGTTATGGGGCTGCCCGATGCGATTGGCTTCCATGCAAGCGTAACGCTTGCATTGATTATAATCAAAAGAAGGCCTATCTGCCAAAAGGCTAGGTTTGCAGAACAACCAATCATGTTACCGTGTTACCGGGATACAACTTTTTTGGATTTGAAGCGTTTTTTACGTCCGTCTGCGGCGCTGTCTCGCACTTTACTAGTCGTCTACGCATGCGCCAAAGTGCCAAAGCTACTATGTTGAGCAGACCCGAAAAAGAAGAAGAAAAATTCAAAACAAAACCGCATAGCAATCCGACGGTTGTACTACGTTGAGTACGTCTCGCTCAGTTGTAACAAATTGTAAAATTGTATTGAAATTGAAACTGGTTGAGGTTATTTGTTGTTGTTCGCTTTGTTTGTTTGTTTGTTTGTGTGCAAGCCTATTTTATCTTTGAATGTGCAGCAAACGAACGAATACCAAGCTCAGCTTTTGTGTCTGTGTGTGTCGAGTTTCGAATGCATTTACTTTCAAGCTTACTACTACAAGTCGAAACAGTGACGTAGTAGCTTCCTCCCTACCCTTTGCAATCAGCCGCAA
The DNA here is from genome assembly GCA_035044585.1 of Scaptomyza polygonia. Lineage (NCBI taxonomy): Eukaryota > Metazoa > Arthropoda > Insecta > Diptera > Drosophilidae > Scaptomyza > Scaptomyza polygonia. The sequence goes on from JAWNNU010001670.1 coordinate 753,905, forward strand.
AGCCAGTTACATGTTCAATGCGCTTGTGCTGTAATTGGCGCATCAATAAATGTTTCGATTCGATTTGTAATGATCTGATATTCTTCTACCAAACCTTAAAGTGAACGAAAACTATTCAATTTGTCTGCATCCGAAAGTGTTGCAATGCTAAGCAATGATCGATTATTTATTGAGTTGAGTTTCCTACGCAATGAGAGTGGGCGTTAATTGAAGCACAACGAGCAAAAATCTGGTTGAGGTACGCTCTTATTGATAATCGGGATATACATATGTATCATTGAATTGAATATGTCTATAAGCAAAGCTTTTGTAAATAGAATGGAAATCATAAAGTTTTTTTTTTCATTCAAAAACAAGTGAAAGCTTTTATCCGGCAATCGGCAATCAAGCAATGACAGCTGCTGAACGAGCCGAGCTGACTTGTCGAAAAAAATTGGCAAAGAGTTTGATTAACTGGGTGTGTGTAGTATTTTTTATTATTACCTCACTACTAAATCTATTTTTTTGTTGGCCCTGCTCACTGAAATTCCCAGTTATATGTAGTTGTTATTGTTATTTATAACGGCGTATCACAATTAACCTGAACTGCTGTTGATTTGGAATTAAAGTGAAACTTACTATTAACATTTAACATTTCGCTGAGTGAATGAAGGCCGATCGATGATCATAAGTTTTAAAATGTCAAGGCCATAAGAAAAACTTAATAATTGACAGCACGATAATTGCATAATGTTTTTTAATAATCATACACACCAATAAATACTTAACATAAACATATTTGAAACCAAAAATTTATTTTTAAATTCTCAGCCTAATATTAATCGTGAGTCCTCCTGCTTTGATTGCCTTGATTGTCAATTAATGTTCATGTGTTTTTCTATTTAGACACAATATTTGGATACAAAATTGATTAATTATTTGTACTTTGTTTTCGTTTTAGATCGGCAAACAGCCAGCGCCATATTATGTTGGATCATCGCAGACCTTGCCGCGCGGCATGTACGCCTCAGAACGTAATAAAGTGTCCATGGGTGCGTACATTTACACATTTAAGCCATCATCATATTTTTGCATATTTCTCTAATACATATTTTAGTTTAAAAACATTTTTTTATTTTTATTTTATTTGTTTTTACATAAGCTATCATCAAGTTGATTTGGCTAAGGCCATATACACAGCTTAAATGAGCCAAAGATGTTGCATATTTATTCGTATTATATTCTTTATGGTACCTCGAACGAATGTGTCATTTATACTGTTAATTAACATTGTCCTTTTTTTTGGGTATTTATTGTCAAAAACAAGCAATAAAATTATTTATAATAAATCGAATGCTAAATCTATTAAACTTTAGTTAAGAAATAATTTATGAATAGACGAAATGTTTATTGGAACTGATTTAATTTTCTAGCAATATGATTTGTTCTTGGTATTGTAATAAGTTAGATGTGTTGGGTATAAATAAAAATGTTTGAGTATGAATGAAAGTGAAGTAAACCATTCAGATCGATTGATCGAAAGGTTCGTCATGAAACCCCTGTACCAATTTTCCTCGGATCAGTTATACAGTATACCAGATACACGAATATATATATATATAAAACTTTGGCTGCGCATTTAGTCAGATTTTTGTATTAATGGAATTCTTAGAATTATTTGATTACTTTAAGTACTTTGTATAACGTTTGATTTATTAAAAAAGTCAGAAAGTAGGCCACTTTTAACTGAATTATGAACTTACAGATGGATATACCAGCTCCCCGGAGCGCAGCTCGCGTGGTAACTATGAGGAGCCATACTATAGCCAGTATGGTACACGCGGCAATGTTGTGGCGCCCATCATTGATGAAGAACAAAGGTAAGGAATCTTATATTGACCATTCCATCTCTTTAACTCTATATATATATATCTCTCTCTCTCTCTCTCTCTCTCTCTCTCTCTCTAATCGGTTCGCACAGCGATGTAAGCCTGGCTGAAGACCAGTACTCTTTGTATGGAATTAAAGTGGGACCCAATCGTTTACCGCATCGAGGCAATCAGATCTACGATCCAACAAGGTGAGCAGCCTTTCCCAACGCCTCGTGTCCGCGTATGGCCCTCATATACGTAACATAGTCGGGAAGAATTAGTAGATTCGGAATGTTATGGGAGCTAGTTGTGCTGCGTTTGCTGCGCCTATAAATCTTAATACGCTTGACATTGCCATTAGTTGAGGTAGACGTTGCTGTGGCCACCGGATGGAAATAAGTTGTACCCTTGCTCTTAATGGCCTGTACGATAAGGCAAAGCAAATAGCCGCCAAAGGAGAGAAAGGCCAAAGCAGTAATGCTTATTTGAAACAAGGTCTGTAGCTTTGATGGTTTCTCTTCGACCCAAGTGCTTGCTGTTTGCTGGTCACTTTGCCAAGACTGTAAAGGAGCGTTGACCATAGATCCACGATCACTCCTACAAATTGAAAATTTCCATATCGATTATCGGGCAGATGGCAATCGCATTCAATTAAATAAATATACCTGTCAGCAGCCATTAAGGCCATGCGCTGTGGGTTGTTTGTTGTGTCGTTACAGCTAACGATATCATCATCATCACCAATAACGTTCTCATTATCCGTGTAATCCATCATTTCCAATGACTTCTTCAATACGAGCAGATCTTGCAATTGAAAGTTTGATAAACAGTTGGAAAACCGTTGTGGCGTGCTGGTCACTGTTATTAAATAAAAGATATCGAACATAGTTGATTCGAGTTAAAGTTATCCAGCCACAAATTCGAAGGGTACCAACCGCTGCAATAAGCCATGCTTGTTTTGTCTCTCTACCAGGCCAACAATGAATGGCCGTGGATGATGGTGGTATGTGACATGGTGGTGCGATTTGTAGAGCAGCGTTTTGTAACGCTTGCATGAATCAAGTATTTCTACTTGAATTCGACGCCTAATTTTAAGCTTGGCTGCTCAATTAGATTTTAGCGGAAATGCAAGTTTATTACTTGTCACAGCTGTGCGCGCCTAGTCTTAACTAGTCTTATGCACTACTTTGCGCAAATATTAGAATGTTGTATGTCTATTTTTATATTAAAAATTTACTATTGCAGACCTGAAGACTTGCATCGCATACGAGTGGAGCACATGGAGCGTCAGTTGGCCAACTTGACTGGATTGGTACAAAAGGCTTTGGTTAATCAGAATCCCCAAATCGCGCCAATGGCTGTACCCACATTAGACTCCAACTATCTTGTTGTACCATCGCAAATGCAAGGTATGGTCATCAATCTTATTTCTGCCTTGCACGCCTTGCCAAAGCTTTAATATTAATACAGTCGAACTTCCTTCAAGACCGAATGGGAGACACAACAGAACGTTCTAGAAAACATTGTAATAGGGAAGTTCGATTGTATGTATGTTTGTATGTAAGTAACTCGCATAATCTTGTATATCGCCTGTCGTCACACTGCTTCACAATGCTTCATACTACATAAATAGATTATACAATTAACTGAATTGAACTTTTAAAAATAGTACAAACGAATTGCCGTGACTTGAAGCTTGTTTCTCAGGGCGCATTTATGTACAAGTTGTATTTACCTTACTCTATAAGTATAGTCTCATAGCCATATACTACATATGTATGTATGTACTATGTATGCAAATGTACATATGTATTATGTCTACAATCGTATTACGATCGCTGATATTACAACTCTACTTTTGTACTTTCGCATTTAGCTAACGGTTCCGCTGATGAGCTATACGTTAGAGAAAAGGCACCTAAGTTGGGCAAGAACTCATGTCGTAAGTGTGACCCCAACTTTTGCAAGTACATCAGTGTACCCAGACATGTGCTGTTTTTTCAGAGAAATCCGTGTCCTTTGAGAAATCTGTTTCATTTAGCGACGATATACAGGGAATACCCAAGTCTCATAATCCCCTACATGCCGGTAAATAAAAATCAAGCAGATATACATATATTTTTTTCATAAACTTTATGTTTCTCGTAATCTCTTCTTGGCTTACAAAATGCTTAATTTTTTCAATTTGGTTCAAACATGTTTAATTGATAAAAATAATCTTGATGCAAATTTTTTTTTTTTTGTAAATTAGTCAATTAAGTATATCCATATACTATACTGTCAATACTTGTATATTATGCTTAGATAATTGTAGTTAACGTTTTTTAAAACAATTTGCGTAGAACCCAAAACTAAAGAACCAAATTTTTTGTGACATTATATTAACACTCCTTCGTATTCAAACCAAAAATATTAATGCACCGGACCCAAAGCTGACACGAAACCTACCAAGCCGGCAATCAAGTCGTCTACCTTGCCACGTACATCGTCACAAGGTAAGAAAAAGGAAGGAAAACTTGAACACAGGGTTGTTTTTTTAAGTCAGTTGTAACTATATATAATTATAACGCTTGCATTGGAAACTTACGCAAAATATGCCCTTAAAATACAAATTACTTACATGATAATAGTATATTAACTCCTGTTACAATTCACAGAGCGCGATCGCCTTAAGCCCCCTCCACCACCAAAACCAATTGTATTGGCCCAGACTTCGCATCCCAGCTACCGCGCGGATATCGCACTCGCACCTGAGGTCTACAATCATTTGCGTGGTCTGCAGAAAAAAGCAAAAGATTTGCGCATGGAAGTCCGAACTTTGAGACGATTATCCCAAGCACAATCCGTTGCTGTACGGGAAGATATAAAAAGCACCTTTATGCGTATACGTGCAACGTTGTTGGCTAGCAGTGGTAGTTTTTGGGGTCAAGGCGACCAGGACACCACACGCATTTCAAGAGAAGAGGAGCTGTACAAACAGGAGGTCATACGACTCGAAAAGGATCTGAGTGATTTGGAAGGTTCGGTTGAGAATTTGCGTGGGGAGGTGATCAATCGACGGACTCGCGTTAACATGACCGCTGTGGAAGACATGGCGCTAGTATTAAGTCGCGCAAGGTTTGTGTTTGAAAAGCGTTAAGCTTGTTGTTCACCATTCAATATCATCAAAGCTCACTGTACTACATTCAAATTCTATATACTATTATAGCAAAACTGTTGCCGAACTAAAGCTTAAGTTTCCAACACTGTCAAATGGCTTGCGTTGCATATTGTCAAACGAAATGGAGAAGGTGGTGCGTGAAGAAAAGTTCCTAAAAGAAGAGCCCGATCGCTTGGAGTCGGCACTGCGTCGCTGCAAAAAGCTAACGGGCACATTAGTTACACTTAAACGGTTTGTAGCTATACATATTTATGGTTTTTCATTCAGTATAATTCTAATTGCTTTTTTAACCTTTTGAAACCGGTTTAGTTTGGCTAGCGTTCAGGAGCAACGTCTACCACCCAATGAGCCAACAATAACTGAGGAGTCTTTGCGGTCTACAGATATTTCGGTTGCTGACAAGGTTAGTCTACTACTAACACTTAACACTAAACAATTTCAAATCGAATTTTAAAAATGAACTACACTCAACTAGTTTTAAACAAAACACCTAGGGCTATAATGCCAATGCTATTTTTGCGCATAAAACACCGTTCCATACAGTGTCTCATACATAACTATATACATACATATATAATTACTAATTAAAATTATTCTTTGTATTTCGTTTCGATGACAAAAAAAAAAAACTAGTTGCTTATGACCGAAAAGAAGTATTGCATTGGCTAAGTTTAAGTTTTAAAAAGTAAAACCTTTTTTGCACACTAGTTTAAAAAATATCAAAACCAACCCGCAGGCTATACTAGCATATATACTATATGTAAGTTATAAACTTACACTCGGTATAACAATATAAATTTCAACTGTTTGCAGATTATGTTTGTACCATAACGAAATTCTTGCTAATCTTTGACTTTTAGATAATTGATTTGTGCGTTGTGTCCTGTTCTGTCTGTTAAAAATAACTTTGATACTTCAAAACAAATATACTTTTCTTAAATTTAAAGTTCGATAGCTGAAGACATGTTCTCAAATAGGAGATGATGCCTAAACTGAACTTTACCACTTTGTAACATCTCATTAAAGCTTTTCTCATCTCTTGCACTAGAGAGACTGCAGTTTGACTATATCAATCTTTCAATTATGAGATAAGCTGACAATTACTATATAAAAGTCAGACGACCTAATAAATTTTAAAAACATATACATATTTAGTTTCCTAATTTGTGTGTATATATACATATATGTACATATATGAAAAGATATTGAAATTTATATTAATGTCATTGAATCTTTTATCGATTATTATCAATTAAAGTTGGAAATTATGCAAGGGTTTGAAAAGCAAGCTATTTAGTGCTATCCTAGTGTATCAAACTTATTTGTTTTTTCGAATAATTTGTATGCTTTGTTTTTTTTTTTTATGTTCAAGCAACGTTGCAATTGGCTGTTTTTAAGTAGTTTTTTGTTCATACTGCGTACACGTTCTATATATATTTGATTACTTCTTGATTATATAGTTAATTCCAATCCTAAGACAGTTTTATAAAAGGCGAAGCCCCGTTTGGCGCGCCGCCCCAAGAGAAGCTTCACCGATGTTTCTCCATTCTTACAAAAAAAAAAAAAAAAAAAAAGTTAACTACCTTTTGGGTACGCGACTATTACAAACAAAATTTCAGTTTATTTTTAATTGAAAAAAAAAGCGAAAACGACTTACGTATTTAACACGTCATATTCATATTCACATGATGACAAAAAAAAAACACCAATCAATCAATCAATCAAAGTTTGAAGTATTATTAAATGAGGTTTACCTAGTGATTTCATTTTCTTCTTCTTGCCTTTTTTGGAATCTAACAATTTTGATATCGTAAACAACAACAACAACAACCACATAGTTTAACTGGCGATGGAGTTCTAACTTCAAAGAGGCAATTACTGAGTAATGACTGAAAATACAACAAAAAAATTTTACTAAAAAATCATTTTTTTAAAAAACAAAAAAGATAAACTCATTAAACCTATGTCAATCTAATTTTAGCTAAACATTATTTGCTCCGCATTAAAACACATAAACTAGTTTATATTTTTGTATACTACTTACTCTACTGCTACATATAAACTTCTAACTAATAATACCAAAACTCAACAAACCATATTAAAACTCATATAAAAGCTACCTGTAAGCCTAAAACTCACCCAACTGCAATTATCATTAGTAACATAATAACATAACTATAATATCAATTTATGTGTGTATACATATGAATGTGTGTGTGCGTCAAGTGCTTTCCAAAAGGGGTGTATTTTTTTTTTTATTTTGCTCGGGCAATCAGTTTTTTTTTTAAATATGTTTAGCACTGTAAGCTATATAAAAAGCAATGATAACAGATAAAAATAATGTTGAAAAAGTTCCGGATCAAAGTACTTACTATATTTTTATAGATCGCCAATTTTGTATCACTAGTAAATTTAACAAAAAGCAAGCATAAAATGAAAGGTAAATAGACACATTGACACAATTTTATTATAAATGTTTTTTGTTTTTTTTTTTTCAATGATTTGAAACAAATCCAACCTTTGATGTGGTAGAAAGATCTTTCTTTAACCCCAAATACTTTTTTTCCCCCAGTTTTGTCTTCAAAACTAATATACCCCATATATACACTTCTTTTAACAAATATCCTTCTCCTTGTGTGCTCAAATATAAATAAATACATTTTTAAATACGTTTTTATTACTTCCGTCTGTGGTCTGCCCATGCACCTTTCTATATAGTCTATAAACAATATATCTTACTATTCTATACCGTCTCGATTGTAACAATCATCTTAAGAATTATGTACAGGCACTTACATATATGTATAATTATGTACATACGTGCAAACAAAATAAATGTTTAAACAGCACATTTAGGGAAATACATACTTGTAGTAAAAGAATACAATTGACAATTTTGTTAGGGTTCTCGTATAAATAAAATAAAGTCAGTAATTTTATTTGCATTTTATGTGTTTGCATAGCATTTTTATATTTTTTCGATTTAAGTTTGACTCAAAAAAAAAAGCAGGTCATCTTTACATTGATCAAAACGGTACTTCGCAAATCAAATTCTACATATAACTTTGGCATTTTTTTTGTTATTTTTTTTTTTTGTGTACAATGTCTTTTGTAAAAAATTTAACTTTGTTTAACAATTAAATTTAGCATACATGTTGCATGTATGTATGTATGTGGGGCACAGTTCAGCCTTCACTTTCTTCTTTGTAATCGAAGCATTTAGTTCATTAAATTTTCATCTATTCCTCATTCATTATGTACAAACGTAATGTTCATTTACATACATGGCATTAAAAAATCATTTCCTTACAAGACTGTCTGTCGTGGACATCACTTTGATATTGGACTGCTATAATAATTAATTGTTATGTTTATTAAAAAAATGCATACAAAGTACCTTGACTAGAGAAAAATTGTAGAGAATAACTTGTACAACTTTTGGAAAGAGTAAGCTTCGGTGTTCCGAAGTCTATTATAAATGCAAACATATTTTTATAGAATGTTTATTTGCTTTCAACAATTCTTTGGTTAAATTATTCATAAATACTAGCTAAAAGCTGATAAGTAAAAAACAAAAACAAACAAAAAAATAAATATGAATAATATAATTATAATATTAATGTTGTAGTTGAAATAAGCGTATGTATATATATACAAATTAGCAAAAGCTTAAATGTTCCCTCGTTTATGTACACACAAATCATTTCTTAAGCGTGCAGTCAAAAAAAAAAAAAAATAATAATCCTTTCAACCGAAATTGAATAAATGCAAGGACCAATTGTTAATATAAACAAAATGTTGAATGTAACGCAAGCAGTCAGACACTTATGTTCACACTCATCGATTGTTGTCTTTGAAGTTTTAACCATCCATTTTAACCCATCATAAATCATCTCGAAACCGTACAAAAAACATAATCTTCGTCATAACAAAGTACATATATTTCTTTTTCACTGAGAAGCTATTTTAATCACATAAACAAAAAAAAAATCAAATCTAATCGACAAACTTGAAGTCAATACCATGCATTAAGTCTATTTATAAATTTTAATTAATAAACAATCGATCTCCTCTACTCTTACTCTCAAATAATGAATCGGTGAAGGCTTCATTTGGATGTATTCTTTTGTTTGTTTTATAAAACGCTTTAATATACTTGTACATACATACATACTACAATATAACATGTACCATATCGTATCGCTTGCGTTTCGACTTTCGATATTCGTTTTTGCCCTTTTTTAAACCGAATAAAAAGAATTTTATATTGTTGCTGTGTCCCCCCTCCATTAAACTCGCTACCAATCATTTTTATTGAAACTTATTCCTGCAAGTCCTTTGACGCATCGCATCCGCATACTTTAAACATATTTTTAGCTTTTTTTGTTTATTTTTTGTTTTTGTATTGCATGTGACTTGCAAAGGGACAGTTAGAATCGGCATTCAAATGTATAACCCAAAAGTCTGTCTGTGTTTTTCTGTCGGTTTTCATCAGTTGTGGAGGATATATGTACATAGAAACACAAAATCCGTTTTGAATGATTTTTAAATTGATACTTACTTAAGCATGCCGTTTTTGTTTTCCTAGCTTTATTAAACGCGAAAGTTGCCCTAACTGTTTTGTGCATCAATATTTCTTAACATTGTTAGTTTAGGTTAAAAAGTTAAATTTTCGTAAACAAGTATGTTTAATAATGTTGCGATTCAGGATTCTTAAGAGTATCTTTCAGTCTGAATTTTTTTTCTCTTTTTCGAAGCGTTTATTAAACGGTTTTGTTTTTGTTATTTGGCTCTGCATGTTGAGCTATGACAAACTATCAACTACTAGCGGTCTTCTATGCTATCCCTTAACAACAATCGACATCATCGTGGCAGTGAAAATAAATAATACGATATCTAATATTGTCCTTATGCACAGCATGATTATTTTGATGCAACCTGTATTCATATAAAGCACCAAGGTTTTCGTTTTGTTTTAAGCCACAATTTTTAGATGGGTTTTAGTTTTTTCTTTTGCAATACTCTACCACATAAGTACTATTTATATACATACAAACAAATATGTGTAATTGTGCAATGTTCAATTAAACCGCAAAATATTTCATTCATTTTAAAATTGTACAATTATACTTATATATAATTTTGTAGCCAATCCCAACACCCAGGCTGGGGTCGTTCGCTATCGGCGGGGGACTCGCACCCGAAAACGCACTCGATGCTCTGCTAGACGAGCTTGAGACATTTTCAAAGCCTATTGCCCAGCAGCAGCAGCAGCAGCAACAACAGCAACAACAACAACAGCAGCAGCAGCAACAACAAACACAACAACAATTATTTGAGGTAAACGCTTGAATTACACAAATGTATTTTACTCATTAACTGATTAGCTTATGTAATTATGTTTGAATGTAGATGCGTCCCGAAGATTCAGCATCCGATGAGAGCGCGCAGGCAGCGGTTCAAAGTACCGTTACCACGCAAATATCGCAGGCTCGTCTTTTCACCGAGGCTAACATCAATATGCAACAGGCGACCACCAACAGCATGGTCATGGCTGTGGCAACGGGCGGAGCACCGCTATCTAGAGGCGCTTTGACTCATCAGCAGTCGCTGCAGCAGCAGCAGCAGCAGCAGCAGCTGATGGTTAACACCAATATGGGAAGTTTGCGCCGCCTTCACTCCTTTCCCAGCGAATCGGACAGCGAGCTACCACCAATTGGGCCGCGTCCAAATGACGTTCTCGCAAATGGTGGTGGTGGCAGCAGCATCAAACCACCAGTCCCCGAGCGTAATGCTGATTTGATAACAAAAGTGGGCCACAAACGCATACCGCCACCACCGCCGCCGCGTACCAGCTCACGCAGTCCACTGGCCAGTCCAACAAGCCCAAATGTGCCACAGAACTTAGCTGCCGTAGCGGCTGCCAATATCGGCGATAATATCAATATCATCGCTGGCGACACCTCCAGTGGCGACAACTCAAGTGGCAATGAGTCCGGTAACGATCACGCACAGCGGCAAGTTGCACTTGAGATGCGTCACCAGGAGCTATTAAAGAAGCAAAAGCTATTGCAGGAGCAATACCAGCGTTTGCAGCAAATGAGCAAGATTCCATCCGTCGATATATCCTGCCCAACGACAACCGAGAACAATCTGCTCAAACAGCAGCTGAACAACAGCAGCGAAACAAGCATTCAGCAGAAAATAGCCGCACTTAATTTGGCCTGTGAGCCAGTGAGTAGTGGTGGCAACGGTGCTGCGGTGGCTGAGACTGCTGCTGCTGCTGCTGTTGGTGGGGGTGGGGGTGGGGGTACTAATGGAGTGTTGTTGATCAGTGATGCTACGGGTGGTGTATGCGGCGGCGTTATTAGTGGTGGTGTTGTAGGGACGGCTGGTACGGGCGCTGCTGCTGCTGCTGCAACAACAATGACCACCAAGCAGGTCTACGAGACGGAAATACTTTAACATAACTGGAAACTGGCGTGGAGCGAAACGAAAATTGATATTTAACTAACTGCACGAAGTTTAGCTCTATCTGTATATCACTTTATACTATGTATGTATGTCACTCCTGCTAAAAAAAAAAAAACAAAAACAAAAACAAACACACACAAAGCCAATCCCATAACATGCGAAGACTTAAAGTTTTCTCGACTCTTAAATATCAAGTAACACTTTAATAATAAGAATGGTAATATAATAATTAAGAAAAAAACTAAGTCGTACTTGTGTACGTGTTTATTCTAAATGTCGAAACATACTTGATTTGATGTGCTTTTGTATGTAACAGCACAGAAAATGCCAAATCAGAATTAAATTGATAAATCTAAATCGAAATCACGCATACAAATATGCACACATATATACAACGCATTAATTGATAAGCACACGATAATGTATGTCCATAGGTATCCTCCCTAATTCAAATGCTTGCATTTATATGTTTTCAAGCTCTTTTTGTACTCTGCTCAAAAAGTATTGAACATTGTTATAGTAATAGCAAGAAGCATGATTAGAGTATCCATATGCATGCATGTACTCCTCGCATGCAGTGTATAATACCCCATTATTAAATATAACTACTATGTGTATTTAAATGTTAATGCCACACGGTTGAGGCCCCCCAGTATTGTGCCACATAGAAATGCAGAAATATAGACAGACCTCAATGGCATCCATCACACCACGATACAACTCTTAACTTTTTAAATACATTTTTACGTTAATAGTATATTTCATAGTTTAGTATTTTTTTTTTTTTTTTTTTTTGGTATGGGACGTGAGACTGATAGTTCTATATATCTAGATCATCAAAAAAAGAGAAAAAGAAAAAACAAAAACAAACATACTTAATCAAAAGGTATGATTATATTTCATAGAAAAATAAACTAGCTAATTTTATCCGCGACACAGTGTACTCTTTCCAAACAAATTATTAAATATTAAGTAATTTTTGGTATTCTGTTCATATAGTAAACATTTCATTAATTTATATCTTCTTAAACTTAGCAACAAATGCGTTTTGGAAAGAGTCATATTATTCGGAGTACCGAAAAAATATGTTATTGTTCTTATACCATATATTTATTCCCATTAAATGGGTATATTTATTCATTATTAAAGAATGTGTATGTGTATATTGAAGCTTTTACTTCGTTTTACTTGGCTATTAGATCATTATTTAAAAAACAAATATTATTATAAATATAAGCATAAACACAAAATCATTATGTATCACAATAACATGAAATTCAATAAATGATCTTGGGCTGTAAAAAAAACTTTAAAGAATAAGTTAAAAAGACGAATATGCTGAGTTTGTCAGTCAGAAGTAAAAGCAAATCAAAATAGTTGACTGTGCTAGCTTTACAAATAATTTAGATTGCCCTTCAGTACTATAGAAACGAAAAAAGGATTGTTGTTATAGGTCGCATTTTGAAGAGGGTGATTTTTAAAATCATGATACACGTCAGCTTAAACTTAGTACATACAGCCCATTAGAGTAGGTGGTGGGGTAACTCAAGACTCTGAAACATAATTTTATTTTCATTATTTAAACCCCATTGTTTGACTGTTTGACATCACAGAAAAGAAAGTCCAAACGCATTCCATGGTTTCCTTTTTTTTGTTAGTGTGTATCATCATTGTGGGGAATTTCGAAGCTAACATAGTATATAAAAATATTTAAAGGATTTTTACAAGTTTTCAGCAAAGCAAATTGCTTTTTTTTGTATTTAAAAGGCATAGATGTACTTAAAGGTTATAATACGTACGCTAAGATATGTGTAAATACATACTAACACTCACACACACACACACACACAATTTTAAAAAATATATTTATAATATATCTCTTACTTTGACGGTACTAAATGTATATGTATACATATATTTATAGCATTTAAAATTTGTTGCACTTATACCACTTTTTAATATACATTTAAAATGCATTCCTCGGATTTTCGACGTAATTTTATGTATGTATTTATGCCTTTATATGGATGTACACACGGCTGTATTATGTAACTATTATGTAATCCGCATCTCTTCTGCCACTTCTTGAGTTGATAAGAGTATGGTTTGATTTTGTATAAAGTGGTTATAGTATGTAAATTTTGCAAAACAAAAATAAACACAGTTACAAAGACAAACAAATGTTCGTCGATTTTCGCGTGTAACCCAGATTAAAAATGTCGAAAATCTTTCACTGTTTAAAATAAAAATAAATAAAATGAGCTGCAACTTGTGCGTCTTTAAAAGTTCAAGATGCAATAGAAAATGTATTGTTAGTTATACTAGCTGACAACAAAACACAATACAAAAAGCCCAGAGACTTTGAAATTTACAAAAGAAAAATATGCTATAAAAATTGATAAAAAGATGCGCTCAAAATAGTTATACAAATTGATACATACATTTACATATACATATAAAATAATCGAAGCACATTAATTTTTATTTGTTTTTCATGACACATTTTGATCAAATATGTACTATAGCATACATTAATAATGAGATGCAACGAAAATAACATTTACACAGCGATAAGACGTACGAAACAACATATGTGACAGTATTTACATATACTATAAAGCAGCAAACTTAATATGTAATAATAAAACTGATTAAACACATTTAAAATATATATAATATAGTAACACAAACACGACAAAATCAATGGTGTTGAATGTACCATGTTTGTATATGTATTTTAATGTCGTTCTCATGAGCGGCATACTGAATACTTATTAAACACATAGCACTACAATACAAAATATGCGCGGCAATACATCTAGTAACATGGCATATAGTCGTAGATATTATAATGGTCGTGACAAAAATAAATCAATGAAAATCAGACCGCATAGATGTTAACATACAAATTCGAACTTTTTTTTCTTAAACTTTATATAATTCACATTTCAAATGCAAGAAACCAAAACAATAAATATCATACGCAAAGTGGACTTCAATATTTTCACTATACGATATATCCTTACTGCTTCACATGTACATACAATAAAACTTAAGCCCTGGCCAAGTAACTAAGACTACGAACAAAAGGAAACTTGCTCTTTATAAGTATGCGAATACATCATGTAAGCTTTAATCCATCTTTCAACTCATGCATATATTAACAACAAACTACAGATTTTATATAAAATTGATTTTTAATTTAATTTTAAATCCATTTTAAATATGGTATATATGGTGTAGAGTAAGGCACATTAATGTTGATATCCGCCAATGTCGTATCATGTACAATGTCAATTATGATTTGGATATGTTATGAATCCGTTCAGTTCTTCGCCTTATCTATGACTCGCACAGCCAGTCGCAGGGCAACTTTGGCATTTTGCTTGCTGGCCACGGCAGGTAGCCTGCCGTCTTAAAAACCCAATAGTCGTATGAGACTTTTGTAATCAGTGCTAGTAACAAAATGATCTCAGCTGCAATTAAATAGTATATGTAGTCAGTCCAGTCCGGCGGTGATTGGCATAGCTTAGCCTCTTGCAACTCAATGACACTCTGTGGTAAGTTACGGCATCGTATGTCCATGTAATCGGGTATATCGGTGCTTCGTTCCTTTAGCCAGTTTTGAAGTGTTTTAGCCGAATTACAGTCACATTGCAGTCTATTTTCGGCTAGATAAATGCGCCTTCCAATGCCCGTGTCCATTAAAGCGTTGTTCAAAAAATATTCAGGTATCTAAAATGATAAAAGTATTTTTGGTTAACTATAAACATTCGAAAACAAAAAATGTTTATTAGTTGAGTTTTGTCTTTACCTTACTTAGAGAATTGTTGCGCATGTAAAGGCGTTGAAATTGCTCAATGAACTTGGTTCCCTCAAACTCGTAAATGGATGATATATGATTGTTATCAGCCACAAGTTTTACAATATTGTAGTATGTTGGATTTGTATGAAAATGATCGCCCAAGGTGCTTATTTTGTTGTTGCTTATATTAAGCGTGAACGTATTATCAGGCAACTGGGATGGCAGCTCAACTAAGCCAAGATTAGAACAATCGACATTGCACACAGTCCTTGATTGGTCGCCCTGTATTATCATGATGCTGTATATATTGCAGGAGCAGTTGCCATAATTTGGTATACTCGGACACTTGGTGCCACATTTTTTTATGCTTTCCAGCTGCTTAACCGACACCAAATCCGTCGAATTAAACCACTTGTGTGTGGCATTGTACAAGCAAAAAGAGTGCTCCGGGTTAACAAAATTGAATGAGTCAATATAAATAATTTCGTTGAGTGGCTCACAGAGCATACGCATGTTGCCGCTTAAATAAAAGAAAAATCATGGATTATTGAGTGTTTATGTGAAAAAAAAAAAAATGAAAAAGAAACCCACCTGATATCCAAAGCAATGTTCTTGTTTTGGTTACGATTTGGCACACGTGACAGCAGATTTTTTGAAATTCCAAAAAACTCTAGGTGGGGAACATCCTTGACGGCACGTGATGCGATCTCTGAAATGTTGTTATTCGATATGTTTAGACACTTAAGCTTTGAGTGGCGGGGAAATGCGTTGGTCAGTTGCATAATGTTGCCGTCAGTGACAGCAAGGGATTGCAGTGAACGGTATATTGAGTTGGAGAGGTCCATTGCCTGTACGCTTAGGTTGCGCACATGCAGGTTTGTCCACTTCGATATGTTGCTGCAGCTTGAGATCATAGAAATGTGCGTGATGTTGCAGCAGTACCAAGAGTTAGCTCGCATCGGATGCTCACGACACTGACAGCTGTTTGAGTCGCGCTCTCGGACATTCTGTAATAGAGTGCCATTAAGTGCACTGTTTGTAGTCATATTGTCAGCGAGGCTACTTGATGATGCTGAAATATGAGCCTGGGCATCTCCAGCAGCCTCAACATTGATGCCAGAATTTCCCGAAAGTTCGGCGCGATCGGATACATTGAGTTCGTCAGTGGTGGTGGCGTTGTGATGGCGCCAGTTAAGACACAGTTCCTCTTCCGCATAGAAACAATTCTTTAAATAATCGGGCATTTCAGAAGAAGCAGCCGCTAGAGGTGCCGTAGCCGTTGTACTAGCTGCCGGCGTTATAGCTACAATTCCGGATTCCGATCTTTCTCCATCACTGCGTCTTTCAGCGCTTTGATGTTGCTGCTGATTCGACGGTGTTGGTGGCGTAACAATAGCAACCTCGATTAACTGTGTAACCAACGAGGACGTTGCCTCCGATGATGTTGCTGCCAGGGCGAGTGTTGGCTTTGTGGATGACTGTTCTGGTCGCGCGCATGCGTGAGCCAGTAGTAGCAACAGAATAAACTGCAAAGACAAAAGATAAGCGTTTAGTTTCTCGTTCATGTTTTTGTCTTTCTGATAGCAAACGAAGACGAACCTTCACTGTGTTGAATATGCTAATATTTACACTTCGCCAAATGCGCTCACCATGTTTTGTTTACACAATCATTAAGTGCGCATGTAATTCGATAAGGGCAAGGCTTGGCCTGCGGCTACGCCAATTGAGTTAAGTGTCAGTTAGTAAGTCTCTTCCTAACTACCCCTCTAAATAATGGCCAATAATAAAACTAATCACCCACCCACAGCAGTCTTATTTATAGATGGTACTTATGCATTTATTTACTTATGAGTGTATGCGTATGTCGTTATATACATTTTTGTACTAATATAGTTTACATACAAACACTTTTATGTACATAAGTGTAAATGGATATACGGTTATAAATGCTTATTTAATTAACCATCTTCACATCAGTTCGCTAATCCCGCAATTAATTAGCGAATCTAAGCGAAATACCCTAACTGAAAATACTATTAACTTATTAAATTGCAATGCAAAATATTTGGTCTTCGATGTGAACGATTCGCTCTTGTTTACTATTTATTTTTATTGCTTGCAGAAAACGATTTAATAAAACGATTATTTTTGTTTAGCAAATAATCACAGCGGCTATTCGCTTGATGTTTAAAATTATTATTACTTTGGTATTAAGTTTTAGGTTTGAACATCCTCCTTGTGAAGATTTAGACATTTAAATACAGATGCATGTAAATTTGCACTTACAACAGGTACATTATACGTATGTATTTATATGTGCAAGCCCACTAGTATAAAAAAACATATGTACATACACATACATACATACAGACGTACAATTTATATGCGTATGCGCATATGACTTACATCTTTTAAAGCACACATTGCAGTTGATGAAGCGCCTTTACAAGTGCTTCTTGATAAATAAAAGACAGCACTTTTTTGAGAACGCAATACGATCACATATTATTAAAGTTACAATTATTTAAACTGTCTGCACTTTGTTTAAACTACGGCACAAAGGAATATTTATTAGTCATTACAACTCGGCGCATTTAGTGCTTTATATGTTAGATAACATGAAGCTGATATGTGTACAAATAAACACTGAGCTATATAATTAAATAATAAAAAACAACTTTGTAAAATCAAGCAATAGCTAAAGCTATCGACAGCGACGCGCACGCAACAGTAGTGTTTATAAAGTATCTACCAGCTAGTGGTAAGCGCGATTTTTATTTAAAAATAAACAACCAAACAATACCAAAAAATTACAGCAGCGCACATCTTTTCAGTATATTTTGGCGTTTTTGTTGTATAGATCCGTTCTCTTGAGCCAACAAGTGTCACAGCTGAACATGACATCAGATGTTATAATGTTATTTTACTTTGGTCTCTTTCCTTAGAACCCAGGTGATGCAGTGCAGTATAACTGTTCTTTGTACCATGACACGACATCAGTTGTTATTGCAGGAAATATCGCGTAATATTCACAAAAATTTAGAAATTCCATAACATCTACGAGCAAGTAGGGATTTACCAAGCAGTGCTCTTATTTACATAAATTTAACTTCTGCTAACGTTTACAGATACTGAAGAGATCAAATCAAAATGCCAATAGACACTCGCGAGCTGATGGAAGCTATCGCAATTGTAGCAGACGAGCAAAATATTCGCGTTGCATTGAAGCAGTCCGGAAAAGGAACAGCAGTATGTGCGGCTAGTTGCTTTGCAGGCGGACTATTGATGGGCCCAGTCGGCTTAGCTATTGGTGGTGCTGCAGGAGGAATTGCTGCCTACAAATTGACCAGCGGTTAGAGACTTTGTGAATGCACCTTTTTTAAGTTCTATTATCATGTGATGTTTGTTTGCAGGATCGTTCAAGCCGCTTGGTGAAGTCATATTGAACGATTTAACGAATAGGCAACGTGAACAGCTTGTGCAACATGTGACAAAAGCCATTGCTGAAATACATCCAACAGATGTGGTAGTGCTCCTGCCGCTGATAACGCAAAACGCAACGATAAAACAAGCTGTACTTAATACAATTATGTCGTTTGTAAGCAACGAGCTACGTATGCAGATTGTTGACTGATTATGAAATGAATGCATGTGGTTCGAATAAAAAACAACTATGAGTGTGCGTGCCATTGATATCGCTGTGTTTAGTGCTTTTTGCATATGCTAGTAAACGGTACAAGCACAAGTTTATTATTAAATGCCTCAGATCAGCACACTATATATGTATATACAATGGTAAGTTGTAAGCATGAATCCAAAAGCTATTCCCACTCGACATTAACTTGATCCCAATCGTCGACAAAAGGCTGATCTATGGTCTCAATCAGCAGGCCGCAGTAAAGGCAATCGGCCGCAAGAATATCTTCGATATCAGCTTTGAGTTCGGCGCGTTTCTTTTGCTGATCAGAGCCAACCGTTTGTGCCATTAAGGTTTCCATTTGTTGCTTCAACATGCTTAGTTGGCGACTTCGATCTTTGCTTATGATTGGTACAACTTGCTTCTCCAGGCAGTCGCTGTGGAACTTATGCCCGCATATAAACACAAAAAAGGGCTTCACCAGCAGTATAAGATCGCATATGTCACACACCTCATGGGCCTCCATGCGAATGCTTTGCGATTTCAGTTGCCTCAGTTCTTTGCAAACGCGTTCCGACTGATCTTTAGTTTCAGCCATATCTTTTTGAAGCTCTTGTAACCGTTGGTTATAGTCCTAAAGCCAAAATTTGTAATTATTAATTGTTATTCAATTAGTAGTGAACTACATATTATGAAACTTACTTTAAGAGCATCACAAATGGCCTCTTTGAAATTGTCAATCTTCTCGAAATCTGAAAAGAATGGCAGCAGATCCTCAATTCGCAATAGATCGCATTCCTTAAGCAGGCTCAGTGCCCTTTTCACGTCGTTCGTGCCCTTAATGTCGTGGTACGCTAAAAAGTAATTATGCTTAGTTTATGGTATAGCAGTAGGGCGGAATTTGCATGCAATTTATGTTTACCAATGCGAAGCCACAATTTCCGACGCGTCTCATTGTCTTGGGGCTTTGATGCTGTCCTTTTAGCCAAACTAATATCGAACTCAAGCGCCAAGTCGACTGCAGTTGTCCACATGCATAGCATGCATTGTAGAAATACGCAAGCCTCTTTAACACCCAGATCAGTGCACACCTTCAATGCAAAGTGGATGTCGTAGTGCACTAAGGATTCGTCGCGACCCTGTATCTCCAAATATTTCATTAGAAGTTTTGGCTCGTGCTTAGCGTACAAATGTAGCAGAAAGTTATGTATGGCATCGTTGGTTGTATTTAGCTTGTAAACGGTAAACTCGAGATAGCGTATGACCTGCTCACGCTGCTCCTTTGTGTCAATTACAACAAGAGTGGGCACCACTTTCTCAATATCTAGCTTAGCACCCTGTGCCATAAGCGCATCGATCGTTTGCTTGGGTAGCCTCGCCATCAGTTGCGGCGCATACTTGTAGTAAAGCGTTAGATCGCGTTGCTTGCAAAGCGTTTGCAGTGCCTCGGCGTAACATTCTGATTTTAGTTGCTGCCCGATCACCTCGTCATAGTCGTTTATGGAAATGGCAAATTGCGCCAGGCTATGTGGATCAGCATGCTCAGCTATGAGCTGCCGCACCGCAGTGCGATGATGGCTGGTGCATGCCAATATTGGTGGTTCACGCATGAACTCATCGTACTCTGTCTGCCATTCCTGGCGCCAGGCCACGTCCTTTCCGGGTGTGTTTATTTGCGTCAAATAGAGATCGATGAGCCAGATAACTAAGGCTTTGATAGGGTCAGCTTGCGTTTCGCCTGTTGCATTAGCACTCATAGTCGTCAGTCTATATAGCCGCTTTTTGACATAGTTAATTATCGGACGTTTGTCCGGCAAGATCATAAATTTAAGGCAAACCGTTTCGAACGTCTCGTTGGTTTCTGCATAATAATTTGCAGCTTCTTCGTAGGCGCCTTCCTTGAAAGCTGCCTCGGCTCGTTCTACTAACACTAACTGTAGATTTTCGGGAACTTCGGCAGCATGCGCCGTTGCCAGTTCGTATTGACCTCGATTTAGGTAGATTCGCCATATGTTTCGCTCCTCTCGGACAATTTTGAGCGTGAACACCGCTTTGTCTGTGTAAACGTAAATGGCGCCGGTAAAAGAATCACGCTCAATGCTTAAGAGTTTACCGACTCGGACTTCATCGAATACTTCATGGTAGACCAACTCCTTGTTGAGTAAACAAATCGCTTTGATATGATCCATGTACAGCAACACGGCATGATATTCCGTCAGCACAAATGTCTTGGGCACATTTATACGACGCTCATCATAAGACAAATGCTTGCCTTTTTCAAAATCAAGATCGATTAGCGTGTCGCCCAACAGTGGGTTCTTGCTGCTTGCATCAATTGAAAGCTATAATCATAATAAAAATCAACAATGTTACGGCTGTTGTTGTATTGCAAGCTAGGTCGACCGCATCATCACTTACCTCTCCAATGCGGATGCCAGCTCCACAAAGCCAAGCCCATTGTTTTGGATATTTGCTGTTGGGTGGGGCAAAGAAACGAAGCAGTGAGTAGCCCAAGTCTGTCTTTTGTTTCTCACAGTGCGGCTCGCGCTCGCCATTAACATAGCTCGTGAATATGGGCTGCAGCGAACGTTCCTCCGGCTTCAGTGTTTCCTCAAACGTAAATAAACAATCCGGCGTGGCAGCAATAATTATCCAGTGGTTGCTGTTTGGCACCCGCAGCACCTCCAGACCATTTATCGGATACTTGTTAAGACCCAGTCCTAGGTCGTACAACTGTTTTCGATGTGTGTCGCTTGTTGGTCCAAGCTCTGTCTCAAAAATAAGACCGCGGCTGGTGCCCAGCAGTATAGAACCTGTTGTTGTATCGGTGCCATGGTAAGTGTTAAAAGCAACTGCAGTGATCTCATGGTCTTTCAGCTTTTCAATTCGACGCACTTTTAATTGCTGTGCTTTGGGAGTCTCGGTGCTATGTACGTAGAGAAAGTCAGACGAAACTCCAGGTAACTTGGGAACGAGAGAAATTACCAGGTGATGGCCGGTGTTGTCAAGGAAAATGTTCGTTATCTTATAACCAGTCAAGTACTTTTCCAACGCGATCTCTGAAAGCAAACGCATTACGATTACTATTTAAAAGACACGTAATCATGCAAAACAAAAAAAAGCTTAGCTCACGGCCGGGTGGAATCGCGCGAGGTAGAAAAAACCGCAGCAGGGTCAACCGCCCCTGTGCAGCCAGCAGGCAGAAAAGCCAATTTCTTGAGACTGTCAAATGAACCAGGTCTCCACTGCAGTTGCTCGGCAGATTGAGTGTCATCTTGCGCTTGCTAAAAATCTCTTCTTCATCTGTCTCAAAGGGATTGCCGCCAGCGGTAGCGACGAAGGTATTCGTGCTGACTGCGGAGCTGTTTTCAATACGAGGCAAGAATTTTGGCTGCGACATCTTCGCCTGTGCCATAGTGACGCCGTGTATCTTGCTTGAACAGAATACTTCACAATGGGCCAATTTGTAATCTTTTGCATTCAGTTACTTGTTATTTTCCAATAAACGCCCAGTCAAGTGTGGCCAGCGCAAGCTAACTCAAAAAAGCTAAAAAAAAAAACGTTCCTGTATTATTTCAATACATAAATACCGCGCACGC
This sequence comes from Scaptomyza polygonia, assembly GCA_035044585.1. NCBI lineage: Eukaryota > Metazoa > Arthropoda > Insecta > Diptera > Drosophilidae > Scaptomyza > Scaptomyza polygonia. Next base: position 776,430 of record JAWNNU010001670.1, read on the forward strand.
TCGATAACGTGACCACTCTTAGCACTTAACCTTTCATAGCATGAAAACAAAAATTGGAAATCCGAAAAATGCAGTTAATATATGCTTTTTAAATATACGCTTGTAATAAGCTTATTTTTTTAAAATTGCTTACATATAAATAATTATAAATACTTAGTACATAATTTTATGGAAAATTGCAAACCAATCTCATAGTTTTCTGCGTTTTTCCTACAAAACATTTGTTATTCATTAGCCATATGCGTCTGTGAACGAAATGCTCATGCTTCTGACCCAAAAGGGCTTCTAATTCAAAACTTCGATCGTCTCCATGGTAACCAACATCGTTAGTAAGAACAACCTGCAACAAAAATAAATGTAATAAGCAATATAGAATAAATTATATGTATGTAAATTTACATATATATATATATATATATATATATATATTAAACAAGTTAGACTAGTTTCACAGCCCCGTTAAACAAATCATGTCCTAATCAGCGGTTTCGACCAGAAATCGAATTTACATCAGAAGTCATAATGCTTTTCTACACTGCCGGCCATGAGTTTGTTTGTGGTGTTGTGTTATTTACACTCACAGCTACATCATGCTCGGTTTGTAGATCACGGATGTAGTTGTGGAGTTCCATCAGGAGCTCTGTGCGCTCAGAGATATTCTCCAGCGTTCGTATCGCATGTGATATTGAGTCAACCACGATCAGTTTAATCTGCAAGCCAAATCAAGATAGGTTAAACTAGATGCATTCCAAGTAGATGTTTGCTTGCCTTTGGATCCTTCTCGAGATACTTATGGGAATTAATTATGCCCGCCACAAGCTGAGCAGTGTTGAAGCAGTCCAAGTGATGCACGTTTTCCAGCAAATCAGATAGCCTGGGAGTTCGTTGTATCATCCATTTGCGACCCAAACGCACCGCAAAGTTCTTGGATAGATCTGCGTGCATGTATATGTTAACGATTTTGTATAAGTTGAAGGAATGTTCAACAAAGTTATTTCACTTTGACTAACTTCTTAGCTCATTTGGATCGAAGAACATTCTGGTGTCGAAATATAAAGCCTTTCCTCCAAGGCCATGAGCGTGTTTGGGTATTTGAACATTGAGGCAGAGTTTCATACTGGAAAAAAAGCTAATTTGTTAGTGGTCGTAAATAGTTTCAAACTCTTTATTTGCTTGCCACAACTTTGTGCTGCATGTTCCTGGTTGGGCTACCAACTCGTACACTTTTCCTGTTTTAAAACCGCCCCTCAAACATTTATCAAGTGCAGCTATGCCCGTCTTAATTTGTTGAGAACTGAATCCTTTACTCGACAACTGCTTTGCAGTTAAAAATTCCATAAGTTTTGTTTCATTAAGGTAGGTATCCTGTACACGCTTCCAAAATATACCACAAATTCCTGGCAGGAATTTTTTATTTTGCTGGCTACGGACCTTAAAAGGAGCTGGAAACTTTCCATTGGAAAGACCTCCACAATATACTTTCATATATCGATGAACATTTTCCTTATGTCTGGAATGAATATATCGAAACAATATTCGTTATCGATATATACCAAAAAAAGATCAGCTAAGATTATTAAAACATTTTGTCTTAAATATAAAGGTTGATGCATTTAGCTACTATGTTATACAAGAGATAAATTTTTTTAGCTTAAACGCGTGGCTTATGTCTGATTCAGATCAGATTTTGACCCTTATAAATTGTATAGTAGATGCTGTCTGACATGGCGGAAGACCTTGTTGACTACGTTAGCTGTAAGCTTTGCCGGTAGATGGCACCTTACTTCTGTTGTAAACACCTCTGCTTGCTTAGTGTGGGTCTCCCTGTCGGAGAAGTGCAACAAGTGTGCTTAGTTTAGTGTGCGTCGGCGGTTGTGATCGCTTGGAGTTAACGTGAATGCTCCATTTAGATTATTGTTAAATTGGTAGTATACTAATATTTGATGTTGCCAAGAGCGTTAAGTGAATCAGCTTAGTCCGTATTCCAGTATCGCTAATATTTTATATTCAGTGTTAAACGTGGCGTGCATTAACCAAACGTAAAGCTAAATAGTTCATTGATGAAAAAAACTAACTGTAAAATCAAAAGTTGTATGAAAAAAAAACTAACTGTAAAATTGAACATTAGTTGTGTTGTTGCCGAAAGATGGCACCTTACTTCTGTTGTAATATGTAGTTGTATACCCTAAGCATCCCTGCTTGCCTAGTGTGGGTCTCCCTGTCGGAAAAGTGCAACAACTGTGCTTAGTTTAGTGTGCGTCGGCGTTTGTGATCGCTTGGAGTTAACGTGAGTGCTTCATTTTTTTTTATTGTTAAATTAGTATACTCATATTTGGTGTTGCCAAGAGCGTTGAGTAAATCAGCTTAGTTCGTATTCCAGTATCGCTAATACTTTAAATTTAGTGTAAAACGTGGCGCGCATTAACCAAACGCAAAACTAAATTTTCGTGAGTTCATGTATGAGGAAAAAATAACTGTAACATCAACATTAGTTGTATGAAAAAAAACTAACTGTAAAATCAACTTTAGTTATTTTTTTTTGCCGCTAGATGGCTACTTTAGCATCCTAAGCATCTCTGCTTGCTTAGTGTGGGTCTCCCATAATACAACAAGTGTGCTCAGTTTAGGCGCGTCGGCATTTGTGATCGCTTGGAGTTAACATCTTATTTTTTTTATTGTTAAATTGCTAATTTACTAATATTTGATGTTGCCGAGATCGTTAAGTGAATCAGCTTAGTCCGCATTTCAGTATCGCTGATATTTAACTATCAATGTTAAAGGTGGCGCGCATTAACCAAACGCAAAACTAAATTTTCGCGAGTTCATTGATGAAAAATAAACGAACTTTAAAATCAACAATAGTTGTGGTTTTTGCCGCTAGAAAGCGCTTTATATAATCCAGCTCTCATGTGTTTGGTACAATTGATGCCCGTTGCAGTGTTGCCAAACTAGCTTCTATAAAGCTAATCCTAGCTATTTGCGGGTAAGTTATTTTCTTGTATTATATTTAATTAAGCGCTAGGCGATCGTAGCTTTAAAAAACTTGTTTTAATTAAGTTTATAAAAAGCTTTGGTCTGTCTTGAACTTCAAATTTGTTTCTGAGAATATGTACATACATTCCCGCTAATCAAAAACGACTGTTTGTACAAAAAAAGTAAAACACTTGTGGGGAGACGTATGAGATTTTTTGAACTTTTATTTATAATTTGTGTTTTTGTTTTCTGTAAACATGTAATTGTAGTATGTAGTATATTATTACATATATGTATATATATATATACGAATAAATCATATACATATATATAAATATATACATATGTGAAGGTATATGTATATTCATTTTTGGGCTTTTGTTGCTCATTAAGGTTTTCAATAATTCAAATTTGGTTAGTATACTCCAACATACATAATTTCTTGTGTTTCTCTGCTATACATTTTAGAAAAAGACATAAGTATGTATGTATGTACCTATTATACCTATTGATTTAAACTGCCTCGCCAATAACTACATATGTCGCATAAAATACATACATAATATATTCGTCATTTTGTTCGTTTTGATTTTGGCTTCGGCTTTGCTTCAACCAGGGAGCGCGACTAGCTTTTTTTCGGGCTTCCTCGTTTCTTCGCTTACATATAACATATTTATATTTAAAAAAATGTACATTTAACTTGTTTTGAATGTATGTATGTTTATGCATATGGCTACTCAATAAATTTTTCTGTTGTTTTACTCTGTGCAATTTTTTTTTTGCTAATTGTTGTGTTATCGATAAATTCGGACTTTTAAAGTGTTCGAAGATACAATTATCCTAGTAAAATCTAAAAAAAAAAATATATATATAAATGTATATATTTATATGTGTGTGTTTTTGTTAATATATTCTTATGTATTTTCTTTAAAAACTAAGCTGCAGTAAAATATGTTGCGGGACATGCGCTGAAATGTTGTGTAGATGATTACTGTAACAACAAAACATGTTCATAGCATGTTATTGTTGCCATTGAAAGAGTTAGTATTTGTTTTTGAAGCCAAAAGTCTTGGAAAAATGCAACTGCATAGTTAAAACATTAAACAGCATAAACATTTATTTATTTATGTGAACAAATGATGTTCATATGTTTATGTACTTTAATAAAAATCATGTACTATATTTTAATCGCTTTTAAAATGTAAAATCAAAACGTTTTGTAAGTGACAGATTTAATTTAAAATTCCTTAATGGTTGCCGCTATTAACGTATATAAATATCGTAATTCGCCATTTTTTGTGCTAAACATTTAATATTTGTTTTAATCTTTAAATTTTGTAGGTAATCACAGATTTTTGTTTTTAAATACCGAAAGTTAAATTTAAATCAATGAACAGCATAGTTTCAAATTTATTTGGTTGTTTGTTTTTTTTTCTCGTTTTTTTTTTTTTTGTAATATAATGTATATAATTTGGACTAATAATTTTCAATTATCTAAATTTTGTCTCATGTGAAATAAATTACCATTTGTTTTTTGTTTTGATTTTTGTTAAGTAATTCATTTTTTCTTGTGTTTATTTGATATGCGTTGCATTTCCAACATATTATTTAAGGTTGCTTAGAATTTTGAAATGTACTATTTTAAGACGGTTTAAAATAAAAACCAAATACTTCTCATATCAGATGTACTTTTTTGTCTATAGCATTGGCATTTTGTTCGTTATAAGGTTCGTATTCAGTATGTATGTATGTATGTATATATTAATGGCCCCAACTATGGCTATGCTTTTGATAAATATAGTATACGTTGAATACATATATGTACAAATGTATGTAAACGCATTACCATTTTTAAACTTATTTATGTAACGTGTATTTACTCGTGCATACAATTTTGTACGCAAGTGAATGTAATTACATAAAAAGAGATTAATCTATCCCCACTACATCAATATATTGAGTAAATATTAAGTACTATATAAGTAGTTTGAACTTGACTTGTCCGTACTACCATGGCCATGATGTCCTTAGTCCTTACAAAACTTATAAGCCCTTTTCTATGTTGCCGTCTGCTGGATGCGTTCTCCTCTTTTGTCAATTTCTTGTAGTTGGCTTGCAATTTTTGATAAGATATCGATTTTAGAGAGATGCAAAAACATAACTTCACAAAAAAAAAACTTTGAAATAAAAAAATATTTATATATTTGAATTATAGGGTATGTATGTAAGTCAAGAGAGTGAGTGTGTCTGTTGAAGCCATTTGTGTTTTTTTAATTTGATTTAGAAAATATTTTATTTTTTGTACAAAATCCAAACAGTATAATTTTGAATAATTTAACTAAAAATAAACAATTTTTATTCAAGTAATTTAATGAATAAAAAGTACAAAAAGTTCACAAAAAATAATACAAAATCTTTTTTTTTTTTTTGCATTCACAGAAATAAAGAGTTCCTAAACCACAATTTTGCATAGTTAATTATAATAATAATATTAAACAGCCAAAAGTATAAATTTTGTATAAAGAAATAAAAATGTTCACAAAGATTTTTTAGATCACAGTTTGCTTTTTGCATTTGCATTATTTTTCGTTTCAAAGATCTCAGCTAAACAGCTAAACTACATACAATTTCAAAAAAAGAAGGATTGTATTTGTTTTTGTTGATTAATTTAATGTGGTTGACAAAAAACAAATGTTTCTTTATTGTTATGATAAAAAAAAAAAAATAAAAGCTTAAAATAAAAATTTATTTAAAATGGAAACAACCTTAACTTAAAAAACTGTTGGAAATACCAAACAATTATAAATAGATTTATGCAAGCCCAGATAGAGAGAGAGAGAGTGAGAGAGGGAAGTAAGTATGTACATATGAAAATGTACTTAATTACTAAATGAATATGTTTATTCTTAATGTAGGGCTAAAAAGTAGTATTTTGTTATATTCCATTCCAGACCGTACAACAATATTTTTGTAGATTCAATAAATTATTTAAAAACTATAAAATACGCTCAAACCAGAGGTAGTTATATGGTTATGCTGCTACTATTCGCCTTGATTTCAAATTGGTGTTCAATTTTGGCTCGTCTCTAGACACTTTTTGCATTGTGATGATTGCTATTTTGTGTTTTTTCTGTTATGCATGGTATAGTATACAAGTCTGTATGATGTATGTATGTTCATACATCATCAATCAACACACATACACACATACTACATTGGATGGAATATATTTATTTGAACGCTGCTTAATTTGTAGCTTTTTTCTGTCTGTTGTCTGTGTTGTCGGCTGCATAAAAAACCCTTTGGCGACGACGACCATCCTTAAAAGATTTAGCTACAAAATTGTATTGCAGAATATGATTTGTAAATAGGTTTTGTGCAAGTAAAGTTTTCTTAGTTGGTTTGCTATTAAGAAATTGCTACTTTGGATAAACACTTTTTTGTAGCGGCCAATCTAATGAGCCATGACGTTTTTGGCACACTTTTGGCATAGTACAAAAAACACAATTTTTATCCCTTTCTTTTAACAATTATTTTTGGCCGCTGATTTCACAGACATCAAAGTAGTAGTACATATATAAATCGATGTAAAGATTAAAATTGTCTTTATCTTTTGTTTTTTTTTTGTTGTTTTATATACGGTTGTGGCAGTTGTTGTTTTTCTTCATATACTATATGTAAGTAGAACTAGGTTCCTACATATATATATATCTATATATATATATATATATGTGTGTGTTTGAGCTTACAGTAAATTTAAAATTTTATTTTATTTAAGAAATTCCTGAGACATTTTACGGATATGTGTGCAAATAACAATTTTGGACAATTTTTGTACAGTTTTTCATTGTTGCATATTTTAGGCATTAGTTCTTATAATTTGTTTGTTGTTGTCTGTCCATTGTTTTGTTTGTGTTTTTCATTATAAACTACATAAATAGCTATGTATATACGTTGTAAATGTAATATGTTGATATACTTGTGTGTGTGTTTTTATTATGTTCTATACATACATTATGAGGTCTTTCTTGATTTCGATTCATTTCAAAGATGCTTTTTTTTTTTTTGACCTAAAACACCAAAAAACAAAATATTCTTCGCCCTTCTGTAAGTTGTTGGTAATATTGATTTTGTAACAAACTATTTTTGTTGTTGTTGTTGTTGTTGTTTATAACGTTTACGTTTGCGTTATTATTTTATATATTTTTATTTTTTTCTCCTTTCTTTAATTTCTGAATATTTGTACTTCACTGGTAGAAAATCACTGAGTTACTTTGCGGTTTTTGTTTTGTTTGTTGTTTGTTTTCTTCATTCATTTAGCAAAAATGTCTGCGGCTTGTATAAATATACATAATTGTGTGTAGTGTGTTTGATTTCTTTACTTTTATATGTGTGTGTTTGTTACAAATATATGTTTTCTTTGTTTGTATGTAAATATGCTATACATTTTTAATTTAAGCTTTCTATGTATGTTTGTTTGTATGTAAATTATGCATGTATATGTATTACATATTGTGCTCAAAATTTTATTTTCCATTTCTCTGATGCTTTTTATTCGTCTTAAGTGTATATGTATTTAAAAAAAAAAACTTATTACTATATACTATATACTTGATATTTTATCCCTGATAACGTTTTACTTTGTGTTTGTTGTTACATCATTTTCTCTCTACTTTTATATATGTATATATGTTTTTCATACTTATAACATTCCTGTGTTAGTTGTTAATATGTTTATATATATATATAGTATATATAAATTTAATTTTAATACATTTATTTTTTGGTCCTTATTACTAGTTTGAAATAGTTTTAATATTTATTTAAAAAAAATGCATTTAGATTTCAGCTTGACGCCATATGGTTGTTGTTCTTTGTTTTGTTTATATTTGGAATATGACTTTTTAGAGAATTTTGTTGAAACATGTTTTATAACTAAATTAAAGCTAACAAAAAAAAAAAAAATAAAATAAAAAAAAAATACAGGAAAAACAAGAAAATTTCCAGTGCAATGATAGGCAGGGCGGCGCGCTTCAAACTGTTGTTTTGGGCTTACAAATTTTTAGATTCATATTTTTTAAATACATTTTCTCATATAGTATTGCGTATACACCGTGATATGTGCCGTTACTAATTGTGGGTGCTAAAATTTACTGAAAATTGTTGAGCGCTGTTTTTTGCCCGTAGCTTCGCCTGGTGTTTTTTAGTCCTTCACTCTCTTCCCTTTTTGTGTTGTTTCGGTAAAACGGTTAAAAGTAAGTTAATTAATATTGAGGGTTAATCGTGAATCACACTTATTCTAATAAGTGTCTTCGAATTAAGTATTTTTAAAAGTAATTGAAATTAGTACATACAGTTTTTTTTTTAATTTTAATATTTTAATTTCTTAGGGGCATGCATCGAATCTTATTTACATAATATAACATGCGCTTGAATATGATTGATTTTTTCTTGAGGTATTGCACATGAAGCAACGATGTCTTCTTCGATGCTTCAACTACTAGGTAGTTGGAGAGCAGCACAAAACTTATTTAAACATACAGCAAAACTCTAATAATTTATAATATATTTAAAAAAAAAAAAGACTAATAACTAAATGTGAGCACGGACTGGAATAGGTCAGTTTTTAAGGCCTACTATGTCCTCACAATGTTTAAAAAAAAAAATCACGGGCAAAGTATTTGTAGCTGGTGGTATTCCCATAGAAATTCTCTAAAAAATTGCATTCCATCGTAAATCCTATTGTATGCCCGGTGGCGGTTGTCCCAGCTCGCTTTTGAAGTCAAAGAGGCTGGTGCGCGAATGGGGCAGCGCATGATGGTGCGGATGCGCATGCGCATGATGATGCCCCACAAGACCATGTTTGATAGCTGACGTCTTGAGCAGGCGCTTGAGCATGCCGTTCGAACCGCGATGCTGCAGGCTCTTGTGCGTTGTCAGCGAGTTCTTGGTGCGGTATCGCCGATGACAAAACTCGCACACATACAGCGTGTCGGATTGCTCGTGCTTGTCCTGAAAGTGTCGCTTCAGTGAGTAGTAGCAGGAGAATGTGCGGCGGCAATAGGGGCACTCCTGGGGCTCGTTAATACCGCCGCTGGTTGGCGGTGGCATGCGCAATGGCATCTGAGGCACTGGCACAACGCCGCCATTGCCATTGCCCGACTGTGGCGATGTCGAGGCAATCGATGCATTGCAACTACTTGGGCTGATGCCATTGATGATGCTGCTGGTACCTCCGTTTGCCGAGGCGGCACAGAGATTGTTGATGCCGCTGCCGCTGCTGCTGCTGCCACCCAAGCCGACGCTTCCGGGGCGAGGAGGTGACGTCTGCAGGTGATAGACGGCAGCGGCCAGGTTGCCGTTAAGCGAATAAGTCGGCGAGGTCATCGCAGTTGGCGGTGACGGCGGCGATGAGGTAGAACTGGTTGGCGAGGTAGCTGCGGAGCGTTTTATATTGAGCGGTCCTTTATATGGAGAAAAAACAACATATATTATTATCAAGGCTATGTGAATTGTCGAGCGTTATTATGGCTATGTAGCATCGATATTGGAAATAATGTCGTATGGTATTTTTTGCGACAGCAGAACGGCATTTTTTCTCTTTCTGTCGTTTGTCGATAAGAAGATGTTGGTTAAGGAAATGAAACTAAAAGTGCAAAGTTAAGAGGGTGAAAAATATGAGTTTTCGATTTGAAATATGTTTTATAGTGATATATATATATATATACATATGTATATATATAGGAAAATGTTAAAACTATATAATAATTGGGGTGATTTTTTTTTAATTTTTAAGTTTCTAGAATCTTTTTTTTTTTAGCAATAGTTTAGGTAAAGCATTTAATATGTAAACTATTTTGTATATAGATTGGAAATGCGTGTAGTAATCAGTATGTTTCACATAGTACATAAGAACTGGAAATAAGGCTTAGAATGTATTTTTCGTCGTTTTTTATTAGAAATGCATTGGAAAACTTAGATTTTGACGACAGTTTGTACAACAGCAACAGATTGGCACGACGACGATACCAAGTGTTTCTAAGCCTAGATTTTGAATGAATGTAGAATGTATTGTACAATGTTTAAAGTAGTTAATGCATTCGGTTTTTTGCTTCTAAGCCATACATAAATAAACTAAAACTCATTGCTTGGCTTGGGCTAAGATTAAAGTTACATGCATTTTAAGAATGCGTGTACTTCGGAGCCTAATAGATTTCTATATAACCTGCACATATATGTACATAGAGGTGTGTGTGTGAGAGAGTTTAAGGTTTATATACAAAAATTTGAAAAATAGAATTTGATATAGTAGATATAAAAATCATATATACAACATTACTAAAAGCGTGCACTATGACAATTTTACAAAGCATGCAAACATTATGTATGTACATATGTGTGTGTTTGTATCTATCTACATGCACATGCCGAACAAAGACAAACTACTATATACACAAGTACATATTGTAATACAAATAAGGTAGGAAGCAAAGTCCTTTGTGAAGCAAAAGCAAAAAGCAAAAGTTATCATCAAGTTCAAGGTATCAAAATGTAAAGCATAGAACTTAAGTGTGTGTGTTAATTGATTTCTTTTATATATATGTATATATGTATGTGTGTCTGTGTGTTGGTGTGTCCGTGTTAGATAACGAAATTAACGAACGGCTTTAAATGATTGGAGCTTGGAACTTAGTAATATAAGTGAATGAAAATGAAATACTGAGAAAATGCTGTTAACTGATCAACTGCTAGCTAAAAAGCAGCATTGCCTGGTGTTTAAACAGGAAACTAGTTTAAAGTTTAAATATGTTAAATGGTTTTGTATAAGAACTATGTAGTATAAGCACAAGGTTAAATGAGTATTGTATCAGCTTTCTTAAGTTTAATGACGCAAACTTACCAAAATGAAAAATGAGAATTATACAAGCTCTTTTATATGTGTAAGTAATTGGTTTTTGAATAACATTATGCTTTCGGCTTTTATTATTATATTATTATATTAGTTTTCTTTGTTAAAGGCAGTTATTTGTACAGTTGACTCAAAGCGGGCGATGAGAGAAAGACAAAGATAAGAGAGGGAGAGACAGATTAAGAGAGAGAAAGAGAAAGAGGAGAAACAACAATACAAGTAGAAAAGCGCAGTTGAAAGATCAACGTTGAAAGGCCAGGCCGCCTAGAGACAAGTCAAGTGCATACTCAATATATAATAGTAAAATGGCCAAGTATAAGGAAAAGGCAGAGAGACAGAGAGCGAGAGAGAGAGAGAGAGAGAGAGGGGGAGTAAGGTAACCTAGTTGAGGGTATCAACGCGAAGACAGCAACGAGAATCGTACTGAAGTAGAAGAACAATTACTTACTTACACTTAGTACAAAGATGTATCTTTCGCCGCATGAGCGCATGAGGTGAAAAGCAATACATATAGTATGTCTAAGTAAAAATGTGATTGACGGGGTGTGTGTCGGTCGGGTGAAACAGCGCATATATTGTTAATAGTACTACGAAAGCGCGAATCGAGGGTTTGGAGGGAGGCGCATCGTTCAGTATTATTAGTAGGCGATAGAGCTTTGATATGAGATATGTAGTTTGGTTGTTATGAGCTTTACAAATGTTAGTGAATATATTATTATATATTATTGTTAAATATGTATGTATGTACATAATACTGATAAACGAGTCAAACATAAAGTCACCGAAGATGAAGAAACTAATTGTTTGTGCTCGCTACCATAAGATAATAAGACTTAACTTCTTTTGTTTGTTTATAGTACATTTGCTATTTGTTATTGCTTATGATTTACGATATACATATATACTATAATATACATATGTATATTTTATAGTGTTGTTTTTGTTAGGCTGTTGGTTTGATAATTGATAAGCTATTGTTGTCTACGCATGTTTTATTCAACTAATTACAAGTATATTATTATATAGAAGAAGAGTACGGCTATGAAAAAGGTTTGAAAGGGTTGAAAGACTCGAGAGAATATAGACGAGAAATGTACAGCTCTATACAGTTCTTATACTAGTTATAGTAACCATGGTTTAAACAGCAGAAACAAATGAACTTATGTACAGATCTGTAGAACAGGTCCGAACGATCAGTTGAGATATATATATGTAGTATAGATGCGAAAGAAGTTGAGTTCTACGTGTTGAGAAAGTGCAAAGAGACATCCTACACGAAGAAGATAATGGCGAAATTGTGTTTGTGATACTTTACAAGTTCAATAATTTGTATGTTCTTTATACATGAAAGTATGTGTGTATGTGTATAGCTACAGCAGGAGCAAGAGAGTCACTTGTAGCGCGTGGAGCAAGCAAAGGTTTTTGTATAATACAAACTATGTAAGTAGTATTACGTATTACGTAAGGCAAATGAAGGTATAAATGAGATATACTATTTAGTGATCTTCAGTGGCGAGGAGGGTGAAAAAAAAGAGATAGAGGAAGAGAGAGAGAGAGAGAGAGAGTGAGAGATAGAGAGTTGCAGAGAGTCTAAGACAGAGAAGGAGGCATAGAAATATAGAGAGCGCAGAGAGAGTGAGAGAGAGAGAGAGAGAGAGAGAGAAAGAAAGACAGAAAGTGTTTGCCAACAAGCTGGAAATAGTTTTTTTTCGGACTTTTAAAAGCATTGATTGATGTTCTCCTGAAGGCTTGTTGGAGAACCAAATCCGACTATTTCAACAGTAAGAAATTTATGTGTATAGTATACATATGCTCATATATGATATATTATAGCGAGTGAAGGTTTCACACAGAAAGTAAAATATTGGAAACACATTTCTTGGGTTTTTCCTTCAGTCTGAAAAGATAGACTAAGCAAGAGGCAAGGTGTGTGCGTGTGTGTGTGTGAAAGAGAGAAATGTATATTTAGAGAGAGAGAGAGAGAGAGAGAGAGAGAGAGCTAGAATGTTAGATCTGAGGGAGATTGAGATTGAGAAAAGGGAAGGGGGTATGCATAAAGGCAAGGTCATGACAGAGAGACAGTGGCAGAGGCAGAGGCAGAGGCAGAGGCAGAGAGCATGTTGTATATATATATATATATATATATATATATATATAGTATATGTACTAACTACGTATCTTCTCATTTATAAATGAAATATTTTTTTTGTTTTTGGTTTTGTTGTTGCTTTTTTTGCTACCAATGTAGTAGTTGTAAGATGTTGGGCTAACCTTTAGCAAGCGCGTGAACTTGTACTTGAATTGACTAACGGGTAGCGGGTAGCGGATTATTGAGAACCCAGGTTAAAGTTGTTGATGTGACCGGTTTTTTGACGGGGTTGCTAGTTGGGCTTGATGAAGAAGTCAAGAAGTTAACTCTCGGCTCAGCACTTTGCCCAGATCTCTCCATTTCGGGTAAATGTTTGTGGGGGCGTATATATGGCTGGCTGTCTTTTTTACTTTCTCTTGCTCCAATCGGCAAAATTGTGTATTATGTGCTGCTTGTTGTTGTAGTAGTAGTAGTAGTTGTTGTTGTTGTTGTTGTTGTTTTTTGACGTCACTTTTAACACTAAGCACAAGTTGAGCGAGCGGCGGCAATTGGCAATAATATTTTGTTATAGCTACTACTAGTAGTTTATAGTAGTTTGTTGTTATCATATTTTTGTTAAGTTAATTATATATTTTTAGTGTTTTTTTTTTTTAAATAGCGAATATCTACATCTAAACGTCTAAATGGAATATGTTGCGTATAGTCAAAGTCAATCAGGGAAGTAACGAGTTAGTTTGTTGTTGTTTTGGTTTTGTTTTGTTTTGTAGAAAGGCAACTTGTGCAACGTCCGCTTTCGCATTCGTCATTGGAATATAGTAATACATAAAAAATTGACTACGAGTACGTTGTATGAGGTATAAAGAAGGCCACAGAGTACAATATTATGAACAGTTGCATATACAAAAGTATTAGTTTCCTTAATGCGTATGTATGTATATGTACTTATGTATGTGTGTGTGCGTGCGTAAATGTAAATGGTCCATAAGCATGAGTCGTCGTTAGATGTCAGCAAAGTCACTACTACTATTATTTGTATATATGTATATATATATATATATATATATATGTGTGTACTATATGTACGTTGTAGTTAGAAAAAAAAATAGAGTTCTAAAGTGTTTAACTATGCAAATAGTATCTTAAAGCCTAATGTCTTTTAGTTTTTGTTGTTGTATGTAAGTATGTATCACTACAGAATGGCATTGCTTTAAGTTAATGTTTTAATGTTAAGTGTGTATCGTGTGTCATTTTGTTCAGTTGCCTACGGCTCTAGTTGCTTGTCATCGTAGGCCTGTAAATATTGTTGTTGATGTAAATAGTAATCATATAAAGAGTTCATAATTTGTCTTGGAACTGGCGTTGCCGGCGGCCTATAATGATCATGCTGATGCTGATAACTGATCAACTGGGTGTTGTGTGGCAAGTAGCCTGCTTCTGCGTCTGCGTCAGCGTCTGCGTCCTCGTCGTAATTGTCATTGTCATTTCCGTCGTCTAAGTCAAACTCAGCAATACTACGATTTAGTTTTGTATTGTTTTGATAATATTGAATTGTTGTTATTTGTTGATTTGCATTTGCATTTGGACTATTTGTTTTATACTGTTGTTGTTGTTGTTGTTGATTTGATTTGATGATTTGATTCTTTGTTTTGTTTTTGTTTTTGTTCGTAGTCTGGACCAAACTTAACCCAAACAAGGGCGTTAAATCTCAGATTGACGAATTAAACTGATTATATAGCTTAATGTCTTTCATTTCCATTTCGCCGGGCCGCGACTTGTGATAGGTATAAATGTGCGTCATTAGCGAATTACGCGAACAATAGACCCGCTCGCAGATGCCACAACGGTATTCCTCTTGGCGTACGGCATGTTTGTCGGCAATGTGTCGCTTAAGCGAGGCTTTCGAGCATAGAAGCTTACCGCACAGTTGGCATGAGAACAGTTTCTTGGGTGAATTTCCTGTAAATTTATTTTTGGAGTTTGATGGAGTTGGTTTTGTTTGTTTGTTTGTTTGCATATATAGATATATATATATATAGTAGTAGATATTGGATATTTTTGCTTGATATATTTCATTTAAGGTAATAGTAGTACTTAGTAGTTTTTGCGTATCATTTAGTTTGCTTTTTAGTTTATACTACTAAACGAGATTGGTTTTGATTGGATATTCATAGCAAAAGTGTGTGTGTGTGTCTGTGTGTGTGTGGGGGTATATAAATATGAATATGTGGATGTATACATGTATGTATATACATATGTATATATATATAATAATAATACAGATATGCACCTATGTTAATTAATAATTTTTTAACATAAATGCATATAGTATACATATATATCAATATTTGTTTTTATTATATTTGTATATACATATTTGTATATCATGTGTTAAAGAAGTCTTTTCTTGATTTCCCAGTGTATTTAAAAATTATAGCTTCAAAATTGTCGATATATGTATAAATATAAATAAATCAACTGTAAACTGTAAATGGCACAGATAAAACAGACACATAACAAATTAAAATATTATTAATAATATTAGGTGAGGCATAATACATAACAGTAACACAATTGGATACCTTCAAGATGATTAGAGCGGCAGCTAGCTATGCATCACGATGTGAGAACATTTATATATATTTTTTGTTTGCATATTAAAACTCTTGCGCTATTTTTTTTTTTTTGATTGTTTAGCAGGCGCGCGCTGTGTGTGTGTGTGTGTGGAATGTGTGTGGCATGTGTGTGGCATTGTGTTTCATAATGTGTATGATAAATGTTGTGTTTTGCATAAAATCGTACACTATATGTAAGTTGTTGTATATATATTTATTAGTAGAAAAAGAGCAAAATCTTAAATGTTGGTGGGAAGGGGGGTGGTGGGGGGGGCGGGGCTCAGCACACAATTCAGTTGGCAAAAAATGTTCGACACAACAGCGGCAATAAACTGTGGCAAACATACAATAAAAAAAAACATAGATCAAAAGTCCACAATATTTTTTTAGTTACATATGTAGATGGCAAGTGTGTAACGATTAGTGCATTTTGTTGTAAATAGCATTTTGTAAGCTAGGTCAAGTCGCCAAAACTAGCTTCTGAAGCAATACGATGTTGGGGGGGGAGGGTATCGATGTTACTCACTTTAAACACACACACAACTGAGTCAAGGTAACAATAAAAAGTTAGCGACGTGGACCAAAGAACAAACGCTCAAAGAAGTGGCAATCCCAAAAACACACAAAAGATTAGTGATTGGTTAACAGCAGATAAGCTGACTTAACAGATAACTAGTAGAGAGAGAGAGTTGGGGCGGGAGAGAGAGAGTTGGTACGATTGTGTAAGTGCAAGAACAAGTACTTACAAATGTCCAACACCTGTAACTGAGAGAGAGAGAAAGAGAGAGAGGGAGCTGTAAGTTGAGAATGTACGCGTTTCGAAAATATCCCTTCCCCTTGCCTTTTTTCGGTACAGAAAGATCGAACGATCCCAGCAATTGTGGATCGTAACGTAATAATTATTAAATTCAACTCTTGGCACTCGAGAACAAATAATTCATTTATGTACATTTTGGTTTTATTTTAAATAATAACACATTGTTTGGTTTTTATTTTATTTATGAAAATATTTCATTTTCCTTTTTTTTTGTTTTTGTTATATTATAAATGAATGCTTTGTGTGTTCGTTTGTGTTGGTATGTTCCTCACCAATATAAACTTTATGCTTGGTTTTCGATTTTTTGAAATAAATGATTTTTTCTTATTTTGTTGTTTGTGTTGTCTTAGTTTTGCTTAGGTTTTCGTCTAGTTGACATTTACATCAAATATTTACGTACGTATATTTCTTTTTGGAAATATTAGATTTTTTTGTTATTTTTTTTATACGATTTGCATTTATTTAATGACTTTATTAAACATATTTTCTCCATATATACAATAAGATACAATTAAAAAAAAAAAAAAAAAAATTGCTTATTTATTTATGTTTAAGCTGTTTTTCGAGATAAACTTAAGGCTTATTTTTTTCATTTTGTTTTTGCTTAATGTTGTTTTTATGTAATCCGAGATGAAAGAGATACGAGAGCATTGTTTAAAAAAAAACAAGAATGATTAAAACTGCTAAAGTTTTTCAAGTGATTCATAGAGAATTCACATTGATAGAGTTATAAGTGTTGATATTGTTTATTTCATATTGTTTAAATATATAGCTATGTGGATACATAAATATGTATGTATGTATGTATGTTTGTAAGCTTAATGTAGCAATGGTCTTTAATTTAGCTGTTTGTTGAATGAGCTAGCAAGATTTATACTATTGTTATTATGGCAATTGTGGTTTATTGGGTTGGGCATATAAAAGTTTTTGGAATTAAATGTGTACAGTAAAAAAAAAATAAAAAATACTACTTTGTATATCACAAAAAATGTGTGTGTAGAGCCATTCTTTGAAATGGTGTATCATTGTAATAGCTTCACTGTACACTGTTAAACAATACATACACAAAACGTAAGTACTTTGAAAGAACTTTGTCTTCGTATGAAGTTTGATAATTGATTATTGTTTCTATTGATTTTATTGCTCTCGCTACTCACTCGATGCTTCTTCTTCTTCTTCGGCTTGGTTGAATTTGTATGTGTGTGTGGGAGTATGAAGTATTTTATTAAATGTTTATACTCAAAAAGTAAGTTATATATCGGTTTGGCTTATTGCTAACACCCATGTAGTAAGTTACTGTTACTATTACTTTTACTGTTACTATTACTTTTACTGTTACTGTAGTTGCGTTTCTTGTGTTTGTTTCCTATTGGATGTATTGTTGTAGTATGGGTATAATTATAATAATATTGTAAGCAATATGGTAGAGAGTGCGGCTTGGAGCTAATGTTTCATTGAATAATTAATGTATGTACTTCTTATATTGTTTTTGTTTTTGTTTTTTTTTTTTAAGTAGGACTTTGGAAAGCGGTTGTAGTATTCGAAGTGTGTTCATTATTAAAATATACACTCAAAACAACGAACATTGCTATTTGTTTTTGCCGTTTTTACTATTGTTACCGTTAGTGTCGAATAGTGTTACTGTTTCTATTACTTGCAGTTGCCATATCGATTTAAAGAGTATTTTTTTTTTTTTTATATACGCTTAATTGGTTTGGGCTTATGGCTATTTTTTGGATTGAATATTGTGTTTATTTTTTTTTTGTTTTTTATTTATTTACTTTTTTTTTGTGGAGTAATCTGGTTGTTCGTAGTGCTTCCATCATCGTTCATCATCACACAACAAATAATAATATGAATATTTAATTTTTTTTTTTTTTATGGACGACTTTAATTTATCTATCCTTTTATTAGACAAGTTCTATTTCTTTAATAATATTTAAACAACATTTAAAGTGGAGAGCATTGTGCAAATACATCCATACATAGGTATGTATATGCATACAAATATGTAAGTATTTGTGTACCGTTTTTACCAAGTAGTAACTTCGTTCGGTAAACATTTGACTTATATATTTTTAATAAAAATTGAATTTTTTCCATTGATTTATAATTTTTGTATTAACATAGCTTCACAATACCTATAGTTTTGGGTATATATGATTTTGTTTTTTTTTAACTTTATTAAGTATTTACATTGTTTTATTGAGCTGTGAGTGTGTGAGAGTGTTTGTGTGTGTGTGTGTTTGTGTGTGTGTGTGTGTGTGTGTGTGTGCGTATCGCATTTGCTATTAAAAAAAAACAAAAAAAATTGAATTTAAATTCATATTCATATGACCCAGAAAAATAACTAGTTTTTCCCGATAAGGCTATAATGGTTGAGCCATCCATCAGTCAACTTTCTATGTTCAAATTGCTGTGCAACATGATGTTATGAATAAATGTATGTATGTATATCGCTATGTACTTATTTATTAAGTCTAAACACACTCGTTTATCAAATTTGGTATCAAAAGAAATCATAATTGTAAGTTAATAATATGTTGTAGTATATAAACATCAGTTGTGTGGGTATACATAAATCAAAAACGATTTTCAGACTTTTCGTTGTGACAAAATCAAAAAAAAAAAAAATTTAAATATTATAAACTTCACTTGCTTAGCGAATACATTTGCGTATGTATGTATGTTTTTTTTAAATGCATAACAAATAAAATGCATTAACTACCCAGGGTGACTGAGTGTGTAGAGTAGCATTTATGCATTTGCGACGAAAAATTTAATTTCTCAACAATCTCATTTTTATACATACATACATACATACCGATGCAAATGTATGTACATATGCATATATGCTATGTAAATAATGTAGTCTATGCGCTTTTCTTATGCGTTGGTCGTCGATTTCTTTTTTTCGAAAATTGCACGCTTAACAATAATGCCGTTCAATTGCCCTTTTTTTTTTTTAAGGATACTTCAAAAGTTCATCAGTCTTGAAAAAATCAATGTGTAATGTGTAAATAAACTCTTAAATACGCTTAGTCCAAATTTTGATTATAGTACGTTTACAAGTCCCATTAATTTTTCACTTAATAAAATTCTATGCCAATTCGTAAATACAAAAGGGATTGGGGGGATTGACTAAAAAAAACCCAGGGCGAACAATTGAATTGCTTTTAAATGTCCTTCTTCTAACAGTTCTAACATGCCCTCACATTATATAATTATATGATTTTAAAAATGTGTGTGTCCGTGTGTGTATGAGTGTGTGCGTGTGTTTTTTAAACGATTATAGTATGCGCCAAAGACAGACAGCAAGTTTTGTATGATTTTTTTGTAATTTGTAATTATTATTTTTTTTGCCTAAAAACTATCAGTCCATGTCCTTCCTTTCTACAAACAAACATCTGGTCAATATAACCAACCTTATATATTGTTTACATTACAAAACAAAAAACGCGGCAAAATTTGTTTGTATGATTTCTGAAATTTTAAAAGTGTTTAAAAGTTTTTCTTCTTTCGTTCTTCTTCTTTGTTTACTTTTCACATCTGTAGGATGAAGTTGTTAGTAGTTGTGTGAAAGGTATAACGTGCAATTTTTAACTCGTCCCAATTTTAACTGTACAAATTAATCGACGTTTAAATTTAGACACAGAATAATGTGCACTTATGCTTATTCATATCTGGATCTGATGTATGTACAAACATTATGTTTGCATACTATTATATATTTTTATGGTTACAGATTGAGAATAAATTTTTAATTGATTTGATTATTGATCAAAATTGGTTGATGGATATATCTTATGTTATGTCACAGGTTAAATACATATACCATGTCTATATATATATATAACATTTATTTATGAATTGAATATGTCTGCATATATGTATATGTATATATATTTGACTTAACATAATTATATATTTTTTTATATATATGTATATATAGTTCTTATACTGTCCTTAATACACCAAGTATTAAAAAAAAATTAAAAAAAACACTCACACATAGATATTTTCTTTAGCTTAGATTTAACACTGGCTTTTTTTTTACACAGACCCTGCTACTTATTTCATGAATACTTACTTACTGATTATATTATAGTTTTTTTTTTTTCAAAAAAATATTCTAGTTAAGTTTTTTTTTTTAAAAAGCGAGCAAACGCATTGTTAGTTGTTGTACATTGAATGTTAGTTTGTGTTGCGTGTTGTTGTTATAGTATGTTACATGTTGCGCCGGTCAATTGGTTTTTGGGTCTTAGGAAAACACACAAAAGCCTGTGATGATCCATAGGTTCTTAGATAGGCAGCGTATGGTGATTCTTTAGCTAACTCAGATAGATGCCTGCTTGACTTGAATTTGAAATAAGAACAGTTCCTTGCATCCTGAAATCATTAATCAACCTACAAAACATATGTCTGTCTGTCTGTCTTTCTGTCTGTCTGTCTGTCTTGTCTTGTCTTGTCTTGTCTTGTCTGTGTGGGAATAAGATGGCTAATACTCAAAGGGTAAATGTATACTAAGTAGTTAAATGGTGGTGTGCGTGTATGTGTGTATGTTTTGGTTAACAGTCTTTAATGCTTTGCTCGGTTGGGTCGAAATTTCACAGGTCTTTTCTTCAGTTAGCTTATTTAACACTTTCATTTACAAAAAAAAACAAAAAACAAAAGACAAACACGCAATTGCACTGTGGCCTTGCTTATTTGGTTAAGAAAAAAAAAAAATATCTATTTAACTATATGCGCGTTCTATCTTTATATTTATGTATGCATTCTCATAAGGTTGGAATTTTTTGTTGCTGTTTTTTTTTTTTTTTTAATATTTTATATTATACAGTTTTTGTGTTTTGCTTGTTTTATAATCAAGTTTTTGTAAAAAATCACAGTTTTTCTCTTTTTATTTGCCTAAACATTTTTAGTTTTTCTGTTGTTTGCCGAAACAGTTATTGCAGTTTTTTTCGTCGCTTGATTGATGTCAAAAGTGCATACGAGTATGAACATATGTATGTATTTATACATATATGTATGTATATAAATAATATAATAGCTAATCCCTCGCTGCTCCTTTCATACCTTTCAAGTTGATGCGATTCTTCTTAGGGTTATTAATAGATACAAGTATTTATGTGTCTGTGTGTGTGTGTGTGTGTATGTCTGTGTGCGTTTCAAGTCAACTTAATATTCAAGAGATCGCCAAATTTGTGTAGCATACATTTCAGCGTTCAGCTTATTGGTCTAATAAATTCATACGTTCATAGGGATGGTGGTGATGGGGATGGGTATGGGTATGAGTGTGGCTATGGCTATGGCTGTGACTGTGACTAAGACTATGAGCATGTTGTTGGTGGGGATGAGTATGTTGATGTGGGTTTGAGTGTGCGTGCGCTGATAAATGGGGCATATGGCCAAGATGCTGCTGCTGCTGCTGCTGGTGCATATGAAGTGCACGTAGATCTGCGACTCCTTCGGCTGCCGCCGCAGCCGCTGCGGCTGCCGCATAGACTCCTCCACTACCCTGATCCATTTGAGTGAGGTCAACCGTTGGCGTGCCAGCGCCACCCACCGGCCCTCCATAGTCGGGCCCAATTGCCGACGACACACCACTGCCCGCCGCTGTTGCCGCTGCCGCTGCTGCTGCTGAGTTGTTAAGTGCAACATGAAACAGCTGCTGCAATAGTTGATGCTGATCTTATAAAAAGTCTATACACGGCTTGACCATGTTGGGCGACGACTGTTGCTGCTGCTGATGGGCCGCCGCCAACTGCAGCGTTGAACTGGCCGTGCCACCGGCAACGGCTGCGGCGCCCACAATTGGCGACAGTAGCAGCTCAGCAGCGGCCGCAGCCGCTGCCGCTGCAGCTGCCACTGCATTACCCCCGGCACCGCCGCCACCGACACTGTTGTTGGCAGCAGCAGCTGCTGTCAAAGAGCTAAGCGACTGATGCAACCGGCTGCCTGGGCTACCTGCTTGGCCAACTCCAGTGCTGTGATGGAAATACGAATGATGGTTCTTTTGGCGGCGATGATAGATGCTCTTATGGTTGTTCAGAGAGTTAAGCGTACGGAAGACCTTGTGACACAGGTTGCAGACGGCATTGTTAAGCGGCTGCAGATGCTGCTGCTCCTTGTGACGCTTGAGGGTCAGCTTCGTGCTGAGCAGCTTGCCGCAGACATCGCAACGGTGACAGGCGTTCAGGGGCAGCGGCAGCAGTAGCCGGTTAGCTTGGTTAGCTACATCGTTGGCCCTTGACGATGACAGCAAACTGCTGGCGGCACTGCCAGCGGATCCCCTGCCCCCACCGCTAGCGCCCGATGGGGAGAGTGACGCCCGCCGATGGTGCTGATGCAGCAGATGGTGACGCTCTAATGGGGAACCGGCACGCGCCATCGCATGTGCATGATGGGCAGCGGCAACAGCATGAGCCGCACCCGCAGAGAGATCATGATGCGAGTGCATCTGATGCTGATGGTGTCCGGACAACATCGATAGTGGGTGCTGGCCAAAGTGGGGCGGTGGACCCGGATGCGTGTGATGTGATTGCGGCGACACATTGCCCCCCGCCCCTTGATGACCCGGTGCCTCCATCTCTCGCTCGCGCTCGCGCTCGCGCTCCCTTTCGCGCTTATGGTAGGCGGCATTGGCATTCGCTGTGGCAGATGGCGAGGGGGTTGCGCTATTGCTGTGCAACGGCATCGTATCGCCGCCGCCGCATTGCGATGAGCGTGACAGGCTGCGCTCGCTGCTGCTGTGTAAATCGTTGTTGGGCTTGCCACTGCTCGCAATGCTGTTACGTTCTTGATCTCGCTCTCGTTCGCGTTCTCGTTCTCGTTCGCGTTCTCGTTCTTGGTGCAGTTGTTGTTGTGGGTTGTTATGTTGTGTGGAATGATGTTGTTGTTGTTGTTGGAGGTGGTGTTGTGATGTTGGCTGTTGTTGTTGTTCTACTTGTTGTAGTTGTTGGTTGTTGCTACTACTATTACTAGGGTTGTCACTACCACCGGGCACTATGACGCCGCTGAGTAGGCTGGTGCTGCCACCTATACGTCATATAGGAAGAGAAGAAAAAAAGAGACAATAGTGACTTTTCTGTATATTTTACTTTGTTTGTTATTGTTGCTGTTGTTGCTGTTGTTGCTGTTGTTGTTGTTTGTTGTTTGTTGTTGTTTGTTGTTGTTATTGTTTATGTTCAGTATCTTTTTGTAGTATATTTTATTGGTATTGTATGTGATGAATTGATTGTTTTTTCTTGGTGAGTGTACATACATACATCAAGTATGGTACATGTACGTATTTTCATGTGTGTGTGTGTGTGTGTTTGTAAGTTGTTGTTGTTGTTGTTGTCAGTGTCTGTATGTCAGCGTGTCTGTTTGTGTGTTGTCTTTTGGTATTTCTGTAATTTGTATTTTTAGTTTTCGATTTGTATTTTTTGTATATTGTTTACGTTACATTATTACACTAACAAATCCAGGCTCAAATCAATGGAAACTTGCTGATTTTGCATATATTTTGGGATATATACTTATAAACGTATAGTATCTTATTTTTGAAATTCAAAATCGCTTGTTTCTGTTTCATTTGCATTTTCAATTTAAAATCATGATCAAATTAGATAAAACGCTTTTGGTTCAATTTGGTCGAATTTCGATTAATTGGCAATTTTGTAATTTTGCAATTGGTTGTTTTTCTCAGTGTCGCTGTTTTCGCAAAAACATATATATAAATAAAATATTAATAAAACTGTTCTGGTTTCTGGTTTTTTTTTTATTTTTTTTTTTTTTATTTGTGGCTAGTTGAAATTTGTATTTGCGGCTGGTGGTAAAACGGCACAAGCTTTGTTCGTGTTGAACAAATTTTGTGCAGTTTTGAGTAGCATATTTTTGTTGTTCGTTTTGTTTTCAAAAATATAGTTTTCTTTTTTAGTTTGTTTACTTATTTTTGTTTGTTGAATTTTTTGAAATTTTTGAACGACGACATAAAATTTCTTTTTCGTGTTGAATTTTTGCGGTGGAAGCGTAAAAATTGTGTAGCATACCGCAAGGCTGCAACAAGGCGACTCGTCATTACGAATTCACCATAATGTGTGTACAGGTGGAAGTGAAAGATATTCTGTATCGAATATAATTTGGTTGTTGTTGGTGATGGCTGTGCCACCAATTGGTGTGATCTCATATTTTTGTTGTTGTTGAGTTTTTGAACAAAACGTTGGAGTTTTGTGGAATTTGTGAAATTTCTTGGATATTTTTGGAAACCAATTTAAATTTTTGTTTTATTTTTTTTTTTTTGCAAAATTTTGAAACATGTTTGGCCTGATTGATTTGTTGTAAAATGTTTTTTGTATTATATCTTTTTTTTTGTAATTTTTATTTTTTGATCTATTTATGTTTTATAGTTATTATTTTTTTATGTGGTTTAATGACTTGACATTTTAGCAAGTACCGATATAAATATTTTCTTTTTATTTTAACTGTTGTCACTAGTGTCTCTTTTTTTCAAACTCAAACGCAGCACCTTTGCCTGAGGATCGATGCGGTTGGTTTTAAATGTTAGGTTGGATTATTGAATTGGTTATTTTGTTTTGAGGTTTTTTTTGTTTTTTTTTTTTGTTTTATAGTCCAAAACAAAACAAAAACCAATTTGATACATGTGCTTTTGATGGCGGGGGCGGTTTGGGGCAGGGCGGGCGGGGCGTTGGAAAATCCGGGCTTGGTCGCTGGGCAGGGAGGAGCTACCAATAGGCTGGGTAAACACACACACACACACACACACACAGTTAGATGTTTGCGTCATACAAAGTATGTATGTGTGTATGTATGTATGTACTGGGAGTCGATAAAAAACAAGGGTTGTGCTTGATTATTATGTGTGTAAGTGTGTGTGTGTGTGTGTGTGTGTGAGTGGTTTCATGAATGCATTTGGATTGATACTTAACATTTTGCAGACTAGGACAAATTATGCCCGTTGGCAGCAGTTGGCTGTTGTTGTTGTTGTTGTTGTTGTGGTTATAGTAGTATTGGTGTTGTTGGTGGTGGTGGTGGTGACAGGAGCGGGCTCGGGAACACCTGGTTAGCTGATTGCTAGCTATTAAGTACTAGATATGCTAGGTACTAAATACAAGACACTTATTCGGAGGGGGGCGGACTTAGGGTACTATGTATTTGGTATGTATTTGGGATGGATTTGGGAAGTTGGTAGTATTATTAGAATTGCTCAATTGGTTGTAGACAAGACGGATACTTAACTAAAATATATATTGACTCTTGATGTTGTTAAGTTGTTGTAAAAATGTAATGTGTGTATGTGTGTCTGAGTTTTCAAGCTACTTTGAGATCTAAGCAGATCTTTTCGCAACACAAAAACACACACAATGCCTTAAGTTCTTTCGATAACAAAATATATATTCAGTAAGTAAATCCATGGTGTGTTGTTTGAAATCATAAATAAATCAAAACCAAAGAATGCTGCAAAGGTTTTATTGTTGTTGTTGTTGTGTGCCAAAAACTGAAACTGTTTGCACACAAAAATTTATAAGACGGCTTGTCCTCTTGAATAATTTTTTAATATTATTGTCCGGGCATTGTTACGACATAGATAATGAGACAGATATGATGTGTGTGTGTGTGTGTGTGAGTGAAGTTGTTGTGAGTATGTGTGTTTGTTGTGTGTATGATTTGATGCTGATTTCAAACGAATTTAGTCTGGTGATGATGAATTATGAGAAAGATTGATTGACCGGGGGGAGGGGCGCACCTAACGTTTTTATACGGGCCAACTGACTTGATCATTAATTGGCATGCACACAAGAGTTGTCTACTCTCTCTACCTTGTAATACATTTGAAATCACTTAATTGTAGTAGTAGTTGTTGCTGATAAATGAAATATATGCGTTTCATGTGTAAGTTTTTATTATTACATTTTAAAAATCAAAGTGTACTTCAATAATTACTGTTACTGCGATTGCTTTTTGATAACATTCATTCATTCTCAACGCCATCCATTATGTATGTATGTTTTTTTTTGGACGTATGACGAATGATGTATGCATTTTACTTATGCAGTTCAATATTTTTGCTTACGTCTATTTATTATTATTAACTAACGAACACAGGTGCACTCATAAAGTATCCGGTTAACATTTTTTCCATGTATGTATCTACAACATTTGTTTTCTCTTTTTGTTTTTATATCATTTCTTAAGATTATTATAGTAAAAAAAAAAATGTGAAAAAACTAGGATTAGCCTATACTATTTTAACAAATGTATACAAAAAACTTGTATGTTTTATATATGTATGTATTATTATTATGTCGTAAATTAAAATATAAATGTTATTTTTGTTTGTGTGCGTGTGTGTGTGTGTGTGTGTGTAAATGGGATCCTAAGATTTAACCTTATACTTTTGTAAATTAACATTAATTATTCCTTTATTTAAATACATAACTTTGCAATTGGTCGGTCGTTCGGTCGGTCGCTTTCCCATCTTCCCTATCACATATATGAACATATGTATATATATATATTTGATTTTCAATATGTACTATATACGCATATATGTAATAATCAACTATATTCTAGTATCTATATATATATATATATATAGAGAAAAAAAAAAACATAATCTTGCTCTTAACGTAATTTAAAAATGCTTTAAAGGCTACAATTTGCACAGTTTTGATTGATTTGTGCTTAGGCTAACCTACATATGCATATACATACAGTATCGGTATTTGCATGTGTTTGTGTGTAAATGTTATTTTTGCTTAGAAATATTATTTGTAAAAAATTTTATTTTATTAAAGCCATTTGAAGAATTCACTACCGGCACCTTTGTAATTTTACTTTTCTCATTAACTGCCTACGTTATCCGTTAAGAAAAAAAAGAAAAAAAAAACCACTAATATTATAAGATAAACGAGAGTAGATACTTTGTATATTTTTTAGTACATTTTAAACCACTCCCCTACACTCCGAATAGGTGAAAAAGTACCCACAGCGGTACTCCCTTTCGCACTGCGATTCCCTTTACAGTGGTTCCAAGTGAAGGACGACAAATGCATTCAGTTCCCCGCTAAACAAAGTTTCTCTTAACAATCTTGCCAAAGCAGTTTTAGTTGCAATGACTCAAATTCAGATTGATGTAATAGTATATAGTAGCTATAATTAGTAAGTATGTATGTATGTATGTATGTATGCATGTATGAATGTATGTGTGTATGTGTTTATGTATGTTTAGAAAACGATAACTGGAGCAAAGCTTAGAGCACCTGTTGCTTTTCCAGCCACAAAATTGCTTTATGTTTCCGTTAAATGTTTTTGTTTTTTTTTTTTTGATGAATTTTTTTCATTATTTGATTTGCTTAAACTATAAAAGGCAACTAAGTGTTATTAGCCTAGGTTATAATATTCTTGCTCTGCATAGTATTAACATAACAATATTTGATGTACATATGTATGTATGTATGTATGTATGTATTAGTATGTGCATACAGAAGCACCGTTGTCGTATTCTCTCCAATTTGTATACGTTTTGTATAATGTTTATATGTATGTACGTATGTATGTGCATATCTATATATATATGTAAAAGTGTGGGTGTTTCTTTGTGCTTAAGTATATATATATGTTTGTGTGTGTGTGTGTGTGTGTGTGTGTGTGTGCTGTACGTGTACATATTAATGCAATTATTCATATAATATTACAATTACTCGGAGAAAATCATCTCGCATCTCAAATATATATATATATATATATGTATGTATGTATGTATATGTATATGTATGTATATAGTTCACAAACTTAACAAAGGAGCATGTACACATGTACTACAGTTGCGTGTTGAGCTAGTACCAACACAACTGGCTCAAAAGTTGACATTGGCAACATGATAGTCAAAGTACATGAAACCCTATGAGGACGAATGATGGTTGAGTTGCTGATGATAATAGCTATTGGCCGCTTGTTGGGCATTGGGCTCCTGCTTGGGTTGTTTGAGATTGCGATGATAGATGCTCTTGTGGTTGCGCAAGCTGTTCAGCGAGCTGTAGACCCGCTTGCATATGTTGCACACCGGCTCCTTGGTGGGCCTCATATGCACGTTCTGTATGTGGCGCTTGAGCCTTGTCAACGAGCTAAGATTTTTGTTGCAAGGATTGCAACGGAAATCGTCGCCGCCGCTAGAAGCGTTCAGGCTGCCACCAGACGTGTTCAGTGTCGAGTTGTTGAGCGAACTGTTGGCGCTGTTGCCGCTGGTCGATGCCGAGGCATTGGCCGTTGCGGCCATATTGGCCATTACGGCGGCAAACATTTGCTGTTGTGCGCTTGTTTGTGCTTGGTTCGTTGTTGGCGGACTGCAGCCAAGGATGCCGTTTGTTGCTTGATTGCCGCTGCCAGAATTGTTTAGTTGGTGTTGCTGCTGTTGCTGCTGTTGTTGTTGTTGCTGCTGCTGTTGATGTTGCTGTTGGTGGTGGTGCTGCTGCTGCTGTTGCTGTTGTTGTTGTTGGTGCTGCTGCTGTTGCTGCAGCTGTTGCTGTGGCAAAACGGAAATGCCGCCAGTTGGTGTGAGAATGCCACCATTGCTGCCGCCGTTGCCAGTGTTGTTGTTGTTGCTGGAATTGTTGTTGCAATTGGCTGCGAATGTCGAGAGGTTAAGACCACAGATGCCAGAGGCGTTTGTGATGGCTGTTGTTGTTGTTGTCGGCGTTGTTGTATGATTTGTTGTTGTTGTTGTGGAGTCATTGTTGTTTGTTTGTTCAAAGTGTGACAGGTAGAAGTTGTTGTTTAACATGTTGCATTTATTGTTGTTGTTGTTGTTTGTTGTAGAAGTTGTAGCATTTGTCGTCAGTTGACCTGACGACAATGAGGAAAGAAAGTCAGAAAACGTCGCATTAGCCCAAGGACAACGAGTTGAATTTTTGTTTTTTTTTTTATTTCGAATTTCGAATTTTTTTTTGTGGTCATTTTTTTTCATATATATATGTTTTTGGTTGTGGATTTTATTGGAAAATTATCATTAATATTTCGCAAGCATTTTTTTCATCAAATATAATAATTTGTATATATGTTTCGTTCAGTTAATAGTATATATATATATATTGCAAATTCAGGGTTGCTTCCCATACGCTAACGTTTTTTTTTTTTTTTGTTTGATTTCAAGTTTTAATTTAACTTTCGATTTATTTGATATGGAATATTTTTTTTTAATCAATTTAACAAGTGTTTTGCCTAGTTTTCAATTTTGATGGTTTGATTTGCATTTTGATTTTTTTTTGGTCTTTTTTTTTGGGGTGGGGGGGATAAACGTTCACAGTCCGAACTTAGCGGAGGGAGAACGAGGTGTATTTGAATTTTTGTGTGTGTAAAAAGCAAAAATGTTTGCTGCTGCTAAATGTGTAGTAAAAAGTGTGTAATTTCTTTATTGATTTGATTGTTTGTGCGTGGCGCGTCAATACTTCAATAGCTGATTTGATCTAACAATCTGGGCTGCTGGCTGCAGATCGAAGCTAAGTTAGGCGGCTACTTAATGAAAGTTTTGTACGATCTTTGAAACTGCAGACAAACACGATAAAATTTGGTTTTTTTTGTTTTTATAGAAATTTTGCTGCGGACTTGGGATAATTTCCTTGCAAAAAAATCGTTAAAGAATTTTTTTTTTTGTGGTATTTTGTTTGGTTTGAAATTTAGGTTTCTTGGTTTTTTTTTTTTTTTTTGGTTGTTTTTTGGAACGCTTTTTGTTAATGTTGGGATTAATATTGTATTTGTTGGTATTATCGTTGTTGTGTTTTTTGTTTTTGTTATTTGTTGTTGTACTCGTTTACCCTTTTGTGAGCGGAGTGTGTTTTTGGCAATATATATATATACAGATACAGAGAGGAGGAGAATAGGAAATCAACGGAAAAACGTTAAAGGTAACAGAGCCGAGTGTGTGATTAGGTAGAATTTAGTTTCTCTTCTCCTCTTTTTGGTTGTTGTCTGTTTGCATGTGCGTGTGTGTGCGTGTATGTGTTTGTTTGTGTGCGTGTGTGTGTGTGTGTGTGTGTTTGTGTTAAACACCATCACCATTCTTCATTCTTGTTCTTGTTGTTGCTGTTGCTGTTGTTGTTGTTGTTGTTGTTGCTGTTGTATTGTTGCCTTATTATTAAACTTCTTTGTTGAGTTGTTGTTGTTGTTGGGTGTAATTTTGGTGTGTGTTGTGTGGGAGGGAGTTTATATATATATATATATATACATTGAGATACATATACATATATGTACGTGTGTGTGTGTGTGTGTATATCACTTAAATAAAGGACTAAAAATAAACCACATCCAACTTCCTTGTATCATAATATTTTTGGTGGCGAGAACGTTTTTTTATTATTTTGAAAGTTCGAAGCAATTTGCATATTTATTTCAATTAATTTGTTGATAAATTTTTGTTTTTTTTTTTTTTAATTTAATTGGAAATTTTCTAGAAGCGGCTTTGGGGCAATTTTAATGATGTGTTGATTTTGGGCAAAATTGTTTTTTTTTTTTTTAATAAGTTGTATTATAATATTGTATTTAGCATTAAATAATTCGAATTAGCTTTGACCTTAGACATTATAAACGGCAATTTTTGCTTATTTTTAATTGCACAGCAAAACAAGTAAAAATTCGATTGAATTTTAGAATTAATTTTGAACTTTTTAAGTATTTCTACAAACGAAAAGAAAAACGATATTTGAGAATCGAAAAATATCAGAGTGATGATTTGCTGGATATTGATTTAATCATTGGTACAGTCAATTATTTGATAATTCGATTGGTAATTGCCAATAGTATGTGGAAGTGCTTAAATTTAACTTGAATAATATATTACAGTGTTTGTTTTGTTCTTAAATTGTCACCAATAAATAAACTTAAAGCTAATTAAGTAAATTCTAAGCTGTTTTTTTGTTTTTGGGGGGTTCTTATGAGTGTGTATATGTTGTATGTATGAATGTATGTATGTATGTATGCCAATATAAAAAAAAAAAAAATTAAATAAAATGTAGCGACAAATATTTAAATAATATATATATATTGTTTATATATGTTTGCTAAAATCTTATTAATTTTGTTTTTTTTTCAATTTTGTTGATCGATTTTTGGGTTTGTTGTATTTGTATGTTCTTTAATATAAGCTTAAGCTAGTAGTATTTACTTATTTTGTCAGGTATATAATGTTGTTGACTGTAGAGTATATGCGTGTGCTTGTGTGCTGCGCGGAACGTACAATCTCCAATTTATACCATGCCGTTAAGCGCAATTTTAAACATTAAATTTTCTAATTGTAATTAAAACTTATATTTGTAATTGTGTTGATTATTCTAGGTGAATATTGAATATATATATCACGTTTATTGATAATATTTTCGTATACTCTTCTTGTTGCCTAGCTAGTAATATAATTTTTGTATTTTTTGGTGGATTTTTGTTTAACAGTTAGTAAAAATTGGAAAGTAAACCAAGTTGGTGGTGTAATACATTTTGTAGCGTTAGTAATTATTGAAGTTAGTTTTTGCTGGCTTAGAGATTGTATGTGTATGCGTATAGTTGATGTATGTATGTATGTAATGTATGTATGTGTGTACGTGTGTGTGTGTGTGAGTGAATGTATGCGGTGATGTAATAGTGACATTGAGCGCCTGTCGCTTGCGATTTTTCGCAATCGCCAATCAAATATACCCTTTCTATTTAAGTACATATTTTTATTATTGTTCGCTTGTGTGTGTGTGTGTGTGTGTGTGTGTAGATTGGGGACCAAGACCATTGTGTGCTTTTTTGCTGTTTTTTGTTGTCTGCTCAACTTTACTCTATATATACTATAGATAGTATGTATGTGTGTATGTATGTATATAAGTATTTATGTAATTCACCTTTTTCCGTGTATGCGTTTCAGTGTGTTTGTTTGCGTGTGTGTGTGTGTGTATGTGTGTGTGTTGTGTGTGTTGTGTGTGTATGCGTAATATGGGTTTTGATATTCATCTTCACATTTTAACATACACATACAGACGACAATTTTATATGTACATGTATGTGCATATCTCAAATACAGAGGCACACACACACACTTGCATATATAAAAACTACTTTGAATGATATACAGTGTATATACATATACAATATATATGTAAAATTTAACGATCGCCTAACCTGGTTAAGTAAGTACATATGTATACAAAATGCCAATTATGTTGTGCAGTTTTTCAATTTTCTCGGTTTTTTTTTGGTTTAGTTTTTCCTTTTTGAATTTCTTACATATCTTCACATTCGATTTGCCAATTAAACAGATTAATCATTTATTAGGAATACTACTATAACCCCATTTGGGGGTTCAACTCGACTGCTAAACCTAAACCGTGCGCTTCTTTTTGTATTCGTAGCAATCAGTAGTTCTTCGGTCTTTTGTGTGGGGAGACCACGACAAAAGAAAGGTGAGGTGAGGTGCGGGGGGGCCAAATATAATGATGTACATACATATAAATATGTAGGGTGTACATTGTGTGTGTGTTTATTTTGTGTTTTCTTCTTTTGCCTGATATACGGGCGGGGCGGAGCGGATCGGAGCGGAGCGGGATAAGTCAAATTTGCAATTGTTTGGCGGGGGAATGCATGATAAAATGCATTTTAAACAAATTGTGTATATTTTTTAGATATAGATATAGATGTGTGTGTGTGTGTGCCTGTGTTTGTTTGTGTGTGTGTGTGTGTGCAAATAAAAATGTTTAGCTTTTTTGTTTCAATACAAATCGAAAACATTGTCTCGAGATAATTTTTGATGCCATATTTACTGTATTACTCGGAACGAATCGGGGGTTGGACCAAATTATGAATTATAATAATACAATTAAACAAAAAACTCTCTTTTTTCAAATAAAATTGCAATTTATGTTTTTAATAATATATGTATGTATATATTTGTATTTGTATTTGTTTTTTGGTTTAGGTTTTGGTTTTGGTTTTGGTTTTGCAAATACAAAATACGTTGGAGCTTTTCTTTTGCTTTTGCTGTTTATTTGGTCATTTGGGAGAGTTGAGGAGTTGAGGATGGCATTTGAGGAGTTGGTTGGTTTTTACTTAGTTTTTAGACACAAGCACGACGACGTACAAAGTAAATTAAAAAATTCAATACATAATATACGTTATTGTATATATAAGTATATGTATATTCGATCGATTTGATAAGGCATTGCATTTTTACCAATAAGAAACAGAAAACATTACACCAAAATGAATGGTTTGCAAAATAGTATTAAATTCGTTGTGTATGTTGTTGTACTTAATGTTAGTAAAGCTAAACCGAACTGATCCAAATAAAAATAAATAAAAAAGCAACAAACTTAAGACGTAAAAGGCGCCAAGTTGTTAGCCAAATGTGGTGTGGTGTTTGTCTTTTAAACTGGCTTCAAGAGCATTTAAAAAAAAAACAAAAAAAACCGCACAGAAACGAAAGTTCAACGATAAACAATGAAAACAAAAGACATTCGAAAAATTGGTATCAGTTTACATATGGTGTAAGGTGGACAATTATTAGATATGATAATAAAAAAACTCATTTTTATTGTATGTGTGTTGTGTATGTATGTGTTTGTTAAGCATGTTATTGCTGGCGCACTTTTGGTGATTTACGAAATACGAAAAAAATA
Organism: Scaptomyza polygonia; assembly: GCA_035044585.1. Classification (NCBI taxonomy): domain Eukaryota; kingdom Metazoa; phylum Arthropoda; class Insecta; order Diptera; family Drosophilidae; genus Scaptomyza; species Scaptomyza polygonia. Next base: position 810,475 of record JAWNNU010001670.1, read on the forward strand.
CGAATACAAAATTAGCACACAAAAATAAACGAAACTAAAATACGAAAACAACAAAAATTATGATTGGCGGCGATATTTCAGTTAATGAACAATTAATATTAAAGAATAAAACAAAAAATATACGTATATGTACTAAATGTACTATTCATGATTTTTGCTCTTGTCAACTAATATATCATCTAATTAACTGCTTGTTCTTGAGCTTCTTAAGCTTGTTTCACTGTATAAGAGTAGTGCAGGGGGAGAGAGAGAGCAAGAGAGCGTGAGAAGGTAGCGATCGAATGTGGCATCATGACGTATGTATGTTAATTCTGATTTGACATGTGTGTGCGTGTGTGAAGTAAGCCAAAAAATGAACTGAACTCAAAAGAAAAAATACAAAAAAAAACAAAAATCTCATAATACACACAAATCCCAGCAACAATAGTCATCAAACACTGAAGAACCAATCAATAAGACAATTCCAACGTTTCCGTTTCCGTTTCCTTCGCACAAAACAAAAAACAAGTAAGAAGGCTCTAGTCGGGAGGGCCCGACTTAAAGATACCCTGAACCCAGTTGCAATAAATATATTAAATTGAAAATCCGAATTCGATTTAAGCTAGGTATACCATCATCCTATCAAAGCTAGAACGGCTGCGGTTTACTCCTTGCGCCCTTAAAGTATGCTTTGCTATTAAAAAAAAATAATCAATGTAAACAAAATTAAAAACTTGCTTAACTTCATTCGATTCAATTCGATATCTGCGGTGTTAGTTAACTAGTTAATTTCGACAAAATTTTGAGAAAAGTTCTATCGTTACTCATTTTTTCAACCCCCATTTTTATACTTTCCGAATTCGATAAGCTTTTGTAATCGATTCCATGTGTATATCGGAAACCGTAATAGTTATCGATAGTTTGAAACAAACTTGTTCTGCTTATGGTATAGGAGAACTTATATTCAAAATCTAAAGTCTCCAGCTCCTGTAGTCTCTGAGATCGACGCGTTCATACAGACGGCCAAATGGACATGACAACATCAAGTCGGCTGTTGATGCTGTGATTAAGAATATACATATATATGTATATACTTTATGGGGTCGGAGATGCTTCCTTCTGCCTGTTACATACTTTTGCACAAAACTATTATACCCTTTATACCCATTTAATGGGTTCAGGGTATAAAAACGGAAAGACCTTTTGCCATTTCACAACTAATTAGGCAAATCCATTCCCCAATTTCACTTTCACAAATGCCAAAGCGTTACGCATGTTCATAAATTATCAACATATTTCGCTACCCCCAAAATGTTGGGGCAGGCCACAAAGCCGCAAAGCTTTTCCGAACTCATTTTTAGTTGTGTGGCACGCACATCGAGTGCCATCGAGGAGCCGGAGACGGAGATGGAGCCGGAGCCGGCGCTGAACTTCGATGTGGAAGTGGAAATTGTTGTGGTTTAACCGCAGGATAACAGCGGCAATTAAAATGTCCGCCACACACTCACACACAATACACATATGCAAAAACAGTGAATTTTAGCTGCTAAACGCTTGTGGCAAAGTTGCCTAACAAAGTTGAGTTTATTAGTTTTAAGTTATCACACACTCACACACACACGCCCCAGCAGCAGCACACACAAATTTTGAAGACATGTTGGATTCGTTTTGTTGGGGGTTTCAGTGTTTGCTGTTTTTTGTTGTTGTTGTTGGAATAAATGCCTAAATGATTGTGGTTGGGTTTCGAAAATTATGATTTTGTTGTTTGTTATCGATAGATGTTATCGATATATCTCCTTCTACACAATTATTTGCTTTGGCGGTTTGTTATACATATGATTATTACGGCTAAACTGCTATTTGTTGTTGTTGTTGTTTTTATGCCCTATTTAAACTCATTGTTGTTGTTGTTGTTGTTGTTCTTAGCTATTTCCTCTAACGAATGGCGGAAATAAATGAAAACATTTACCATCGAAAAAACAATCAAACAAGAAAGAAATTGATATATACTTTTGTTTTTGACTTGGAGATGCAAAAAAAAAAAAAAAAAAACAAAAAGTTTACATACAAAATTGAAAGCAAAAAAAGTAAAGAGTGGCCCAGTGGCTGGCACGTATTTTACTTTGAGATACCCTATAGTTTTTATATATATGTTTATTGAAATGCCGAACTGGACCAACTTTGACTTTAGATTTGGACTTTCAAACAAAAATTTAATGATTGCAAAATAATCGATAGAAATTCTCAATAATATTCGTGTGTGTGTGTGTTTTTTGTGTAGAGGAAGGGTTGTTAAATAAATCAAAAGTTAAATTAAACTGTAATCAACACACATATATATACAATATGTAGCCGATTTTGGTTTGGTATGTATGTACGCACATATATATAAATATATATAAATATATATATATATATATATATATGTATATATATTTTAATATTTTGTATTTTAAGTATATGTTTTCAAGGTAAAACAAAAATGATACAGACACATTTCATCAACGTTTAAAAAAATTAAATTTGGTATTCTAAAAATTTCTTTTTGTTTTTTTTTTCTTCTTTTCTTTTCTTTTCATGGGTATTAAATTGGGGTTGATTTTTTTTTTTTTTTTAAATAATTTTTTTTTTTTTTTTGGTTTTTGCATTTGATGTAAAAAATGTAATAATGAGCTTTTGAGCGCAAATAGAGCGAAACAATAGAGAAAAATAGAGAAATGTTTGGACTCACCTTGTGGAGAGACAGCGAGTTCACCAGATTGTTGCAGTTGCGTGTTGAGACCTGCAGAGGATCGGATCGTTTCGGATCGGATAGGAAACAAAGAATTTATAAAATAAATAGTTATAAATAGTTTGATTGTGAATTGTGATTTGTGTATACGCACCAAGCAAGGCTGAGTGATCGAGATTGCTCATCGGAAAATTGAATGCGGCACCCGGGAATAGTTTATTGTCAGCTGGTGACATTATGAAGGGCTGTGCGGCATGATGGCCAGCCAAATTGTCGCCGATTTCGTCATCATTGCCCGAGCTATAAATTGGTTTTAGTTTTTGAATGAACGAACGAGAGTTAAGCTAAGAGGTTCATTTGGGCATACCTCAAGGAGCCTTTGCCGCCGTCGCCGCTGCTGGAGCGATTGGCATCGTGTTCGCCGGTCGAATCGTTGCTATGCTCATCATTCACATTGCTATTGTTGTTGTTGGGATTGTTGATGTTCGATGAGCAGACCAGCTCCATTGGCTCCGATTTGACGTTATCAACGCCGCGCGTCAATGGCGATGGTGTTAAACTGCCAAGTTTGTCGCTGATGGAGATGCCGTTGCCATTGCCGTTGCCATTGCCATTGCCGCTGCCATTGGTGTTGTTGTTATTGTTATTGTTGTTGTTGTTGTTGCCGCCTCCCGAGTTGTTGTTGTTAGCATTGCCAGTACCAGGTCCATTACCTAAACAAACAAACAAACAAACAAACAAACATTCTAAGAAAGTCGTCAATAGTTGTGAAAGTCGATTAACTCACGTTTCTCCTCCTTGAGTGGTGGCGTATTGTTGTTGTTGGTGTGCTGCTGATGATGATGCTTGATCGTACTAAAATCGGCTGGCGTTAGTTGGGGCGAGGTGCTGCGCGCATGCAGCTGCAAATCGGGGCTATTGTTGTTGCTAGACGGCAGCAGACCGTTGTCGGAGCTGCGCAAACGTTTGAGCGCCGTCTCCTCGACGCCAACACTGCTGCGATGCAACAAGGCCATGCGCTTCAGCAGATGGTTGTTAATATGCGGCAGCTGTGTTGCAGGCGGTGGCGGCGGCGACCCAGCCGTCTGTTGTTGTTGCTGTTGCTGTTGCTGTTGCTGTTGTTGGCGGCTATACAAGGTGGCAACGCCTTCATCATGCTGATGATGTTGCGTATTGGTGTGTGGATTGTGTTGCGGTGTACGCACGCCGGCATTGGCCAAATTCTGTATCTGTGCCAAATGCTGCACAAACTATTCAGTTAGTTAGGGCAAAAGTATTCTTTAATTTGAGAGGGGGAGAGGGGGGGAGTTGGGGGTGGGTTAAAGGGTTTTTTACTTACGCTATGCGTATCCTCGGCCTGCTGTTGTGTTAGACCCGAAACGCGCAACACTTCGGCTGTCTTCAAAAACGATTGCAACGATTTTTGATGCACATTCACCTCGCCGTGATATATGAACTCCACCAGCGAATGCAGATCCATAAAATTGACATCTTGCAGCAATATAACCGGATGTTTGCAGGGTGTGCTCTGCGCAAAAAAACAAAAACAAAAACAAAACCAAAACCCGTTCAATTATCAAGGATGTTTGTATGTTATTAATGCTTAACTACGTACGGCATTCATTGCTTTAACTTTAACAACAAATCAATTGCATTTCAAGTGCATCGAAACACCGTATACACAGTAAGACCTCGCTAAAGAGTATAAATTGTACAAATTCTCAGTTGCTTTAAACTTGCGATTTATTCGATTAACTTGCAATTTTATTGGCTAATAATTCGTTTCCTCGTTGAACGATGTCGTACTGTACACACACACGATCAATATATATGTTTGTTTGTAATTTTGTCGACCCCATTTTTGGTTTCTTTTTTTTTGTTGTTGTTGCCATTTTACCCCAATCAGTTGGTTGGCAAATTCTTCGCTATGTACATACATATATATATGTAATGTCTACAACAGTCTTCAGGTTTTATGGCTCTGTATGTGTGTGTGTGTGTGTGAATTTCACTTTATCATCTCGAGTGGCACAAAGACAACAAAACAAAGGGCGTTGAAATTGGGTCAAGTCAAGACGGCGCGTCTTTGTTTATTTTTTTTTCATTTTCATTTTCGATGCATCTGCATCCAACTCCGACAAAGTCAGACAAAGCCTTATACCATGTGGATCACCCGATACCAGCGAAAAACAGACCGACAGATTTTTTTTTTATGTCGATTAGCCTTATTTACTTTCGCATTCGCCGTTTATTTGCACAAATCAAGTAACAAGATGTTTTTATATATACATACATATGTATATATATGTACTATATACTATATATATATCCAGATGTATGTGCGTAGGGAGATTGTGAAATTGAGGTCAAGACAAGGCGCAGAATGAGGCACGTTGAGATCGTCACAAAATGCCAGCAGACCACAAAATGAATTGAATCGAGTGCAACAAAATCAAGTAAAAAAAAAAAAACAAATATTAAAAATCAGACCACATAAAGGCCCATTTGCTAAGACATTAACAATATTCAATTGAATTCCAACAGTTAAAATTTCAACTTTAGTAATAATAACAAGGGAAAATTGGTAAATTGCTATGGGTTTTTCTGCCCTGAACCCTAAATCAAATGGGTTAAAAATGGAATAATTGTTTTGTGCAAAAGTATGTAACAGGCAGAAGGAAGCATCTCCGACCCAATAAAGTATATATACTTTCTTAATCAGCATCAACAGCCGACTCGATATGGCCATGTTCGTCTGTATGAACGCGTCGATCTCAGAGACTACAGGAGCTAGAGACTTTAAATTTTGAATATAAGTTGTCCTAAACCATTAGCAGAACAAGTTTGTTTCAAACTATCGATAACTAGTCGGGCTCTCCCGACTAGAGTCTTCTTACTTGTTTTTGGATTGAAAACTCGTTTGTAATTAGCTTGGAATAAAATTTTGGTGTAAAAATGCAAAATGCTTAATGTGAAGTGAAACAGATGGTAACGCTGTTAAATGTTTTTGCATCCCAATCCAAAGTGTGCTGAGAAGAAGGCGTGGCAGGCGCCAGATCCAAGGCTGAGACAGAGACAGGGACAGAGACAGAGAGGAGAGTTACAGTTGTTAACAATAGTTGAACAAAAGCCAAAATGCTTTTAGCCCCGTTTTCCCCTTAACCCGAAACTGTTGCCAGTTGTTGCCAGTTGTTGGCACTTCATCATGTTTTTGTTGTTGTTGTTGTTTTTGTTGTGGCAAAATGTTGGACGACGCTTTGCAGTTTTACACCTAATTAAAATAATGCGCTGCAGTTAATTAAATATTTATGCATAGGCAGACAGGCACAAGGCACAAGGCACAAGGGGCGCCCCAAAAACGAAGAGAGATCAACCAAAGCAAAGTGTCGCCGCCAACCAACCGACTGTACCCAGTCATTTAGGGAGGTTGCTCCGGACTCTGTGTTGCATGTCTCTTCGTTTTGTTTTGTTGTTGTCTTGTTTGTTTGTTGTATGCATTTCAAATTGAATTTACAAACTTCTCGTCCGACTTTTGTGTATTGTGTTGCCTATTTGCCAACAAAGTTGCCATTTTTTTGTTGCTGTCTACTCTCGTACTAATTTCTTGGTATATAATTATTTAAGCATTTTTTGTTGCTGCTTTGTTGCTATCCTTTTTGCAGGCCCCGTTTGCTTTTTTTTTAACTCAGCATTTAGTTGGCCTTTTTAACAAATTAAATGCCAACTTTCAGTTGTCTGCAATTGTGTGTCCCAATAGTAACTACTACCCTACCCCCCCCCCCCCCATTACATTTTAGGCTAAAAGTTTGCAATTTATTGGCTGGACAGCCTAAAAATTGGTATAAAGTGATGCAACTTGGCCGTTTCGAAAGGTGGTGGTAGGTGGACGACTCTCGGTGTCGTATACGCAATATGGCCCGCCGGTTGAGACGTGGATTTGTTGTTTGGCGAAAAAGTGGTTGCAACAAACTATTAGCGACCTCGATGCCACTTCTGCTAACACACACACAAACACACACACACGCACACACAGCAAGACTGTTCCTTTTATTTGGTTTACAAAGTTGGTGCATTAAAATTGTTGCCGGTTTTTTCTTTGTAGCTGTCTTTTTGCGTCTATAATTTACAAAAATGAAGTTTTCTATCATGTTAACAAATCACGTTGAGACAGACACACACACAGAGAGAGAGAGAGAGGAGAGAGAGAGAAAATATATTTACACACAAACGAACGAAACAAAACTAAGAACTAAGAAGTTTGTAATTTATATAATTTCTGCTGCAATGGCAATGAGGCAAACGGCAATGGTTACAGCAAAGGTAACGGTTACGGTAACGGTAACGGTACATCCTACACTCACCACAACCACTAATCAATCCACTAACCAATCCGCCGCTAACCCCATCGTCGTCATCGTCATCGTCGTCGTCGTCGTCGTCACCAGTGACGCCAATGACAGCTCAAACAATGCAAATGGCAAAGTTTTTGTGCAGAGGAACGGTGGCACGGGGGCCACGTCAAAGGGGCAATATATGTATGTATATATAGTGGCCAAGTCAAGACAAACCGCAATTGCGTGCAAATATTTTCAATGCAGGCACAGAACATTTTTCGTTTTTCCGTTGGCTCAAACTCAAAATCCCCGCCCCCCCCACGACTCCCATAATTTTAATGTCATAATAAAAATAATAATAATACGACGACGACGACGACGACACAACAAAATGAAGAAAACAACAAGGCAAAGTACGAGACGGCACTGAGCGCGTCATCCCGCCTTCCCCCCCCCCCCCCCCCCGCTCGAGAAATCCAAGAACTTTAGCTGCGATTGCGAAAGGGGATATAGCAAATTAGCATAACTGGGCGAAACCTCTGGGCTGCTTCTTCTTCTACTTAGTATCTGTACATATATCGTTTTTTGTCGTAGATTGTCGAAAAGGTCCTGCTGGGTCCGTTCCAGTCGACTCATAGCAGGACGATAAACAGTAATCTGGACTCGACTTATGTTCGTTTATGAAGTATTCGATTCGATTAGTGATTATCGTTTCGTTCTATTCCATTCCATTTCATTTCGTGCCGTTCCGTTCCTGTTTGTTTCTCATTTGATTTACTTAATAAGTTTTCCTTTCTTGTTTTTTGTTGTTGTTATTGTTGTTGTTGTTGTTGTGTCGGCATTTTGGCGTGTTGAGGTTGGTTTTTTGCTATTGTTATAGTTAGTTCTTAGTTGTTTGTTGCTGTTGTTGTTGTTGTTAGTACTGGCGCGGTGCGCAACTAAATAAATTAAAATGCAAACAGAAGGCAAACGCAACCTGGGCGGGCGGCGCGCCACAGCTCATGGGCCCTTTTTGTTTTGTTGTGTTGTTTTTTTATTTTTTTTTATTTTTTAACTGTAATATTTTAGCTAAAAGCATAAAAATAAGTATTATTTACCCCAAACAACAACAGCTAAAAAACTTTGCCTTAACAGTTTACACCAACGAGCACGAGACGTTGCTTGTTGGCATAACATGCCACATTTTGTTGCATGTATGCCAACCAATACCAATACATACATTTATATAATTTTTCGTTTGCATGCGTGTGGCATCATCATCATTTTATTAATTGGACTGTGCCACAACTGCCAAAACGGACTTTGGTTTTGTTGCAAAGGCCGACACAGACAGAGTGATAGAGATAGAAATAGAGACCAACGCTGCGCGGCGTATGCGTAATGTGCACCTGCAGCACATTAAACACATACATGCATATAAATGACAAACAGGATGCACTTAAAACTTCACTGAGAGTTGATGTACATACATGTGTTTTGCCCTCTCTCGCTCTCGCTCTCGCTCTCTTTCGATCTGTCTCTCTTTTAAGTAAGTAGGTCACCGCCGTAAGCGAGGCGCAGTTCAAATGTATTTAAAGTTGCAATAATTACAAAAAAAAAAAAAACGACCAAACAAACAAAGCAGAGAAAACAAAATGCCAAACAACAACACTTGCCATATAATTAAATAAATTGTTGCTCGATCAACTCAATCCATGCAGGCTTTGATATGTATGTAAGCATTGATTGCGTATGTGTGTATAAAACACTCTTTCTAACTCTCCCACTCTCTCTCTCTCTCTCTGTCTCTCTCTCTGCATATGTATACAATTATAAAAGCTTTCACACCAGTGTTGACAGATTAGCTTAATTCCGGCTAGATCTAGCCAGCTTCTTGTTTAGCTCCAATGGCTGTCGATGTGTGGTGTTGTTGTTTTGTTGTATAAAATTGAAAGAATATTTGCAATTTGCACTTACCTTTAATAGATCGCGGAAGTAGGGGCTGCATGCGGAGAGCACAACGCGATGGGCCTTTATGCTGCGCCCCTCGCAGGCGAGCGTCACATCGACAAAGTCCTCGTCGTCGCGAAGATTCTCGAACGCTGATGTGATGCTGCTCTGATAGTTGTTCCACCTCAAACAGAAATGCTGTGTCTCATCCATATTGCTTTGTTCTTGTTCTTCTTCTTGCTGCTCAATGGTTGCGGTTTGTTGTTGTTGCTGCCTAGCGTTGTTGTTGTTGTTGTTGATGATGTTGTTGATGATGCTGCTACTTGTACTGTTGTTGTTATTATTATCGTCCTCAACTGTCGAAACAACGCTGGCTTTTTTTGTAGTCACCTTTTTGCGTATTTTGACGGCTTTTTATTGCAAGTGGGGAGAGGGGGGGGTGGAAGAGTAAATTGATTCGTTGTTGTTGTTGTTGTGTTTGCGCGCTTGCTGCTGATGCGTTAGGTTTTCACGCAATACGCATACACACGCACACACGCACACACACACTCACACGCACACAAGCAACTCCCGCTCTCGCGTAAATGCTGCGTTTGTGTTGTAACGACGATCGATTTGATGATGGGCTTTGATTTTAATTAAACTGCAATTAAACAGAGATATTAAGTGAAAGTGTAATTAGTTTGGATTCAAATGAGAATAATTTTTGTCTTTAAATAAGTTATGTACATATATTAAATTATTCCAAAAAACACCTAAAACCCGTTTAACAATCGTTTTATAATAAAATTCTTTGTTTCTTTTGTATGTATTTGTTATTGTGATTTATTTGGTGGCATTACTTTTTTTGTATATACCATTTGTGCTGGGCCGGCTTAAAATTTTGATTGCTTTAAGTTTGCGCAACAATGCATTATGCTCAAAAAATTTGTAAAGAAATTCATTTTAATATTATAGTATTTATGTCAACCATGTCGACAATTTCTATGTCACAAATTAAATGCAAAAACTATCAAAAAAAAAAAAAATGAAAAGAAAAGCATTAAGAAAACGAAGCAGGTGAATAAAACAAGTCAAGTCAAAAACCAACCAAAAAAAACAAAAAAAAAAAACGAGTAAAAAATTAATTTTGCACGTTTTTGTTTTTTTTTTTTTTTGTAACATCAAACCTAAAAGAAAAAAGCAAATGCATCGCAAATAGCTCGAAAACAAATTTTTGTTGCTTATGTATTTAGCGTAAGTTTCTTTTATTGATTCGAAATAAAAGTGCATGCTTATCATCTACTACAGTCGAACTTCATTATAACGAATCTTTGGAAGACAAAAAAAAAATTTCGTCATAGCTATGATAAAAATTCGTAATATACAACATAGAAAGGGCTTTTGATTGAAGCACATTAAAAAAAAAAAACTTCGTTATTCGCCCGTTTGTTATATGGAAGTTCGACTGTATAACATGAATATTTTGCAACGAGCAAGGATAATTGAACAGACTCAGGCTCTCACTTAGCGACATCTTCTGTTCGTTTGTTCGCTCGCTCGCTCGCTCGCACACTCTTTCTGCGATCGACATAACTGTAAACTAATGCTTTGCCTACACACACACACACACACACACACTCAAGCATGCAGGCATGCTCTCTTGCGCTCGTTGCTCACACGTGAAAGCTTAATGTGAGCTCGTGTGTGCGTTCGTTTTAGTTCAGTTTACTGGCAAAGGGCAAAGACATTGAAAGTGAAAACTAACAGATAAGTCAAGGCGTGCGAATGTGTGCGCTGCACTTTTTCAAACGGTCTTAAAATAGAATGACGCAGGCAGCGCCATTATCCAACCACCGTTTGTTTCCATGCATATGTATGTATGTATGCCTGTCTCTCTATTCAATGTGCTTTTACTTTATGTTAAACGCAAAATGTCACAACTTATCATACATTCGTTTGTATGTATGTACATACATATGTTTGATTACATACCTTCTGCTGTTGCGCTCATCTAAGCATTTGACTTCTTATTTAATAGTATGTTTGTTTGTTTTTGTTTGTTTGCATGCTTGTGTGTGTTGGGCACAGATCTTTAATAGTTCAGTTTTGTTGCGAACGCCAACAGAAATAGATTATTATTATGTGTGCAATAATTCGCTGGCTCGTCGTCATTGGCAAATTTCAGCAAATTTTGTACAGCAAACATTTTTTTGTTGTTGTTTTTGTTATTGCTTTTTAGGTTTCGTTCTGTTTTTGTTATAGTTCTTGTTCTTATAGTTTTTCTTGTGCTCATTTGTTTGCTTTGGTTTTGGTTTGTTGAGGTAGAAATTTTGCTTGCGTATACGTAATATGATGCGCTTGGATTTGAGATCTTGGCTTAGAAACGTTAAATGCAAAATAACATTGAACACTGAACCCAAAAAAATTAACAAAAAAAAAACTCTTTAAAACTCTCTAACGCACACACTTACACGCACACACACACACACGCACACTCACTTATCAATTACCGAACCGAACGACCGACCGAAAACGCACTTAACTAACTATTTGAAACTACATTTAAAAATGTATAGCTCTATGTCTTTAAGTAAATGTGTTTGTATGCCTGGAGATTTGAAATATGATGAAATGCTTAAAGCTGCATTGCGACGCTTGCGCGCAGTTTGACTTGGAAAGTGGTTTGTCACTGGAACTGAAACTGAGACTGGAACTGGACGAACTAACTACACTACTGAAGCCTGAGAACGGGAACTGGGAGCTGGGAGCAGCAATTTGCGGCCAGCCAGCGTGTTGGCTTTTTTGTTGCGTTTGATGATTGCAAGCGTAGAAACTCAACTGAATTCGTGCTAAAGAAGAAGAGAGTGCTCGACTGTTTTGCCTCAGGCAGGCAAGCAAGCATACAGGCAGCCAGGCAGCAGCAGCGACAGCGTCGACTGCGCGCAGCAGCAGCGATAGCAAACACCCAAAAAAAAAGCGCATTGGGCAGGGGCAGCGGCCAGAGGCAGCGGCAGTCGCAAAGCAGCACAAACACACACACACACACACACAAGAAAGAACAAAAAAGCAACAAAAAAATAAATAAAAAATACTAAACTATTCACCGAAATTTTGGCAACAGCAGCGGCATTAGTACGAGTGTGTGTGTGAATGAGAGTAAGAGCAAGAGAGAGAGAGAGAGAGAGAGTGAGACAACAAGAAATGTGCCCAAGCTTGGTTGGGTCGCCGTTGTTGTTGTTGCTGTGTTCTGACCAGTCAGTCCGATTCCGATACCCCGCCTTGATCACAGGCAGCCCCAAACCCCAGCTAGGATCGCCAGGTAAACAGAAAGGGACAGGAATGGGCTTTGTATGCATGCGCCGATGCCTGTGTGTGTGTGTGCTCAGTGATCTGTGCATGCGTATGTGTGTGTCTGTCTGTGAGTGGGAGCACAGTGAATTGAACCTGAACTTGAATATTAGAATGTGTGCGCTTGCTCAATTCCCACCACCAAATAAAACAAACACACCAGACCGTAGAACGTAGACACACACGCGCACACATACAAACAGGCAGAGCGGAGCGCTGCAGCAGCGACGCACTCGCACTCATATATGTATGTAGAAGCAGTGCCAAATAAAGTTTTTTTTTGTTTTTTGGCACAGTCCAGTATTAAATTTGTGACTCTCGATCTCTCACCCTCTCTCTATCGTCAGACTGTCTCACTCTGACGCTCACGCTCGCGCTTACGCTCAGTTTAAACATTATACATGCATACAAATAATATGTGTGTGACTTTTGTGCATAGAACAAAACTCCGCTGCGGTCGACGACGCAGCCGCTGCGCCGAGTGTCTGACGCTGACGTTGACGCTAACGCTGACTAATAATAACAAAAGTGGATAGGCAGAGATACATACATATGTATATGCATAGACTATTATATATTATAAAAAATACATACATAGTTAGATAAAAAGATAGACATCGAAATGACTTCTCACTGTTTTATTTATTTTTTTTTTTTTTTTTTAACTATGAAACTTTCAATTTGCACTCAACCCAAGCTTTACATATAAATATGTTACATCGCTTCTAATTACTCTCTCTCTCTCTCTCTCTCTCTGTGTGTTTGTCTTCGTCGCTTCCTCACTGCAAAGCTATCGCATTACAATTGCAGTTGCAGCGAAAGCATCCACAAATTCATTTGAAGTCGATACCCGGTGGGCCATTCGGTGGGAAAAGCTCAAGTTTCTAATGCAGCGCCACTCTTGAGTCACACACACTGCTTGGCAAGGGGGGCAAGGAGTCACCAAAAACAGGGAAAAGGGTGGACCGTGTGACCATGACCGACGGCGCCCAGTAGCTAAGCTATAGAATATTGGGTATATAGTAAACCCAAAAAAAAAAAAAAAAAAATACAAATTATACACAATTTAATACCATTTTGGCTTGTCTTATATTTCGGTTCACATAAAGCAAAGAAATGCATTCAGTTTGCAAAGTGAATATATGTACATATGTAGCTAAGCATGTATGTTTGTATGTATGCGTGTGTATGTATGTATAAGAGTCTAGAATTCAAGATCGAAAGATTGTGCTTTTTAAGTTAAGTTCGGTTTTTTGTTTTGAATTCAATTTGAATCAAGCTGTTTTGTTTCGTTCGTTCCAATTCGAAATATGTACATATACTATTTGAGTTTTGTTTTCTTTTTGTTTCCATTTCGGATGCGAAAAAGTGAAATAAAATAAAATCAACTAAAAAACAAAGATCTTCGCTCGCATTCGCAATTCGTAGTGTTTACGAACTTTCAAGGCTAAATACTACATTTTTTTTCTCGCTGTATTTGTTGTTGTTGCTGCTGCCGCCGCCGCTGCTGCTGTATTATTATTAAATTTTGTTTGGCGCATTTCGCCGCACACTCTCCCAGCAGCTAGTATGGCCAAAGAAAGAGAGAGAGAAAGAGTGAGAGCGAGAGCGAGAGTGGGAGAGAGCTAAACAGTAAACGCCAACGCCGCTGTCCACGTCGCTGCCGCTGCAGCCTCTGCTAGCAAACAGCTTTTAAAATAGTTCTAGAAAAAGTGTTTTTGTTTTGTTTGTTCTGCGCGCGTTTTGGCATTGCAGTTTTTTTTTTTTGCCCACACACACACATACAAGTTTATAAAAAGAAGCAACGCCAAACAAATGAGATTAGATAGACAAGTATGTATGTATGTAGTATAAGTACTAGTTTGTTCCGTTAATGGCCGAAACTTAATTTTATTTATTAACTTTACTAAGTAAACACATGCTTATGTACCCATGTGTGTTCGTATGTATGTCTGACTGTGTGCATAGCACCTTTTTAATTAGTTGTAGCCGTAAACTTGTTTGCCAGAGGTGTCTTACTTGCTCTCTACATTCGCGCATCTCACTAAATTTTAGCTCTTCTCAATAAGCATTTTTTTTTCTATACAGTTTTATCTTTTCTTTTAAAGTTATAAGTTTAGAACTGTGATAATAGGGTATGTGACAGTGGTGCACGCATCCCACTAGCATGTTTTTTGTTTGCTCGGCCTGTTCTCCATGTATGTATGTATGTATGTTTGCATTTGGCGTTTGCTATTTTCAAGGTTAGCTTTAACTGGCGTTAGTTGTGTATATCTCCAACAAACACACACACACACACACACACACATACACTAACAAAGAGAAAGAGAGCGCACACAAATCTCTTCTAGTGGTAGAGCTCTCTATCAGTTGACTCTGCTCGGTAGCCAGGCGCTTGGCAACGCCACTTCCATTTTGCGTAGATAATGTGTAGAGCGAGAGTGATTTAGGGGACCGCGTTCGGAATGGGGTTGGGCAAGGAATTAACATTAGCACGGCTGCACTTGTTAACATAGCATTCATTGAACAAGGTCAGTCACAGTGATGGTCACAGTGATAGTTACAGTTACTGTAACAGTCACACACACAGACAGACAGACAGACAGACAGAGAGACAGACAGAGACAAAAACACACACAAACACATCGCCATTTGTTGCCGACAGATGAAGAAGCAGGAGTCAAGAATCACCCAGTGTGCCTACATTTCCAACAGCTTACAGCAAAGTCTCCCTATCCTCCCATTACTCTCTCGCTCTTTCTCTCACTTTTTGCCCATTTCCATTGCCATTGCCATTGCCATTGCCATCGCCATTCATACATATAATGCCGGTCAAATGTAAAATCTAGCGTCCGCCGCACACAAACAAAAACCGACCGACAGACTGTCAGACCAGCCACACTCACACACACACACACACACACACACAAGTACATAGTCACCCAGCCACAGAAATGAAAGCGAAAGTTTTATGTAAAAACTAGAACGAGACGACGACGACGACGATTGCGACGATGGCAATGACGACGATGACGACGACCATTACAAATACAATGTGGAGTGGGAAAGCTCTATCTGCCAGCGTATGTGTGGCTGTGTATGTATATGTGTGCAAGCTTGTGGTGAATGGTGAATGGTGGGCTAGACAAAGGCTAGACAGATGCCGGCATGAGGATAACAACAACAACAACAACAACGTGAGCATAAACGTGCACAGGGATGCCAAACATACATATGTATGTACATATGGTACATCTGTACATACAGTAACAAAAGAGAAATATATGCATGTATGTATGTTTGTATGTATGTAGGTGCATATTTAACAAGCTTGTTGCATTTAGTAAACACTTTGTGCTTTTGTGGCTGCCCTAATTTAATGCTTCACATTGGAATATGCGATTTGGGTTAAGTGTATCTGACCGGTGTGTTAATTGGCCCATTAGAATAATTAAATGTTTCTACAAAGTGTCAGCTGCTTGTTTGCTTGCTGTGACTTGTCGAAACCGCATAACTGTCTATGAATCTACATATGTATGTACATATGTGCAAATATACATACATACATCATATGTATGTCGTAAATACGTGTAGAAAAAACAAGCTATGGAGGGAACAGACAACAACAACAACAACAACAAAAAGTACGACAACGACGACAACGACATGCAAACAATTCAAAACAAAACCCAATTTTTCAACTCGTAAACTGAGTCCAAGTTCAAGGTCTTGCGTTCAACGTCTGTTGTTGCTCTGCCACAGTCGCCGTCGCTGCTTGGTCTGCTGCTGCTGCTACTGGCATACCAGCAGCCATAGAGCCAATATGTGTGAATATGTGAGCATACGAGGGAGAGGCAGAGCAAAAGAGACCGATGCGCATTAGATTGCAGAAAAAAGCTTCTCGCGCTTTTGTTGCTCTGTCTGCTGTATGTGTGTGTGTGTTTGTGCCAGACAAAACGATAGAGAGAGAGAAGTAGAGAGAGAGAGAGCGCCGCGCATGGCGTGTGAGCGCGTGGCGTTTAACAAACACTTTCAAACAGTCAGCGCAGAAATAGTAGTAGAGACGCAGGCGCGCAGAGCTTGCTGGGCGTCTGCACGTTTTCATTGTATGTATGTATGTATGTTTGAATGTACATAAATGGTTGTTTGTTTCTTTTGTTGGCGTTGTCTATCTATCGGACAGATACAAACATACAATATACAAACAAACATACATAACTGTCGACATGTGTAGAGACATTGTACCACGCAAAATTAGAATTGAAAACTGGCTGCGTGGATGAGCTCAGACTTGGACTTATGTTCTATGAGGGGTAATGAGTCTGGCACCGTGGTGAGGCGCAAGACTTGAGGAAGACTTCAGACGCAAAAAATAAAAGACAACTGTCTGTCTGTCTGTTTGTCTGTCGTTTTGTCTGTGCCTGTTGGTTGGAAGCCCGCTGCTTCTTGTCTGCGCTAGCAGACAGCCAAAAAACAAACACATACGCACACACACATACTTACATACATAGACACACAACTTAAGTATGTCTCTCACTCTTATTCCTGTCTCTTCCTGTGCCTGCCCGCCCTGCGCGTAATCACGTTTGTCTACGCTTTAATTTCTTCTTTTTTGTATTTGTTTGTTGTTGTTGTTGTTGCTGTTGTTTTCTTTTGCTTATTATGATTATACTTTAAAGAACCCAGTGAATTATTCGGATTTGGATTTGTTACTGTTGTTGTTGTTTTTGTTATTATTGTCGTCGTTGTTGTTGTTGTTGTTGTTGCTGATAATATTCGCTCGCTTTTAACGCTGACAAAGTTGATTTCTATTGTTGGGTACTGCGACTGCGCCGTCAGCTTTGGCAGCGCAAATTGTTGTTTTTAGAATTGTTCGCTTATTTGACCTTCACCTTAACCTAGTCATCGTCAGTCGGACATTCGGTCGTTTACCTCACAATTGCCAATAGCGTGCCAAAGTCGAACACAAACACAAAAAAAAAAACTCAATCACTACGCTCGTCGTTAGTTGAGTGTTCGCACACACAAACACATAATACATACATACATACACATAAGTGATCAAGAGCGGACGCTAGAAACAAGCCTGCACAATCTTGTAATAGTGCAATAGTGTTTGTAAAAGCGCATGTCATTCACATGCATTCAAACAAATGTAGTTCGTAATGATTGCATTGGATCTTTAAGAGTCGCTATTGCTGAGAGCAAGCTGGCGGCAGCTTTCACTCGAAAGCTTTACTGGGCTCGCTCAACTAGTTTTTGTAGTTTCGGTTTCTATTTGAGTGCTTTGGCTGCTTATCTAGCGCCGCCGCTGCTCGCGGGCTCACCAACAAACTAGCAGCAGTGTTAGTTTTTTTTTTATTCCCCCAATTGAGTGGCTGCTTGCCTGTTGCTCTTGAGCGCAAAATAGTTTTTGCTAGTAAAGCTAGAGCTAGATCGAGGCGAGCATTTTCCAGTACCATTTAGTTGAGAGTGCGCCGCGTTTGACTTTGGTTGTCGTTAGTTTCGTTTACTGCGCATTTGCCATTTGTACAATAGTTTTGTAAGTGTGTACTTACATACATGTGCATACAGACATACATACATATTTTTTTGCATGTGCCAAATGTAGTGCTACCTAATACAAAAGTGTTTTGTCTATTTTTACATTTTTACATTTAGACGCAAAAGACTTACACACATATGTACACACTAATGTTTATCAGTGCGTGTATCAGTGTATCAAAAATATGGGAAATGAATATGATGTGTGCGCCGTTATTTTCGTCGTTAGCTCTGTCTCTGTCGCCGCGCCGTTCCGAGGGCTTTGAACTCGTGCCGTGTCGTGTACCCGTTGAACGGTTAGCTCTCCAAAGTCAGAGCATCGGCAGCAGTATTTCACACCCGCTTTCACCCCCGCAACCGGCGAGCCCCACCATCCAAGTATGAATGTGTTGTATGCAAGTGAAAAGTGTAATAAAATAAAAATAAAAGTGCGCTCCAGGTTCTCCATTATCGTTGCTTTCGCTGGCAGACCCCAATTGATAACCGACTGACGCGACTGGCATCTGGTAATCAGTTATTAGCCTGTTGAGCATTGAACTCTTGAAATTACAAAAGCGTGCGAAAGTGACAGGCAATTGTTAAAAGCAGCCGGATCGATCGTACGAGTCAAAAATAGGTGAGCCTATTATTATTTTTTTCTTTATTTATTTTATTGTATATGTACATATATGTACATATGTACATATGTAGAACAAAAGTTGAATAGAGTCTAGAAATTGCTATTCTGCGCATTTTGTTTGCTTTCGTACATTCACCTTTCGACATTATTGTTGTTTGGTGAGCTACCGCCCTGCAATGCCTAATTACGTGGCACATTAACTAATAAATTATTAAGAGATCGTTGCTAAAAATAAATGTGTGGCTAGAGCTGGACTAATCTGATGCTAACGCAGCGCTTTGCAGTCGCCGTGCGGCTGGCCTAAGTTCAGTTTTTCATAAAAATGAATGCAAAGCTGGCAAAATTTTATTTCAAATACAATCATACATACAATATGCATGTCAAATGCATACAAAAATATATGTGTACATACATACGTACATATATACAAATTGCTTGCATGGACAAAAGCCTACATTGCAATGCTTGCAAAACAGCCACCAAAAAAAAAAAAAGAAAAATTTGTTTGCATGTGTGTCTGAGTGTGTGTGTGTGTGTGTACTCCCAGAGGGCAAGAGTAAAAGCTTAAATAAAAGTTAGCTGCGCATTAAGCAATGCTTGGCTCTCTTTCCAGAATCGTGCACGCGCTCACTTTACTCTCTCCCTCTCTGTACACTCGTATCAATCATTGATAGTATGTGTGCATGTGCATATGCTAACGTACGTACTTAAATGCGTACATACATACTTATGCACAATTTAAATTGTATTACATGCAATTTGCTTGTTTGCCTTTGCAATTCACACAGCGTACTAGTATAATTGGGTGTAGCCGTATATTTGTACGAATGTACATTCATTCCTAAATTGTATACATACATACATACATATGTATGTAGAAATGCGTGATAAACTCCTACTCGATGCATGAATTGTATTCAATTGACACACATACAAAGCTGAGGTTATGAAGTAAACCGAGATGCAGCGGAGGCCTATTTGGAGTAAGCATCAAGTAGCGACTATCCCCACCCACCTCCCTTCCAAGCATACACATTGTAAAAAATATACTAATGAATGTGCATGTACATACATACATATGTACATACATCGGCCGAATTGTCGTTGCTCGTTGGCATTCGCAGCTGCATTTGTGCTTGTGAGCAAAAAGCTACATACATACGTATGTACATATATTTATTTTTTGTTGCTTAAGCTTTGTGCGTTGTCGCTTTTGTTGTTGCCGTCGTTGTCGTTGAATATTTGCTAACTGTGTGTATATGTATGCATGTACATACATATGTGTGCGTGCTCTGACTTGCATACGAACGCGTAGAGCAAAGCAGAGCAGAGTAGAGCGAACGCGTATTAGCATTTCTCATCACAAGCTGGTCGTCGCAGCTGCGCTGCTGCTGCTTGTGTTGTTGCTGCGCTTCTGCTGCCGGCGAGGTTAAGAAACTTTTTGGGTTTAATAACACTGCACAAGGTTATTAGATAAAAATGTGTTGAGCAAAAATAAATATGCGCTCGTTCTCAGCGCTGGGAAATGGAAATGAATCGGCTACAATGCGATCGTCATGTTGTCGCATCGTCTTTGTGTATGTGTAAAGGAGAGGGAAGCAAAATAAACGGTGACTATGACCGGTTCTAGCTCTCTCGCTCTAGTAATAGCTAAAGCTTTAGCTAATATATTTACATACACACACACACACACGCAAATGTTCGAATGTGTGTTAGTCCAGGTTGAATGCCATGTGACTTATTCTTGAGTTCTAGGGGCCAAATGCCATTACTCAACTAAGTTAGAGAGAGAGTAAGAGAGCGAGAGAGCTAGATCGATAACGAGATCGATAAGTGCTATTGGCAATGGCAATGCATTGTTGAGTTTGAACGGGGGTTCAATGAACATTTGATTTGATTTAATTTGATTTGATGACTACATTTTGCTTTTTGTTTTTTTGATGCCATTCCCCCCTGTATCTTGCTGTCTATCATTGTCACTCTTCTCAACCTCCACTCAATTAGCAAAAAAAATATTCTTAAATCAAAATTGAAATATATTTTGGTCTCTTCTAGTCTAAACCCACAGGCCAATTTAGACCTAAAGTTAAGGTCCTAAACCAAACAAAGTCGATCGCAAAACTATGTTATTATAATTTGCCATCGGATTTTCTAATGCACAAAAAAGTAAATACATATCTATAATCGAAAAAAATATACATATGTATATATAAAGGAATAAGTATACGCCACATGTTCTGAACGAGATATCGGCATTTACCGTTACCAAAAAGACATGCAGCTCATATTACAAGCCATGTGGCCAAAGTGTACAGGTGTACAGGGGGGATGGGGGGGTAAATTAGCCTCGGTCAGTGTCAGTGACGAGAGCGATGTAAACTGAGACAGACCGACCGACCACACTACATGCTACGTGAGTAGACTAGGCCAGAAAAAATACAAAACAAAAAAAAAAAACGGGAAAAAGAAAGAAGCCGAAGTCGAAGCCAAAGCAGAAGAAATGGGAGACAGACAGACGGGCAGACCGACAGATAGAGAGAGAGAGAGAGAGAGAGAAAGAAGACACACAGCGTGAGCTATGCACATGACACCAATGACCAACTGACTGACTGACTCTGAACGAAGAAGAAAGACTAAGAATAATACAACGATGGAGAGAGAAAGAGAGACAGCAATGCAATACTGTCGTCTCGTTTGTGTGGTGTGTCTTTGTCTGGCTTCGACGAATATTTGCTAATATTGCAGTTGCAGTTGCAGTTGCAGTTGCTGTTGCAAAAATGCAATAAAGTTTGATGCCAGAGAAACCAGAATATGCCAGCCAGACTCGTGCTTGTCAATTATCGGGCGCGGTTGTGCGATGCTGCTGCTGCTTCTTCTTATTTTTCTTCTTTCGATTTTGCTTTATTCCGTTTTGTTGTTATCATCTCGCCAACGCCTTTAGCCACATTGAGTGTGGCCTATGCGAAGCATAGTTTTGTTTGTTGTGTTTCTGTGTTTTTGCTTTGGGTTTTTTTTTTGTCTGTTGCTTCCATTGTGGCCTTGAAGTAACCGTTTCCGAGAATGGAGCTCGCAACTAGCCGAGACCCACGCACTTGTCTATCTTCTCTCTGTTTTCTCTGTTGCTCCGTTCTCCGTTTTCTATGTTTGTCGTAGCCGATGCCGGGCTGCGGATGCGGCCTTGGAGCTATTTGAATGGCAGCGTCACTGCCGTCATCACCATCATTTTTTTTTACTTGCAACTCGATTGCGTAGAATTTGCTAGAGCTACATGCATGCATTTTTGTTTGCATTTGTATAAGTTATTGCCTGCGTCATTCGTCATGAAACAAAAGCTTTTTGTGTGTGTGTGTGTGTGTTTGTGTGTCGGTCGCCCTTCAATTGAAGTCCATGTTTTGTGTATTAGTTGATTATTATATGTACATATGTGTCTATGTAGTTATTTATTGTCTGTCAAGGCCAGCGGAAGTGTTCGAAGTCTTTGGCCAAAGGGCGGTCACAATTCTTCTAATTACTCACAAATACAAACAAAATAAATACACAGACAGAGCGAAAAGAGCAAGAGAGTGATGAGAGCGACCGACTTCTGTCATTTTGATTAACTGTAAATAACAGCTCAATTTCGCTGGCAGCGCTGCGACTGCAACAGCAACGGCAACGGCAACTGCGAAGCCTTACGAAGGCTTCTTCCGCTCTGACTGACTGACTTGTGGCTTCAGTTTTACTGTTACACATTTTTTTTCTTCTTTCTTTCTTTCTTTCTTCTCTCATCGTAAATGCATACTTACTTACGTATGTATGTGTTTGTGCGTATGTCATAGTGTTGTATTCTTGGAAATTGGCTCCAATACTTTGCTGTTCGTTTTTGCTTTTGCTGCTGCTGCTGCTGCTGTGCATATTGCGCTTGCTTTTGGCTTTTGCCTTCTGCCTTTTGGTGTCTTGCTTTGCTGTAACTTAAACTACAACTACAGATACAGATACGGACGCAGACACAGACATTAAATAAAAAAAAAAAAAAACATACCATAACAACAATAATAATAAGAAAACAAGTTGTGTGCGCCGAGTCAACCTTGAATGTCGGGCACTTGCACACACCCATACACACACACACACACATGCATACACACATGCATACACGTCTACTCATGCTTTCAGTCAGTCGCCGTTGTTGTTGTTGTTGTTATGGATGGGTCCACACTTTTTCTAGAGTGCCCGCAGTCTACGCAGTAACAAAATCAACAGCAGCCATTTGCCTAGCATCCTCTCCAGCGACAACAACAACAACAACAGTTGTTACTGTATATATATTGTATGTGTGTGTGATTCCGATGTCTGTCTGCTGCTGCTGCTGCCGTCTGGTTCTGGTCTGCTCTATCCCGCTGTTCCGCACTGTCTCCTAGTTTTTTTTTTTTTTTTTTTATTATTATTTCTGATTCTCTTTATGCTAGGCATGCTTCGCTGCAATTTTCATTCAGTTTTTCTCTCGTCTCGACGACTTCGTCGCGCTACTGCCTGGAATAGACGACAGCCGGAATGGGTTTGGTTGCTTGGTCGTGGGGGGGGGGGGGGGAGTAAGAGTTGATGTCGTAGGGGATAATGGGGAGGAGTGTAGTAGCGCGTAGATCGTGGGGCATGTGTTGCAGGAATGTAGAGAAAATGTGTTAGTGGAGTAGTTGCCATTACGTCACCTTTGTGTGCATGTATCTGTCTGTGTGTGTGTGTGTGCCTGTTGCGTATGGTGCATCTGTGTGTGCATAGAGGCTATATAAATGTGAGTGTGTGTGTGTGTGTGTGTGTGTGTGTGCATACCGGTCTGTGGCTGAACTGAAGCTATAGCTGCATTGAGCATTCAGGGTCTCGGTCGCCGCAACTCAACCAGAGTCTGGCAACTCAACCAACTCAGGCATTCACAAATATGTGTGTGTGTGTGTGTGTGTGTATGCTTGTATCTGTATATGTATCCCGACGACGACCGTTTGAGTTTTTTTTTGATTTTTATTTTAACCCATGCACAATTCTCTATTCTTCTAGAAGCATTGAAAAGCGAAAGTTTGTTCTCGCTATCCATAAGCATACATATTTATGTTGCATGCTGCATGTTGCAGTTGGTGAATGAAAAACACGTGTGTGTGTGTGTGTCTGTGTGTGTTTAATTGTGTTGGTGAAGATTGCTTTTTTAGTTGCTTACCTGTTATTTTAACGGTAAATAATACTTTAAGCTGTTCCACTTTTGTCCACTTTGCGTTTGCTGCCTTTTCTAAGAGATTTCTAAGTTTACTTTGCGGCTGAGGTGCTTAACGGTTGGCGGTCTTATTAACTACATACAAATAATCTTATCAATAACATTCTTAACTAACGCACAGTTACGAGTCCTGAGTTGTTGTTGTTGTTATTAAATTTGACAACAAAAAACAAATTAAAACATTAAAAACAAACAATAAAAAGCACAAAATATGAGAAAAAAAATAAACAGAAAACGTTTGTCGTGTATTTGAGATATCAGCGTTCTTTATATATAGTAAGTACACAAATATAAAATATTTGGTAATTTTTTTTTTTTTTTTTGTATTAAAACTCAAACTGAACGCATTGTTGATGCAATGCTGCTGTCTGCCTGCCGCACGACGTGTTCGATCGATGCGACGCTGAACACCAAACTGCACAGGCAATGCAAAAAGTTAAAGCCAAAGCCCTGACGCCCCGACGATCGCAACAACAACAACAACAACAACAATAAGATCCTACATTGCGCGCCAGCAGCAGTAGCAGCAGCAACAAAAGCAACAAAGGCAACCGAGCAGAGCCAGACGAAAACAACACACGAACGCAACACGAAGGCAATGATGATGAAGTGTTGTTGTTGTTGTTGTGCCGGGGCTACTGTAAGCAGTAACGACGACGACTTCCTGCAGTTCGACCTCGCTATACTAGCAACAACAATCCCTCCGATCCTCCCTTCATATGCCTATGCCGTTTTTTGTTTGCTTTTGGCGGCCCTTTTGCCAAAAAAAAAAACGTTTTGCGCCTGAGAAACAATAATCCTCTCCTACGACTAACTGCTAAATACTAAATACAAACACACACGGACACACTCGAATTCATACATACGATGTATGTATGTATGTTCATACATGCATGCAGGCACTAAAAATTTGCCAATGTCGCCAGCGAAGGGCAGCAGCAACGGTGACTCAAAAGTGCTAATGATCAAGCTCGCTGGAACTGGGACTTGGACTGCAAGCAGCGACTGCGGCAGCAAATGCGAATTGTTGTTGTTGTTGTTCGAGTGTAACTGTTACTGCGACTGGCTGCGAAATGGGACGAAAAGCGCAAGCCACGAGCATAAGGGCAAGTTTAAAGTTTACTCTCCCACACACACACACACTCACACTGCAAATTGGCACACAAAAAGAAGAATAGAGCGCAGAGAGTCACGGATCAAGAGTGAGCGAGGGAGTAAGAGTGAGTGAGTTGGTAGACTTTATAAGGTAGACGCTGCATGATCGGCTGCATCAGTCTTTTTCTCTCCCTCTCTCCTCTCTATCATTTTCTCTTTGTCTTTCGCTCTATTTCATTTTCGCTCACTGTTTTGCTGCCCTGTAAGCTTGCGTTGCCCAAAACTTGCTCTCCCGCATTGCATGACTCAAAGTGTCCTTCTCTTGTGCTCTGTGTTAATGTTCGGTCGGGGTGGGGCGGGGAGAGAAAGCTCAAACCTGCCGACTGCAGTCAGCCGATTATACGAAACATACATACATACATGAATGTCCGTCTGTGTGTGTGTGTGTGTGTGTGTAAATGCAATACTTCCTTGAACGTTTGAGCAAATGCAGCAACTGTAAGTTTCGAGCAGATTTCCTGCTGCTTCTTGAATTTTGCCGATGATGATGATGATGATGATTTTCTCACTCTCTTTCTGACTAGGGATTAAAACGTACCTGAAACTGCAGTTGAAGTTGTTTGTGTGGTTGTTCTTGATCTTGTTGTTGTTGTTGTTGTTAGTAAATGAATATTTTCACATGGCGCGACATTTGCGAACTTTTTTTAATAGCTGCAGTTTTTTTTTTTTTTAATTTTGTCTGCTTCTGCTACTGCTGCATCACTTAAAACAGAATCCAAAATAAAAAAAAATTCTTTGTTTTGGTATTTTTTGCTGTCCTTTTCAGCAGTCCTCAAAGAGTTGTATAGGGTGGATAATGTGCTCACTTGACCCAATAATTGTTTTATAATTTTTATAAACCAAAAAAATTTTAAAATAAATACGCTTGTATGTATAAAGCTTTTGATCCTTGCTTGCACTTGTTGCACTTTACAAAAAACCACGTTGTCTATCGATGCTCGGTCTGTCTATGACTGATCCGTATGCTCAATTCTTAGTTCTTGATTCGCATCCGCGTTGAGTTAAGTTGTTCCAGCTGCTAACAATGAAATTCGATTTGAATTTGAAATTGTGCGTTTTGGCTGAACTAACTTTAGTAACTGAACCGATCGAATTAAAAAGCTCAACTGAGTTCCGAAAAAATGCAGTTAAATGTGTCTCGAGATATTTTGCTGTGTATGTGTGTGTGCCCCTGCTGCTTTTCGTTGTTGTTGTCGTGTGTGAGTGTATGTGTGCTGCCCAATTGAATCAGTGAATTCCCTGACATTGTATGTACATAGATACGCATGTGTGTGTGTGTGTGTGTGTACATATATGTACATATACCGCCTGTGTTTGCTCTTTTTTTTTGTACAACTTTTTTACAGGCACACACACACACACACACACACATGCATATTTCTTTCAATTTTTTTTTGGGCTTGCGATTTGCCATTGCCATTGGAGTGCAGCGACGCCAACAACCGCAGCCGACGTCAAAGCCGAAGCAGCAGCAGCAACGATCAGCGACGCGTCACTGCAGTCGTCATTCGTCGCTGGCGCGCCGCGCACACATTACAGCAGCGCGGGCAGCAGCGGGCAGCGCAGTCGCCCAAAAAAACAAAGCGTCGGCGCATGCGGCTCTTGCTCTTGTCATGTTTCTTCCTCTTCTTCTTTATTTTGGCATAAGCAGCAAAACCGAACAAAACCGAACAAATAGTATATGTGTAAATAAAATACATGTACATACATACATATATATGTACATATACATACATACATACATATACATATATATACTTATATATAATAGAATAATCGAAAAGCGAGAACGAACGAAAATAGCTGTTGGCTTTTGTTTCTGTCTTTTTTTTACATCGTTTTTTTTTTTAGGCCAGAAATTGGGGAAAATGTTTAAGTAAAACACAGCAACAAATTTAGGGGCCGCTGCTGGCCGCACACACACTTACACACACGCACACACACGCACACACACACACACAAATTTAGTTGTGCGTTGTTGACAATTATTTGCTGGCTGCCAGCTATAAAAAAAATGTTTGCTTTTGCTCTCTTCGCGCGAATTGAGTTCACTGCAGATCTGTAGCAACGACAACAACAACAACAACAACAAAACTTGCTAAATGCAGCACAACTTTCTCTGTGTTGGTGTTTTTGTGCAGCAGAGCGCCCCACAAATCTTTACATATGTACGTACATATTAAAAAGAAGAAGCAGTTGAAGTACATAAGAAATATGAATTATTTACAGTATCGGACAAAATTAAACCACCCTCCCCACCCCTCTTAGACCATATGTACATATGTATGTATGTACATATGTATGTACTTGCAGAATGCAACGATCAACAAGCATATCAAAGCGTTTATCAGCTTCGTTTTCAGTTTTCAGTTTTCAGTTTTGTTGTTGCTGTCGTTGGGTTGTTGTTGTTGTTGTTGAAATCGTCGCCAATTGAAAGTTGTATGTAGCCCACTTTTTTTTTTTTTACAACAACAACAATGAACACCAATAAATGCTTTGGCCTGTTTTTTTAATTTTTGTTTTTGCTTTTTTTTTATTGTTATTACAAATTGCAATTTTTGAATTTCTCAAATTTGTGCATTTCTGCTGTTGGCAATTGCCGATTCCCGTTTATTGCCACTCACAACACGTTCTGTACAAACATACATACATACATAACATTCGTACATACGTACATCATAATTTGAAATTGTTGCCAATCGGTCTGTTTGATCCTGAGACCGAATCTTAAAGGAAATTCTTCAGTTTGTTTTTTTTTTGAGTTTTGATTTTATTTGCAAAAATTTTTTTTGAATTTTTTTTTAGGGTTTTGGCCAAATTGCATTGTGTTCAATCTGTTTAAATTTGCTGATTAAAACTTTTTGTTTATTTTTTCTTTTTTTTATTTATTTTTTTTCATGCGTGGCTATTTATTATTTTTTAATTGTGCTCGTCTCGCATTTTTTGTCTCTTATTTTTTTTTACTGTTTTTTGTTGTTGTTTGGCTTTTAAGTTTTGTTTCTGGCTTTTTGGCACTTGTGTTAACCTTTTTGGTTATGCCAAAAACTTGAATCTGTATCAGCTTATTTTAACTTAATAATATTATAATAATTCAAACAGAATGCAAAACAAATTATGATTAGTTTCCCTTTTTGTTTGTTTTTTTTATTTATTTTATTATTATTTTCCGACTTTTAGTGTTACTAATTTTTGTTTTTATGTCTAAATTGTTGCAATTATTAAATACGGTTGCCATTGACACTAACCCTTTTTGCATGACCTCGATTTAATAAATAAAATAAAATAAAAATAAACAAACAAACAGCAACAACAACAAAAACGCAATGATCACAATGCAATGATCGCCGCAATGAACTCTCTCAACGCTGCTGTGCTCTCTGTGTTTGTTCTAATTGTTGTAGATTGCACGCACACACACACACACACATACATACACACATGTATGTGTGATGAAGGCCTAATAAACGATGGGTCCATTGACCGTTGAGCAAAAACACAACAACAAGACAAACAATAAAAAAGCCGCCGCTAAAAGTGGCGTATACGTAATATGTGTGTTTTTTTAGCTTAAGCTCCACTGTCTCGAATGTCTCGCGCTCTCTCTCTCTCTCGCTACGATCTCGCTTCGCTTTCGTTTCTTTGTGTCTGGCTTAGAAGCTTGCAATTTTTGTGTAATATCAATAAAGCCATGAGTTCATGAGATTGTTAGATTTTGTTGTTGTTGTTATTGACTGACACACACACACACACACGCACGCACACGCAAGAATGCCCAAAATACGCAAAAAAAAAAAAACAGTTCAACGACTTTCGCTGTTTGGTTCGTTTACGTTCCTCAATGAGTGAGAGAACGCTCGAATTATACGTATGAGAAATGTATACGGTACGAACTCGCTAAACGCAACCCTCGTTACACACAAACGTTCGAATTTATAACTTTGTAGATTTAACGTAAACGCAAATAAAAAAAAAAGAAAATTAAAAATAACCTCATTTAATGCAACTTTTCAATTGAATACAAAACAAAATTTCTCAGTTCAAAAAACAAGGTCTCAAAAAATCAGTGCAATAAAATACATATATATTTATTCTGATTTACTTTCGATTTCGAATGGTTAGCACAGGTTAAGGTTTTGTTGAGCGAGGTCATACTGTGTGTTTATATACAGCAAATATCCCGAGAATATACAATTAGACCCCGTTTAACGCGGTGGGGATACGTTCCATGAAAGAAGAAAGCGTTAATTGAAATAATAGCGTTAGAGGAAGATGGCTAGAAATTTGGCTAGGTATTGGAATTTAATAATTATATCTTAATTTTTTTTTGTAATAAAAACAAAACCAAATCATTTATTTCTTATAAAAATTTAAACAAAAAACATACAAACGAATACACTTATAAAAACAAATAAAAGTAAAAGTTTTCTGCCTTTTTGTCAAGAAGGCAACTCTTCCTATGTAGTTTGACTGGATAAAGGATTCAGAAAAAACAGCCCCGTCTTTCTTTCTTTTGAAAACCTGTCAATAAATTTTCCCATAATATAGTAATCAAACAGCTTTTTACAAACGCCTTAGAAAGTTCTTCTCGCTCCGTAAATTCCTTGAGTTCATCATAATAAAATCTTTCTGCTGTTTCTTGATCTTTTTATTTCGAGGTTCAACTCATATCATACCTTATCCAAACCGGAGAACTCCCTGACTCAAATAAAAGAGCGCTAAACCGAAAGAGCGTTAAGCGTGGTCTTATTGTACCATACTAGCTACACTCTAGTCTTTACTTTACTTGGCTTTTTGTTCAGTCTCGTGACTAAGCGGCAAAATAGATTAAGAATCAACCTCTTTTGACGACCCAATTATCTCAATTTTTTTTTGTACTAGAATATAGGTCTGGTATATATGTATGTATGTACTTTCTTTGTTTCCTGCAATTTGGTTCAATCAAAAATCTATTTCGTATTCGTTGTTTTAGTTTTTGGCGAAGGTTTTTCTTGTCCCCCTTTTGGAGATTGGTTAATTATGGATATTTCGTTGTTGTTCGTTGTTGATTGAGAGTCAATTAGTCTTTTATTTTTCAATTATAACATTCTTATAAAAAAAGGACAGCAAACCGATTCAAAGATCGTTTGATTAACAAGGGTCAGGGGTCTTAGGTCTGGGGAGTCTGGACTTCAAGGTACTAAGTACATATATTCGATCACTTACATGTTGCAAGTCCCTTACGTCTGCACTTTTGTTGTTGCTGTTTTTTGAATTGCACCGTTTGTTTTCGTTTCGTTCTTCTTCTTCTGCCTCCTTTTTGTTTTTGTTTTTTTTTGGGTATCCTGAAGCAGATTTCACTTTTGCTTTCGTTCCGGCTCGTTGTGAATTGGAACTTGGAACTGCATTTGTCAATAAATCAATCAATCAATCAATCAATCATTGAATATCACTAGGCGAAGAATTGTTGTTGTTGTTTTTAATAACTATTATTGCACAATTGTGGCTCGCGTTTTTGATTTTTTGATATTTAAAAGGCGTCTTTATTTCACTTTGAAAAAAAAAATACTATATATATTTATAACAAACGGAAAAAAACTATTTTTGAATTCTCGAAATTCTCGATTTCACGACACAAAAAAAAAAATGTATTGTTCGCTTTGCACTAATTTAAAAAACGGGATTTGTTGTTTTGTTTACTTCAAAAAAAAGAAAAACTCAATTTGCTTCGACGATGTTTTTTTTTTTTATATGATTGATAATGTCCTTAACTTTTGTTGTTGTTGTATTTCTTTGCCTATTTTTGGTTTGTGTTCTCTGTTTGTATTTTGGATTCGATTTGATTTGGTTTTGATTTGGTTTGGTTTGGTTTGGTTTGACTCTGAATTTGGCTGTTGGTTGTTTTTTCAGTTGCGCGTCGCAACACGCGCACGTAACGAGCAACAAACAGCAACTAACGTTATTTTTAAAAACGGAACTCAATTGAAGTGAGCCAAGTAACCAAGCCAAGCCAAGCCAAGCCAAGGCAGCAGCAGCAGCCACAGGACGAGCCGGCAGCAACAGCAACAGCAGTGGCAGCGCAGCTACAATGGCTAAAGAGTCGCGCGCTCGCTCGGCCTGTTGTCCTCGTCCCCCGTCTTCGCTGGCTCGGTTTTGCCCGGAGCTTAAGCACACGAAGCCATCGTTAGGCAGACGAAGGCAGCCGCAAGACGACGACGACGACGACGACGACGTTTCTGCTGCTGCTGTTGTTGTTGATGCTGCGCTGTCGGCGTCGTCGGCGTCGTCGTCGTCGTCGTCGTTCGACAAACGCGCGACAATGAAATAGAAAATTTAGCACACAATTCAAGCGACTATTACATACGCACATACAATCAAAAACACACAGACACACAGAGTAATAGACAACTTGAAAGAGGGGACCAAGTGTCGTCGTCGGGATGGATGGATATGTACCGTTAATGAGTGCGCCAAATGTTATGCTATGATTTTTTGTTTGGGAAGCCGTCGCCGTTGAAGCACACGCGAATGCTTCTGTTGCTATTTGACTACTGTTGCGGCTACTGTGCGGCCGGCAGCTTAGTTGTGTGTGCAACAGCAGAGAACAAAAACAACAACCCAAATTATTGCCCCTGCACTGTCCGCAGTAAGCAGCATGTAGCATGAAGAGAAGGTTGTCTGCTGCTGCTGCTGCCATCGAAATCACCCGCTAAACTACACACGAGGACTAAACACTCTCATTACTCATTTCCATGGCATTGCCACTGCCGCTGCTGCCGCCGCCGCTGCCGCCGCTGCCTATTTTGCCTCTTCTACCCTTTCGTCCTATCATCCTTCCGTCCTGCACAATCCTACCGCTTCGCCGGCGTTTTGCGGCCTACGTCGCGTCGTGTGGCATAGTCATAGCGCACCACCCCGCCAACCCCACCACCCCCTTCCCACCCACTACCCTTCAACCGGCGCAGCACAAGAACAACAACAACTAGCTTTATTTTACTTCTTTTTTAATTCTGCGTGCGGCGGTAAAAAAATACAAAATACAAAAAAAAAAAGGTTGCGACTGCGACGCCTGCGTCAGCGACAGCGGCAGCGACGTTGGCAAAAGGAAAATCGCAAACAAAACAAAAAAAAAAAAAGGAAAAACGAAAAATGCTAAAACCAAACGCAGCAACAGCAACAACAACACGTTGAAACAAAAAAATACGAGAAAAAAAAGAGTAAACGCGCATGTATGTGTGTGTGTGTGTGTCTGTGTGTGAACAAAAAAAGAATCCCATAACCAACCCCGCTGCATGCTGCGTCCGCCGCTGCTGCGCCGCCAGCTTCTCTGCCGCACACACACACACACACAAACAACCCCCGTGCGATGCGGCACGAAATTTTAAAAAAATAAAAACAACAACAACAAATTGTAAAGGACATAAAAAAAACCAAAATACAACTATGTGCAATAAGTATGGGAATGGACGGGGGGAGACGAACAGAGAGCGAGAGAAAGAGAGAAAGATACAGAAAGAGAGAATGATAGAGAGACTGTGAAAGAGGGAGGGAACAACGGGTGGGTGGTTTGAGCTTCCACCCACTCTGGCGTCGTCGAAAAGGGGAAATCGACAAGGGGGGGGGGGGGAGGATGGTGGTACGACGCACAAAAATATCAAGCCGAAAAAACCCATCGAGCTTTGTGCGTGTGTGTTTGTGTGTGTGTGTCGGTAAATTTATTTGCGTATGTGTTGGTGTAATCTTTTTTTTTTTTTTTCTTTTTTCGAAATTGTAATTTTAATTTGTTGCTATTGTTTAAGGGCGGCGGCTGATGTGTGGCGTGTCTCTGTTGTGAAAGCGACCAACAAGGCAAGATATATATTTATATATATATAATATTACGATGTGCTGCTCAATCAAACACATCAAGTAAATCACATCAACATTTTATACCAAAAAAAAAAAATATTCAGAATCCAATTCAGAATTCTTCCAGTTACGAGCAACAAAAGCAAGAGTACAAGCAACACGTCCTGGTCTCCGGCCAGTTGTTCGATTGTCTAAAAGCCAACTGAATGTTGTTGTTGTTGTTGCGGCCTTCATCTCTGAGTCAGAGCTGCCCCCTCACCTTGCATAGCCGGCAAACAGTTAAGGCAAGCCGGCAAAAAAAAAAAAAAAAAAAAAAAAAAAACGAAATGTCAAAACACAAACAGAACGAACACAAGAGAGAAAACTACAACAAGAACGAGAAACAAAAGAAGAAGAAGAAGAAGAAGACAAAAAGGAAGAAGAAGCGACAAAAGCGAACCCACAAATGAAGCGCAAATGACGACCGAACGAGACGAGACGGCCACGACGTCTTAACAGTTACTAACTGCTCCGAAAGAAGTTGGCGATTTGTTGCCTTGGTCGTTCTTGCCGCTTGGTCTTGTTCTTTGTTCGTCCTGCCCCCTCGCCCTCGCCCTCTATCCAGCCACTCAGAAAGAGCTACGGGCCTGAGAAAAAAAAAAAAAAATTAACTCAGTCAGCCGGCAAAAGTCGCCGTGTGGCCTTCATTGTTGGTAACGATACCACCGCTAGCAATGGATGGCAGTGCGATGCCTGGGCATCCCTCCCCCCTAATCCCTACTCTCTGCTTGGTGGTCGATGGTATAAGGTCAAAGTTTCCTCTGTTTAAGATCTATTCTTGTAATTTAGTTAAGAGTGGTTATGGGCACCAAATTGACCAGAGCAGACATCAACACACACACACACACACTATTTCAGCCCACGTGGAGCGATATATAGGTATATGTGTATGTCTGTGTATGTATTTGCCTTAGCATCATACAAATGAGCGTAATAAAATCAAATTTCGATAGTGTGTAGTTGTAAGCATTACCTTAACCTAAGCACCCATTCCGCACACATACACCCGCACATAAAATGAAGCAACAGAAAATATAACACACACACACACACACACACACGCATACATATTCACGCGTGGGGCCAGTGTTGGGTCGGCACAAAAAGAAAAAGCACAGAAAAGCACAAAAGAAATCTACTACACGCAATCTTCATTTTCAACGCCATCAAAGCCATTCCAATCATCATTATCGTCGCCATAATCATCAAGTAAAGTACCCACCAGTAGCGCGCCATGCCGCAGTCGTCGAACGTTCGGGCGCATCGCCTCTAAGTATGCCATGCGAATATCTCTGAATCTCGTCTCTCTCTCGTCTCTGGTTAAGACTTTCTCTCTCTTTCTCTTTGGTTTTACTCTTAGACGGCGCGGCGACTTCTTCTAGATGCCAACAAGTGCGCCGAAGTTTTTTTTTTTCGCTTTTGGCAGAGCACGCGCCTTTGTGTGTGTGCAAGGGGGCGGTGTGTGTGTGTGTGTGTGTGTATTGGAGAGCAAGGCCAAAAAGACAGTGTAACACAATCGACGCGTCGCGTCGTGTTGTTGGATTTTGACGTCTTCGTTGTAGTTTTTTTTGTTGTTTAGCACAACTCAAGACACGCACTAGACAACAACGAAAGGGTGGCAAGGGTGGGGGCTGGCAAGTTAGAGTTAAATGATGGTGGCGGGGGGGGGGGCGGGGGGGTTCTGATGTTCCCAAACCAAACCAGGCAAATGCGACAAATTATTTTAGCAGCATGCGGCGCTCGCGCAACTAGGGGGTGGAGGGGCTTCTTCTTCGCTTTGTAGTAGTAAAAAATTTTTCTTGTAGTTTGTTGGTGGTTATTGCTGCTGCTGCTGCTGCTATTGTTGTTGTTGTTCTTGTTCTTGTCAATTTCATTGTGTTGAATGTCTTTAGAAAAAAATAAAAAAACCTTAAAGAACACATATACATGCATGTGTGTGTGTGTGTGTGTGTGTGTGTGTGTGTGTGTGTGTGATGTGTGTGTGTGTGCGTGCAGGAAGGAGGCGTAAATGTGTGGGTGCACATAATTTTGATTTACTCGGCACACATCAGTTCCCCCTTTCCCAACCCCCCCACACACACACACACACTTAGGGGAAGTCGGAAATCGGGAGTCGGGATACGGGGGCGCCCCTTGCTTGATTTTGAGTTTGTTTTACGTTTTTACTTTCGGTTCGTTGGTGGCTGGATGGCGCTGCAAAAACTTTCCAGCATATTTTCTTAGACAGAGGCATCTTGAGTGTATGTTGATTTTGTTTAAATTACACT
The DNA here is from genome assembly GCA_035044585.1 of Scaptomyza polygonia. Classification (NCBI taxonomy): domain Eukaryota; kingdom Metazoa; phylum Arthropoda; class Insecta; order Diptera; family Drosophilidae; genus Scaptomyza; species Scaptomyza polygonia. The sequence goes on from JAWNNU010001670.1 coordinate 845,468, forward strand.
CGCACACACACACACACACACACATGCTCAACCCCATAGTGGTGTACGCGCGCATACTCATAAGCATGGCCATACATACATTGATGTATGTACGTACGTACATCTTATGTAGATTATTCGCTGTGTGTATTATTTCTCGTAGCTCGTAGTAATTAGCCAATAGGAATAGGCTTTTGCATGTGTAGTGGTGGGCGTGTTTTTCATATTAGCGGGGGTAGGTGCATATGTGTGTGTGTATATGTGTATATGTGTGTAAGATCACAATTTGCTTCGACATTGTACCAACTTTTACATAATATTCGTGGAGCTCAAATTTTATTAATATTTAATTCTTGTTTCGATCGAAAATTATTATTGCCAGTGTAAAATTAAAAAATATTTTTATTTTAATTAACATTTTTTTATTTCTTTTTTAGTTTGCCGTTCAATTGCGTTTTTTCTTTGCTGTTCATCAAATTTGTTAAATGGTAAGTTTCAACCAATTTTATTTTTATTCAAAAAACTTATACATAATCAGAGAGTAACCAGGAAAATTAACAGACAAAATTTTTATTTTTTTTTCAATGAATGTGATTGATCTTTACTTAAATTAATGTATAAAGTGAATACATAACATTTATAAATTATTTTTTCGATTTAAATTAATTTAGATTTATTTAATTGCAAAAGTAAACAACATTTTTGTTCGAGGCCGTCAAAATAATAGCCTGGGAAACAAAATCTCAACGGCTTTATTTTTTAACTAAATTACAACACAATATGAAAATAAACTATGTAGCTATTAAAATCTAAAATATAATGATCTCAATAGAGTATTAGGCTGATAGTGGTAGGTGGTATACTACCGATGAATGTGGCGGTGTGTAGATCGATCTATCGAAGAGATGAAAGTGACTTGATAAGATCGAAGCGTACCCAACTTATCTTGAATTGGTAAACGTAGCGCGAGCAGATCGACGCAAGTTGAAAATAAGACATTAAAATATATCAAAAGAACCGACTACAATAGTAAAACAATTTAAATGTATATAAGTACCTATGTATGTACATACCAGACATTACCCAAAGATAATGGTCAATTGTGCAAAAGTATGTAACAGGCAGAGGGAAGCATCTCCGACCCCATAAAGTATATTAATTCTTGATCAGCACCAATAGCCGACTCGATATAGCCATGCCCGTCTGTATGAACGCGTCGATCTCAGAGACTACAAGAGCTAGAGACGACAGTTTTTGAATATAAGTTCTCTTTTAACATAAGCAGAACAAGTTTGCTTCAAATTATTGATAACTACTCTGGTTTCCGATATACACACGGAATCGATTACAAAAAAAAAATCGAATTTGGAAAATATAAAAATGGGGGTTGAAATAAGAAACACCGGAGATATCGATTTGAATCTTTTATAAATTTAATATATTTATTGCAACTAGGTTCAGGGTATCTTTTTGTCGGGACTAGAGCCTTCTTGCTTGTTAGTTTTGTCTTTGAAATTTACGAATCAAAAATGTGTTTTTGAATTCGAATTTTGTTGTTAAACAATTGTACCGTGCCAAACTATTTTTTTGGCAATAAAAAAATACCAACATAATTTAATGAATACAGTCAAACGTCGAAGAAAAAGATCAAGAAACAGCAGAACGACTTTTTTTATGTTGAGCTCGATGAATTTACGGAGCAAGAAGAACTTTCGATGGCGTTTGTACAAAGCTAAAAATATAATTATATTATGGGAAAATTTAAAGAAAATTATTTAGGTTTGACAGGTTTTGCAGAAGAAAGACGGGGTATTTTCATTGCGAGCTACATTAGAGATGCCTTCTTAACAAAAAGGCAGAAAACTTTTAACACAATTTGTTTTTTCGAGTGTATTAAATTTTATATTTTAGTAGGAAATTAATGATTTGGTTTTCTTCTATTAAAAAAAAACAACATAATTATTCATTTTAATTCCTAGCCAATTTTCTACCCATCTTCCCCTAATCCCATTAATTAAGTTTAACGCATTTCGCACTAAGCTTTCTACTTTAATGGAACGTATCCCCCCGCGTTAATCGGGGTCTTACGGTAGCTTAGTTCTCATAAAACTAAAAAATTATCATGGTGCTTTAGTTTGGGCCGAAACTCTATGCTTTACTTAAATAGTAAATTGAAAACTCATTGAAACAAACTAAAAACAGGTAAATGCATTTGTTTGTGATGGCAGGCCAAGGGCAAGGGCAAGGGGCAAGGGAAAGTAAAGGAAGGTGAAGAAAGGACGAGCGGCAAAGAGTAAGCCAAAAGTGTCAGCAATTCTCATTTTGCAGCTCCACCTACTTGTTTATTGTTGTTGTAGTATTGCTTTGTTGTTTTTCGGTTAATATATTTTACGCACATGTCCTCTGTCTCTGTGTGTATGCGTGTGTGTGTGTGCTTTTTTGTTTGTTGTTTTTTTCGTTGTTTTTGGTGGTTAGAGTAAGAGTAAAAAACAGCCTACACCTACTAGTATCTGCATCTGCATGTGTGTGTGTGTGTGTGTGTGTGTGTGTAAGTGCAAATACATAGTACTTTTTTACACAGACACAAAAAACACTAGCGAAACCCACATATAGGCGCCGCACACACACACACACACACTAACACGAGCGCACGCATAGCCCATAAACGAGTCAAAATATTAACCAAACAGAGAAAAGCGCCAAACGAATATCAACCCTAACTCCAAAGCTCCCCGCCCCTCCCCGCCCAGCCAGTCAGGCAGCTATCCAAACGCCATGAAACGATGCGCAGCAGTTAAAAATATTTAAAAATGTGAAGTGCGACGCAGTTGACGGCGGTTAGCTCCACTCCCACTTTCGCCCCCCAAAATTGGAAGCCTAACCTCCAGCTACAGCTCCACTCCAGCACCCACCCACACCTCCTTTCCATCTCCCCCTCTCCCAACACACACAAAAACTGTGCGTATGTGGACCTTTTTTTGTTGTATTTGGTTCTCTTTTTACTTATTTGGTAGAATGTGTGTGTGTGTGTGTGTGTGGGGGGTGGGTGTTGGGGGGACATAAGCATTGACGACGACAGCAGCCACCACTTTTGGTTAATTGCCAAAAAAACAACTGCAAGCGAATATTCAAGCAAAAAGCAACTGGAAACTGGAATAGAAAAGCAAAAAACGTAAAACTCGAAAAAGGCAATGAACGACTTAACTGATTTAATACCACAACTGATCGGATCTTAACACCAAGATCAATTGTATCCTACAAAGCGACTGGTTTTACGGGTCAACAAAATTTATAAATATTATACATTTCGTTTAAATTTTTTAAAGTTTTTCTAATTAAACATTAATGTTTAGTTTTTTGTAACTTTAATAACTAGGTATGAGCATAAGCCCCAAACCAACCGCCAGAAAATAAACCCCCACTTGTTCACCGACGTGTCGATCCCATTTTGTGCCTCCTCACCCTCCGTCCCCCCGTGTTCAGCCGTTTGCCGCTGTGCGCCTCTTTTTTTTTTTTAAATGGGGTGCTTTATGACAAACTTTTAGCTCGCGCTACTCGGCACATACATATACATATGCATACAACATACATGTGTGTGTGTGTGTGTGTGTGTGTATTTGTTTGTGCTTAATAAAAAATAAAAGTAAAAGTAGCCCTGCGTGTGTGTGTGTGCGTGTAAGTGTGGAGGTAGTAATGTCGCGGGAAGGATGGATCCACGCATTTCTAACACCGCCCACTAATGCCAAATGTTCGTGTGTGTGTGTGTGTATGTGTGTGTGTGTGCGTTTGCCTTTTTTCTATACATACGTTCTTATGTCATGGTATATGTAAATTTTGTTGCTGTGCATGTGTGTGTGTGTGTGTGTGTGTGTGCGCGTGTCTGCGGAGTAATTTTTTAACTAATTTTCTATACAAATTTTTAGCATGTCGCCGGGGTCGTTCTACACTTAGTACTACATACATATGTACATATTTACGCACTCACATACATATGCATATGTGTATATAAATACATAAATGCATGTGAGTACATATAGTGTGTGTGTGTGTTGAGTACATACATGTATGTGTTGTTTAGGTAAAAATGTGTTTTGCGCTCATTCCTACACTTTACTGCCAAAACGGATACGGATGCGGATGCTGTGTGCGTTTAGATAATTATTCTTCGTTCTTTTGACTCTAAAAAAAAAATAAAACCTAACAAAAGCATTAACATAAGATAAAAGCAACTTTCAACACTGATATTGGTCAGATGGTGGTATTATTTTGTTTGGTCCAAAAAATCATCAAAATCAAACAGGAATTTTGTAGCAAAATTCGATTTTTTATATGACAGCTTCTATGATATATTTTAAACTTTTGAGGGGATGGGGCGGTGCCACGTCCATTTAATGTCAAAACCGATCATAAAAGACTTAACAATTGGCTGTGAATATAGGCTCTTGAGCTATTATTTGGTTTCGAAAAATCCAAAAAAAAAAAAAAAAAAAAATACATCAAGGGGGAAAATAAATGAATTATTCAAAAATTTCGAAACAGGATAAAAGCGAAAAGCCTGCCTTTTGGGAACCATCATAGCAATCATTTCTAGAAAAAGTTGTCAAACATATGATTTTATATTGACTTTGGAACTTGGACTTGGCTCACAATATATAAGGGAGGCCGGCAAGAGTATGCCGCAACAACAAGTTGCAAACAGTTAAAAAATTAATACAATATTCCTATGCTTGCCTCATTGGCAACGAACTGCGATAGCCAAGTCATGTTGCTTTTCTTATGACGCTTTGACGCAGCATGATATTAATTTTGGTTTTGGCCTGGATGAAAATGGACTAGGAATGGTGTAGGGCAGGATTGGTCAGTCATTGTGATTTCTCCATTGTTTGCTGCGTTGGCAGTGTCAGCTGCCACAGATAGATTGTCGATATACACACACACACACACATATATATACATATATGTATATACGTAAGTCTCTGTGTGCAAAATTAACATTTCATTTGGCTGCGTTTTTTGTTGCGCTCCATCAATAAATTTGCCAACCCCAAAAACAAACCAATATATAAAATATTTTTTTGTATTTTTTTTTATTTTTTGTGCTTATATTTGGTGTTGTTGTTCTACATCCTTGCTTTTGCAATAAACAAATAGGCAAATATAAACTTTGTCGGGCTATGTGTGTGCATGAGTGCATGTGTGTTGGTGTGTGTGTGTGTCTGTCGGAATATTGCAGTAAAAAAAGATTGCCATTATAATTACAATATAAAAAGGCATGTGACGTCAAATATATATTTTTTGCTATTATTCATGATGTTCATACTCATTTCAAAATAACAAAAAAATACAAAATAATAATAAATTCGATTGGAGCGTGAATTATTTACATTTACCAGAGTGTGTGTGTGTGTGTCTGATGAGCCATAAATTTACTGGAATGTGAATATATAATAATAATAATAATAGAGAGACACTTCAATGAGCCTCTCGTAATAACTTGAACTAGTTTATTTAGGCACTAGTTTTGGAACTATGTACGGAAAATTTGTGTTAATTAACTCTTAACACTCGGACTTAACGATAATATCGATAACGAAACAACCTCGAGGTAATTCGAATACAAAACCAACTTTTTGTCTGGCAACAACAATTTTATTTAGTGAGAATTTATGTATGAATTGGAATGGGGCGGGTAGATAGAAGTAGTGGGTAGTGGAACGTAATATTATAAAATATTTTTTAACGGCCCAACCCTTAACCCCTAACCCCCCAACCATTTATCGCAGGTATACCTGGGCACACCACCTGAGCATAAAGCTAAAACTTGCAACCGCCTCCTCTACTTGTGTGTGGTGGGAGGCGGTGTTTGTACGACTTTGTGCCTTGTGCGTGGTTGGGTGTTGACTGTGGCAAAAATGCTATTTTACACAACATATCGCGCGATAGCTCGTAAAAAATAATATAACTACATACATGCCGAGTTTACTACCCATTACAAGCTCTCACGCTTCCTATCTCTTTCTCACACTCACTCCAACTTCTTGTCGCCCCTCTTCTCGTCCTTCATTTCCAGGTCGCGTAGTGAAAGTTTGACAAGCTGCGCTGCCGCTGCCTCAGTCGTTAGCTCTGCTTTGCCACGCATAAGCGTAATTCTAAAAAATTAATGTCGCTTTCGTAATTTCAACACACACACACACACACACACACCAAAAAGAAGCAGCGCTGCCGGCAGCAAACTGATGCGCCGGCTGAGAATTTCTTAGTTAGCAAAAAAAGCGTTGCAGCCTGCTAGGGGCAACAAATGGGGTAAGCGCCATAAGAGTGAAGTGTAGAGTAAGGTAAAGTTAAGCAGCGCCAAAGCAGAAGCAATAGCAATGCCGCCACAGTGGCATGCGTGACAACAACGACAACAACGCCGACGACGACACTCACTTAAAAATTCGAATGTTATAGAAAATGAGCAAAGCACACGACGATAAAATAAAAAAAGAAGAGCGAAAAAAGCGCCGGAAAAAAGCGAACTGAAATTACATAAAATGAAAAGTTCTCGTTACGCGGCGCACAAAATTTTCCCCCCCGCAAAAACCCCAACTACAGTCCTTAAACCCCTTAAACCCAACGCCATCCATCCTAGTATTGCTCCCTACTGCTGCTGTTGTTGTTGTTGTTGTTGTTGATGCTGTTGCTGCTTCTAATGCTCATCTCTTTCTAACTCGGGAATGTCGACAGAGCAACATTCGACGCGATTCGGTCGCTTTTGTGAATGTATGTGTATGTGTGTGTGTGTGTCTTGGGTCTTGGGTGTTGTCCCCCCCGTTCTTAAGGCACCGCGACTGATTACTACTTTTATTGCTAGCAAATATCGTACTTTCTCTTCAAGGTGGGGATACACGGCCATGCATTCGTACTCGTACTCGTACTCGCACTCGCATTCGTAACGCTACTCGTAACCCCTGCGCCAAATAGTGTGTGTATGTGTGTGTGTGTCTGCTTAGCTTTTTAGTCAGCTGTAAAGGGGGAAACGGGGCAGGGGGTAGAGGGTATAGGGGGGGAAGGATCCGTTGTAACTTGCGCGGAAACAAGGTTTTTATTTCACCATTTCTTTCTATACTTTTTCACTTTTCGTTGTGCTTCCTTCTTGTCCCCAGCAATTTTGCTGCGCGAAATTTTTTCAAGGGTGGTTTATATGCATGTGTGTGTGTGTCTGTGTGCGTGTGTGTGTGTATGTGTGCGACTGTGCGACAGTGCGTGCCTGTGTGTGTCTGTGTAGTTGTAACTTGGCTGTGGCAAAGCCAGCTGAGGCTGAGGCAAGGCAAAGGCAAAGGCAGTGGCAGTGATAGAGGGAGGGAGGAGTGCAGGAAACGGTGCAGGCGGTAAAGTTGGATGCCGACTCTAAGGCAGGCCGACTCGTACGTTGTAGTTGTATTTTTTCAATTTTTGCTCACGGTGACGCCGGCGTCGGCAGTTGCGCTTCTTCTAGGTAGTAGCGCCCCCACACCGAACCGCCTCGTCGACCCGCCCCAATTGTGCTAGAATCTTCATCTTCTTTGCTTTTGCCGCTCTGAAATTTACTTTTTTTTTTTCATTTTTTAACTACGTGTTCGTAGTTAACAAAAAATCTCATACATATTATGTTTTATACTGGCTGCTTGTAACTCGTGCACTGTGGGACATTTTGACAAAAAACTGGCAATAATTAATAGCGAGATATTTTGAGCTCAGTTTTAAAGAAAGAAATTATTGAATCTGCGTTTAAACGGACATTTAAAGCTTGTTTAACCCCATGGGCAAAATTGGTAAAAAAGCGATGAAGAAAAACTCTTCTGTTATCGAAGATATTTAGATATTAGAACTACTTTTTGTAATGAAACATTCTGGTTTTGAGACTTTCCAAGTATTTGGAATTGTGAAGTTGCTTTTTGAAAGATTGAATTCAGCATTGATAAATAGTGGTTGACTATTAACCCGATTCCAATACAAGCAGAATGCATGTATGTAATTGGAACTCGGGAATGCTGCATTATTTTGTATTAAACTCCCATATGCACAATTAGAATCTTGTTCATACACTCCATGTTGCTTGGTCGGTCATACACAGTACTTAACCTTGTTATTAACTTCTATCGCCAATTTGTTGCTAGTATTTCGTTAACTTTTAATTGACGTTGTAACAGCTGAGTTCAAGTGTTTATAACATAACAGGTTTATGTTATCTTAACATTTATGTTATGCAACATAAAAGTTGAATGTATTTACAACAGGTTTAGTGCATTAACAATTAGTTAGAGAAATTAATAAATGCCACGCTTTTGCCTAAATTCTACCATAGTTCAGTGTGTTTGTGTGTGTGTGCGCTGTAAATTGTTGTTGTTGCTGCTGCTGCTGCTGTTGTGCCGTCTGTTATAAAGCAGTGGCAGGCGGCGGCGGAGGCGGAGGCGGACAAGCGGAATTGTAGTGGAAAAAAGGTGCTTTTTAGACGCAATGACAACGAAAACGACAGAAGAGCAACACATAGCAAAAGCAAACAAAGCATACACTGTAATAATTTCTTTTCGAAAGTTTATTGCATTTCTTAAAACTTCATTGAGGGACACAAAAGGCTATGCCCAATTATCTAATTGTCAAGTTGAAATTGAATATTGTATTTAACTTTTTGTGTTTTATGTATGATTTATCGTCGTTAGTACTATTTGATTCTGAGCTCAAGTCTCAAGCATTTGTTGCCGTGTATTAGCTAGCACACACACACACACACACAGAGTAAACTGCGAATTGAATACAAGTAAATGAAACTCATACCAGCCACTAAGTACGGGTACTACTATAACATATAGAAAGCATTCAACGAGAGGCAAAAAAAAAAAAAAAAATATATATATATATATATACATATATATATGAAAAATCGACAACTTCAGTAAGTTTACAAAATAAAAAGGCACACACACACAACCCTGCGTGTGGAGGGTTGCAATATTTCTTTTGCATTGCTTTCTGGCTGCTGTTTTGAGATGCCAGCGCTGCTGACGTAGCTGCTAGCTTCGTTGTCGACGTAGACGTAAACGCACGCACGCACGGCAGCAACAACAACAACAAGCAATAACAGGCTTTGGTATTAGTTGATTTTTCTTGTTGTTGTTGCTAGTAGATGTCAGGTAGAGGGGGGGGTGGTGGAATGGCTTGTGTGTGTGTGAAGTAATATGCATACACATACATACTTGTATGTGTGTGTGTGTTTTTGTGGCATCCTTTTATATTTAAAAATTCTCATTTCAATGTCGTGGCTTGTGGCATTGGTGGGTTGGGGGAACAAAGGGGTGGATATTCGCAGCGGTACGCCCGAGTTCCACCCCCCCCTTTCCCAACTTTACTTACACTAAACACACGCCTACCTCCCACCTACCTCCCGAACAAAACATACTTAATATTACTTTTAATTTAGAATTCGTCGGTACGCGCGCGTGTTTCTCCGAGTGTATGTCTGTGTGTTAATGTTAGTGTGTGTGTGTGTGTGTGTGATAGAGAGAATGTGTGCCTTTTCATGCATTGTTATACAGAGAGCGCTCCTTTTAAGTAATCGCGCTTAGTTTGGTATGGTGTGAGTTAAATAAGCAAAAACAACATTGCAAAAAGCGAGAGTTGTCTGCTTTTTTTTACAGGAGCGCATTCAACAAAAAATGCGGGTACATTGTTGTTATCATCGGATCAATGATGAATCAATATCACATTCTTACACAATTGAGCTTCAAGTATTAATGTTTTTTATTTAGGTTTTTGCTAATAATTAATTTAAATATTTTGTCAGTAGTTTTAGTTTGATTAACGCGTTTAATCTTACCCTTGGATACCTGTAATTTCATACAAAGTTTATGTGAAGAATGTTGAAGGGGATAGCAGCAGCTGACAAAGAAGAAGCAGGTATTAGGCACCGGGACAAGAAAGGCACACAGGGAAATAGGCATGGGTCGATTTGAAAGGTAGCGGCGGTAACGACGACGGCGGCTCCCATAAAACATACAAATGGCCAAATAAAACATTTTAAATGTAACAACAACAACAGCAGTTATAATAATAACAACACAGCAAATAAGAAATAGTATTGCGAGCTAACAACAACAAAAAAAGCAAAGAGAGATGACGACGTCTTCGAGTAGAGGCAACAATGGCGGAAGCAAAATAAAAAAAAAATAAATAAATGATGGAAGAATAAAAGTAAAGGAGCAGACGGAGAGCACAGGAATGTCGAGAGAAAAAAAGAAGCATTAGATATTTTTTTTTATATCGGAATCATTTGGCTCTTGGCCATTGCCAACAACAGCAGCGAAAAGCGTGCAACAGCAGCAGCAGCAGCAGCAGCAGCATAGTGCAGCAATTGCAGCTACTTACTTGCTTATTATGAAATTCTATGAAACTTGAATCATGAAGCATGCGTATGTGGCTGGACTTTTCTGAATCAATTTTACAGAACTTTATTTAAATCATTGATTTGTTTGGCTTAGATTTGTGGACCGACAACATGGCGTATTGTTTATTATTCTTGCACGAAACGAACGGGTAAGCCCCTGGCCGAGCCGAGCCATTCAGGGTCACTATTTTGACGGTAGTGCTACGTGCTGCTACCTTTTGTTGTAAGTATACCCAGACCGAGAACTGGACCCGTCGCATTGCTAAGCGCACACAAAAAACTTAGAAATAATCACCGACATAAATCTTCAAATGCCTGGCCCTTGTCTTTACCGTTAGCGTTACCGTTGCCCTTACCATTACCTAACTACTCGCTATTCTTTTGTTGTTGTTCTTCGTGTGTGTGTGTGTGTGTGTGTGTGTGTGTGTGCTCGTTTGAAGAAGCTGGAAGTGAAACACAACACAACAATGCCAAGTGGCTCTAAAGCGACGACGATGACAAGGGGAGGGGGTGTAGTCCGTTAGGTTGGTCCTGCCTATATGCCTTTAAACCTCAGCCTACGTTTCTGCGCAAGGGGCAAATGAAAAATAGCTAAGAAGCACGTTTTGTGGCACTTTTCGTTTGGCTACGCATCGCTTGTATTGCTTTTGTTTGTTGTTAGTGTTGCACATAGTTTAAGAGACAAAAAATGCGCTGCTGCGAATGCTGTGAAAATGTGTAGTCGTAACACTTTCACTTCGATTCTTTAACTTGCTGCTGTAATTCTTGTTGTTTGTGCAACCTGCTTGAGGCTTGAGGGGTAACAGTGGGGATAGCCAGCCTTTAAGTGCTAAATATATGTATATGCTTACAATAGGCATTTGTACTTGTACTATCATGCCTATCATCAACATCATCATCATCATGATGATCTTGATCAGTTGGTTGATCTTTTTTGTTGATAAACACCTGATAAAATAACCAGCTAACCGGGCACGAGCTTTAACTAAAACATGGCTTCAAACAATGGGGCCAAAAACAACCACATTCACCTCGTTGTGCACAAATATTGAATGTGTGCTGGTTTCTCATTGTTTCGACTCGTTGTTATTTCTTTATTTTCTTTCTTCTTTTATTTTGAATATTTTGCGTGTTGACACTTGCGCGAATCGACTGTGTTTGCCACACTGTCAATAACTGCATGCAATGCAATGTGCAATGAACTTTCAAGTCAAGGTCGTCCACAAAAAAACCACAAAAACCCGTCGTCAATCTCGTTTGTGTGCTGATGCCAACTAAGTAGGACCCCTTTGTCTGAACAGCATTGAAGTTTTTTAAGTGAACTTTTTTGTCGTCACTAAAAAACAAAAGAATATAACTATTATATCTGATCTGCTCGAGATCCTTAACAATTATTAATTTGTCCTAAAGAAAGCATCATCATTAGCTTTCATCCTCTGACTTAAATAGTATTTCTTCCTCAAATGATTTCCGATCAAAGCCAAGCAAGTTTTAAGGTCAATTTCAGCCCTTTAGTCGATTCTCTAAACATTTTCGTTTAGCTACTACTCTTTGCATTAACAAAGCTGTGTCTGTTTCCTGTTTCGTTTCGTTTCGTTTCATCTGTGAAGGAAGACGGCATGGAATGGAATTTTGGGAGGGGGGGAGCAAAAATAAACAAAAATATATTTTATAGTTGAAAATCCGTTGGCAAATGTTGGCAAACGACGAACGGAACGACTAAGAAATCTAAACATAAAACTTGCCAAACTTGAGAACAGGCCGCGACGCAGAAACTAGGGCCAGGCGCACACTGGCCAATAATCGAAAGGGTGGGGGGTTCGAGGCTAAGCAACCCCAGGCAGGAATGAAAGCCTTACAAACACACCCATCCGCAGTCGCAGTCAAGCGCAGCGGCTCCAGAGGCATCACAGCCACCATCTTGTGGTGGATGCGGCGGCTGGTGGTGGAAGGGGAGAGAGGATCTCATCCCAGAGGTTGAGGTAGGCGGCAAAGAAGCGCGCTAAAGACGAAATACTACGAAGAGAGGTGGGCGGGGTAGGGGTGGGTAGGTTTTTTGGCAGTTTTGTTTCTTTGACTCCGTAAAACTTACAGCAACAGCATCTGCGACTATTTTGCTAATGCTGTCGACGTCAGCGTCAACGTCGCGGCGTCGACGACGGCGCTTCAGCTGCGGCAGCTCTGCCACGTACTCCCGAACGTTTTACATAAATCTTCTTTTCAAAAAAATAAACACTAATGCCAAGGCGAAGCAAGGCATAGAGTAAAAAGGAAAATAACAAAAAAACAACAACAACAAAAATGAAAAAAACTAGAAAATTTAGTATCTACACATACACAAAGGTACACACACAAACACACGCACACACACACACACATAAACGCTCTGTGATGCGCGGCAAAAAAATAAGGAAAATTTTTTATTACAGCGAGAAAACTTAATGGTTGCTGTAGGAATGATGAAGCTGTTGGAAGGAGGGGGGGGGGGGGTTTCTAATAGGAAAGTGGTTCGGGCAGGGGAAGGCAGCAGGACCAGGAAAAGAAAAGGGAAAGGCAATAGGAATGGGGTTGTGGATAGAAATAAAGTTGAAGACGCTCACCAGAGCAGCCGACGTCAATGTCGACGACGACGATGTCGAGGACAAGGACGAAGCGGTTGGATAGATGGGAGATGGGTAGGATGGAAGGATGGAAGTGGATGATGATGAGAAGGGTGAGAAGAAAAACGTACACGATATGGCAAACTACGTTGCGTAGGCGCTCAAGGGTTGGGCCGGCTGCTGCTGCTCCTAGCGAGGAAGGACAGGACGGTGAATGGAAAACTACATTAATCGTTTGATTTCGGCTAAAAAAGCTGTAACATATTTTCCCAAGATACTAATTCGCCTTCTATAATAGCGCCCCGCCTAACTGTATGCCCCCCAAACTAGTATGGTTAGAGGAGCAAAGCAAAGCAAAGCAGAGTCGAGTCGAGTCGATTTGATTCGAGTCGATGTTCTCGGAAGCAGCAGTCTAACTAGTCTACTACTTAATAATAAGAGAGATTCATTCACATTGAATTTGACTCGTTCTCTCTCGCTGTGCTTCTTCTGTCTTGTTGTTGTCGTTGTCTCAGTAGCGGTTGAAATGTCGCTCATTGATTTTAAGGCAGCTATTGAGAAAGGGGGGTGGGGAGCATTACTTAAGAGGTGGGAGGTCAGCTGAGTTGAGGCTGCTTTGAATGCCATTTTTAGGTTGCTGCTGGGTGGCGTTGGCGTCGTGGGCAGCGGCGGAGGGTCTAAAGTTGTAGTTCGTTAACGCGCGAGCTTAGTTGCTATTTCTGTTGTGTAGCCGCTGCTTTGATTGGGAGACTCGAATTCGATTCTGGCACTTGGCAGTTGGCAGTTGGCAGCGCTGCCGCCAATATTCTTCCAAAGAAATTTCTATATTAATACATTTTATGTGTTTGTTTCGCTTGATTGTTTTTTTTTTTGCAGTGTGTCTTGTAGTCGTTATTTAGCTGTGCGCCGTCGTCATCATCATCATCATCATCATCATCTTCGTCGTCGTATGCCGACCTTGTTATTGCGCTTGTTGTTGTTATTGTTGTTGTTATTATTATTGCTGCTGCTTTTTTTTTTTCAATTTTATTTCTCTATATTTTTACGATGCTGGAAACTACCCTTAATGATGCCCGCGGAAGCCGTTTGTGTGTATTGTATGCCTGTGTGCTTGCTGCCTTGCGTCTAAAAGTGGCAGGCAGTGTGCTGCAAGTTAGTGGCTGGGTTCAAACCAAAAATACCGCTGATCATGCGCTTAAAGTAGTTTTTTTAAAGGCTCCTTTGTCCGTGTACACACACACACACACACACACACACACACGCGCACACGCACACACACACACACGCACACGCACACACACAGACACATATACAGCTGCCTGATATGACCCTGCCCCGCCAAATGTTGTGCTACGGTTCTTGTTCATTGCCCGATACCGCCTTACATATATCGATGCTCAGGTTGTGTTCTATACTGTTTTGGTTTGGGTTCATTCGGGCTTTTTTTGTTGTTGTATGTAGTTGTTGTAATTGAAGTCGGCCGCGACGCGCAGCATAAAACTGCCCCTAACGACAGACGTTGGCAGCGCTGCCGCAGCTTCTAATTTTACATTTTATTGTAATGCTCTTTTATAGTTGTTGTTGTTGTTGTTGTTTTTTGCTGTTGTTGTTGTTGTTGCCTTAACAATTTTCTTCTTCGTTTTTAGGGTTCGTTAAAGGGTTGATTAGAAAGATGCACACACACAGACCCACAGACACACACAGACAAAAACAATTGTGTTAGTTCTCAATAAAACTGCAGCCCTCCCAGTTCTCCCTCCCTCGTCTCGTTCACTTTAATGACCTGTGCTTGCTTCTATTTTTATTTGTTTTATTTTTTATATTTCTCTTTGTGCAGCATCTTCCCGCCTCCAAGCAACACTCCAACGTTTATTTGCTCTCCGGCTGAAACTCTTTTATTGCAGCTAATATGAAAATTATGATATGTCTGCAACGGCCTATTCTATTTTCTTTACGATGCCATTCCGAAAAAAACCCAAGCTTTCCTTAAAGTATTTTTATTTTTATTTTTATGATGCTCTTCTTGTTTGGCTATATGTGATATGAGCTCAGCATTAGTTGAGAGTTTAGAGGTTCGAATTCGAAACGGGAATGGAAGTTACATATAAATGACACAACGAATCCTTTTACCTTTGTCGCGTGGCATTCGGTTCTAAGTTTATGCATAAGTTTTTAAAATTAACAAAAATCAAAATAATAATTATACAAAGCAGAAGGGAACAGAACGAAGAAGAAGAAAAACACCCAAGCCAAAAAGTCGGTGAAAAAAACACAAAAATTGAAAGAAAGAAAAAACAAAAAATGAAATGAAATGAAATGAAATAGTAAAGAAAAGAAACAAAATGGCGCAAAAGTTTTTTTCTTTCAGCTTCTTCTTCTTTTTTGTTTTTCTTTTCTGTTCACTTTTTTTTTGTTCTTGGGGACTGGTGGGGAGTGCGATTGTATTTAGGTGAGCTGTGGCAAGGGGGTTGCCTCTAAAGTTCGCGGCAAAGTTAAAATAAATTGCAAGTTGGCATTAGAGACGCACACACAGTCGCACTTACACACGCACACACACACACACACACACATTCAGACGATTGTTAGTCAGCCGCCATATTAATGGCAATTGGGTGGCAAGTGTTGCGGCCCTTGCGGCATGTGTGTGTGTTGGTGTGTGTGTGTGTGTGTGTATGCGGTACATGAATATAAAACTTTATTTTTATTTATTCCCTTTTCTACTCAGCGCCGCACCACTCCGCGCACATAAAGCAAAATTTATTAGAAAACATTTCATTCTCGTTCCCATTCTCATTTCCCCATTTCCTCATTCTCTCGACGGCTGCCGTCGCAGCTGGTTTTGACTGTGGCTCCGACTCAAGCTGCTGGCTGCTGCTGGTTCGGAGCTTTTCTCTAAATGCTCTCTTTCTCTCTCTTTCTCTCTCTCTCTCTCTCTTTCTGCCGCGTTTGACTACTTCATCTTTTACTTGCGTTTTGCATGCTTATTCGCAATTGTTGTTGTAATTGTTTTCATTGTTACGCGCGCAGCGCCCGAGAAGGCAGGTTGAATAAAAAAAAAAAAAAATACAAAATACAAAATACAAAAAAAAAAGCGCCAAAGAAACATGAGCAAAAAACCAAAACAAAACAGAAAAACGGCACAAAAATGTGTGGCAACATCTTTAACGTGGCTATGTCGGTAGCAGCATAGAATTATTGCCATCGCGCCTCATCACCCGACCACCCACCCTCGTTGTCCCCGCCTGGTATCTGTGTCTGTGCTCTCGGCTGGCTTGTGCCTAGTTGCCTGCCTGCCTGCCTGCTTGCTGTCTGCTGGGCGGACTAAGGGCGCTTGCCAAGGCCCGATGGGCTCCATTGTTGTAGGCGTAGGCAGCAATTGCGACGGCAACGGCAGGAGGCAGCGGCGAAAGCAGGCGATGGCAACTAAACCCCAGATGGCGCACTACACAAAGTTATGATATAATTTGGATTTCTTTTCGCTAAATTGCTTGTACCAACAATAAATATGTATTTATGTTGCGCCCTGCTTTGTGTTTTTTGTAAGCCCAGGCTCTATCTGCCACAGCGTGTGTGTGTGTGTGTTGAAACTGTGTTTAAGTGCCTTTACAGGCACAACTCCCAGCTGCCAGCCACCCTCGGCGCGGATCACAAGCAGTAACAACAGAACAAATCTACTTACAACAAATAAATACAAACATATATATCAAATATATGTATGTATGTACATATATGGAAAAGTCTCACAATTCTAAACAGTTGATACATACATACATACATACATTCATTATTTATTTGTTACTATCTATGTATATCATTGTCTCTGACTTGATCTTATTTCAAATGTTGCTCTAAACTAATACACTAGATCGAATGCGAACAGATCGGTGTTTTGGCGCCTTTCACAAAAACATACAAATATGTTAATACATGTACATATGTATGTAACCATTGAATCACAATGTTGTCATTGCCTTTGTTGTAGTTGCTTTTAGCTGCGGCATCGTTGTCAAATTTTTACAAAGAAAATAAATATAAATATATATATATAATATGAGCATGTATAGCGCACACTTATAAACAAACACACACACACATGATGGCAGACGTATAGGCGTGTCTAAAAAAAAAAAAAATAAAAATAAAAATAGGAAGAAGTAACATTTTGCGCTAACAGAAAGGCAGCCTAACCACTTCCCCAACTCACTACACTACCCATGAGGTACCGAAGCAGTACCGACCTCTCTCCCAAAGAATGCCGCACAGAAAAAACCGAAGAGAATATTAAAAAGGGCGCAAGGACACCGCAGGGATAGCGACTGATTTACATTTTTAATTGTATATGTAAAATAAAAACAACTAGGAAAAGTATAAGCATTTGTAGTGAGTGCGACTTGATGGTGACAGAAAGGAAGAATTTCGCATTTAGAACAGGTCCTGGTGCTAGGCCAGTGGTTATTTCTATGTAGTAGCTTAAACTTATACCCTAACCCCAATGGACCGAATGGACAACTCAACTCAACCATACCCCCCTCCACATTGGCAACATTGAGACTAAACGTCTATGGCTTTTAATAGGCATAGCATCGCTGGCGTCACTGCATGCGCAAGGCAGCGCGCCGCGCTTCCTAGCAGCGCTGTCTGGCAACGCTTGAGATTAAAAATTAGGCAAAAGGGTAGTTTAGCCACACACACACACACACACACTGAGTTACACACACTCAACTCCAGCTCAGCACACCTAAATATTCTCTGTACATAGTAAGTGTATGTGTATGTATGTATATAAATTACAAGTACCCAGCGCTTTTTTGTTGTAATGAAATGAGCGTACGTACATACACTCACTCGCACCCACACACACTCACACATAGAAAGACAGAGAAAGAGAGCGAGACCCGCACAGAAAAACGCATTACAAAATTTGAGTCGTGTATGCTAATGGCAGACGCGCGCGCTTGGCATTGGCTTTGACGTTGCGCCCATCCGCTTCCCTATCGCTCCATTCCTTCATTCATATACCCGCTCAACCCAGCCCCAGCTCCGGCAACTGTGTCAGCCCCCAAAGCGCAAAGTAAAAATGGAAAATTTTTGTTGTATTTTCTGTTTTTTTGTACTGTTTTGTACTTTTTTTGTGTGTTGCGCTGTCAGCGGAGACATGCGTGAGGGGAGGCACTCACACACACACACACACATACAACACAACACATTATCTAATGTATGCGTATGCTTAAGTACATATGTGTGTGTGTGCATGTATATGTGAAAGCCCCTTTCTTGCCACTAATACCGCAGCTTCAATGCTTCCCGTCCTTCTACTTCCTACTTCCTTCTCCTGCTCCTGCTCCTCTTTCGCTTCTACCACACGTCGTTTGCAATTTTTCATTTTAATTTTCATTAGCGTTTTACTCGTTTTTTGTTGCGTAAGTCTGTCTGTGTGTGTTCGTTCGTTCGTTATTTCTTTTTCTCTCTGTATGAAACCAAAAAATGCGTAAGCACCCGTACCCGGAATTCGAAACCGAAACAGAAACCATGGCCCCAAAATTTCTGTTCGAGTTTTTAACTTAAGTTTCTTCTAAAATGTCGCACATGCACATTGAAATGATGTAATAAGCGTATGAAAAGTTAAAACGCCTTACCCCTCGCCGCTTAAGTAGTGCTCACTTTTTCGGGGCGACTCGTGGTCGTGGCTTCCAGGCAAGGAGGGTTGGGTTGGGGATTAGAGTTGGTGTGGCTGAGGGCGAAGGAGTCGGGGCCAAATCAAGACAACGAAACTTTGCGCGAGCGTAATTTTTCAATTTGGCAACGGAAATTGCCTAGGGAGGTGACACACACACACACACACACACACACACACACACACACACACACACACACACTTACACACATACTCACACATGTATATGCAAGCAGACACAGGCTGACTGTGTGTTTGTTGTGAATGTGTCTCGAAAGCCTCTAGGGGGTGGGGGTGGGGGGAGGGGACGCTACCCTTTCTTGCATCTCTACACCCCAGCTGATGCTTTTTCTAATAATTAATTTAAAACTTTTTCTTTTAAATTGAGCATCGTGTTCACTCGTATGTACCCCAACTCTACCCATCTCCGGCCTTTCATTACCCCCGTTGGAATTTGCATGTATTGAACATTTGAAGCTAAACAAAAAATATTCGGAAAAGCGCTACTAATTAGCATTTTAGATTGGTTGAAAGGCAATTGGAATCATTGGGATTGCCTATCAGCATTAAGTTTATTGTGAGCTGATCTTTCATCATTTCTAAATGATTCATCAATTATCCTTACACTGTCCCGAACACTAAACACATTCGGGATAAAGTTCAACGAGCTAGTAATTAACATCATTGACTTCTCAACCCTAACAGCGGAGCCAAAGGGAGTTGTCTAATCTTGTTTTTAGAACTTAACCAAAACCCACTTATATTGAAAATGAGAGGGTCATGTAAACCCTCTCAATCGTTTTGCAATGCCACAGTTCAAAAATCAAAACATACCCACAAATTTACTTAAACAATCCTTTTGACCTCAACCTCTGACCCAGGGGCGGGCCACTAAGCAGTTTTTTGGCTCAAAAACGATCGCTTCAAATGTGGCAAAATAGGCAGCAATTTATAAGGCATTATTTACGGCAACAACAAAAATTGCCCTTCTCCTGCCTGACCACTAAACCGCCCTTACCCTGTCTTACCCCGCCGTGCGATGTGTGTGCGTCGATTAAAACATGTCCCATTGCTGACAAATGCAAATGAACCAGTTGGGAGTCGGGCGTGTAAATACCCTCAACCCTTAACCCTTCATTCCTAACCCCTCGCTTCAAGAACTAACCCTAAGCCTGACCCCAACTTCAACCCATGCATCAAATCTTTGCGAAAACACTTAACGCGAGACACGGCCCAAACGCGGATGTTGAATCGGCCATCCTAACCGTCCACCAATCCGCCAACCCGACAATCCGCTAACCCGACAACCCTTCCACATCCCAAAACCTGTCTGACATGACATAAGTAAGTGATAGCGCTCATGAGTCTTACTGGCTGTCTGCCTGCCTGCCTGCCTGTCTGCCTGCCAGTACCCCTTGTTTGTGTCCTGCTCACAAGGGTCAAGGGTCTGTCTTTCTCTCTGTGACTCTCTCTCTCTCTCTCTCTCTCTCTCTCTCTGTGTGTGTGTGTGTGTTCATGTGTGTAATATAGCTTAGATACGCACACAAAGTACATATGTATGTAAGTGAGGGCAGGTCCGGGTCCCTGTCCTGGATTGTGTCCCTGTTCGGTGTTCGGACTGTTACGGACATCTTTTCCATTTATTTTGCTCCAATTTCTCGATTTGCCGTTTCTGTTTGTCGTTTTGTTTGTCTTGTCAAAAATGGCAAGTTTGTGCAAGGATTTTCTTTATTGGGACACTCGCACACTTGAATGCAGTGATAAGTTGTCTGTTTGACAAAAGGCGCATTGCTGTTAGATTCGGGGTAGAAAATCATAAAAATTTCCATATTATCGAACTCAACTAGCAGTAAACAAACACCAAATCGTCTGACTGAGGATAGATGGTGCCCATAGAAACCAGACAACGAAAAGGAGACGGCGACTGGAGTGGGAACGAGTTGGAATGAAGATAGAAATGGAGATGTAGATAAAAGTGGAGATGGAAAGATGAAGACATACGCAGAGACGTCTGTGGCAGTGTGTGATAATTTGTTGATTTGGATGTGCGTGTGTGTGTGTGTGTCAACTTGTTGCGTAAGGAGCCCTAAGGCGCAACAATGGCAACTTGGTTTGTCGAAAGCGTAGGAAAGGAGCAACCAACCAAGCAGACATATTGGCAAACAGACGAAGACACGGACACGGATACGGCGAGTCTCTCCTTCTCTCTTTCTATCTGTGTATACTTAACGCCGGACGTCAAGGACTCGCACAAACACACACACACACACAAGAACTGACACAATAAGACATTGTCTGCTGTGGGCGGCAAGTTGTTGTGTGTGGCAGTGTGTTAATATATTCATTGCCTTGCCTGACAGAAGCCGGCTTCAGACCCAGTCCCATACTTAGACCCAACCCGGAAGTAGTAGTCAGCAAGCCATAAAAACTTAAGAGCACACACACACACTGAGATACATGCATATACGTACGTACGAACGTACACAGAAAGACAGTCGCTATGACTATGAAGAGGACATGGGCAGGAAATGTTTTCGGGCGCCGCGTCGAATCCACATATGCTCTTGACTGGTTGACACACTCTCACACACGCAAGCCCACAAACACACTTTCACTTCAACTCACACCCATACACGCATACACATTCACATGCAGACACACACATACATATACATATACATATACACATACACATATGCTACTGCTGAGGACCTTAGGACGTTCGTTTGGCTAGCTGCCTGTCTGTGGATGAGTTTCTGTTATGGGAGTGGGAATGAATTTATTTTTTTTTTTTTGGTTATGCCAGTGAAAGTGAGCCACGCGCCGACGACTTTACTTGCTTGGCCAATTGGCTCGTGTGTGTATGTGCGTCTGGGTGTTGGTGAGAATGAGAATGACCTTGGCCTTACTTTTGGTTCGCCTTGTCGCCTTGTAAGTGAGTCTGTGTGTGTTTGCCGAAGATGGGTGGAAGTTTGTCGTCTGCGCTTTGCTTGTAATTTTATGCGGATTATCATTACAAGCACACACAGACACAGACACAGACACACGCACACACACACATGCAGCAACACGCGTAAGATTGGCAGACCGGTAGACGCTCAGTCTGCTACCAGTAAGAGGGGCCAGCTGCAAGGTCAAGCCAGTTGCCGGTTGCCGGCTGTCGGCAAGGCCAACATGCTACAGCTGAGCAGACAGCGACAGAAACAGACAGAGACAGAGACAGAGTAAGAGAAAGATAGATAGAAAGACTGAGAAGCCGGAAGTCAAAAGTCCGCGGCAGCAAAAGCGACAAACACTTCAACTCGGCAGCCGGGATTTTAATTTTCAATGGCAAAAACGGGCAACGACCGACCGACCAGCAAATCCAAACGGAACGGAACATTGCTCGCGTGTTTGCTGTGCTTGGTGCTCAGCGCGCCCGGTAACGACGGCAACAACACTGTTCCTTCTGTCTTCTTCTCCTGTCGGCTGTCGGGTATACTATGTGTGTTTTGCGTGTGTCCTTTGTGTGTTTATAGAAAGAACAGAGCCTGTGTGTGTGTGATTGAAATGTTTGCTTGTTTTATTGGCATGTACCACTACTCCTTCGATTCTATATTTGTTTGAAAACTCCTCCTTGCCTTGTAAGAGGCAAGTTGCGAGTTGAGAGTTAAGAACTGCAAGCTGTTAACTGTGACTTGCTTGGCCATTTACTGGGCAACCCAGTCTCAAGGCCCCAGCCATCAGACGCCAACCCCAAAAACCCAGCCATCAGCCAGGCATGTGGCACAGTTTCGCATTGTCCAATGAAGGTCAGGGCTGCTGTCAGCAGATGGTTGCCAACGCGAATCTCTCCTTCTCTCCTCGGCGACAGGCGCAACGAGGCGAAGCGAAACGTGGCAAGTCCACAAGACGACAAGCAAACCGAACCAACCCAAACCATTCGCTCGCTTCGCTACCTGTTGCAGGATATCTGCCTGATAGCCTGGTGGCTGTCTGTATGGCTGACAATCGGTCTGGCAATCTCAGCTGGTCAGCTGTCATTGTATTACACATACATTTGCCATGTTTGTCGTTGTTATTTGAGTCGCCTTTCGAGTTGCATAAGGTGTTAATATTTGTTATTAGTTTGTTGCCTCGCTCTCACCGCACACCAACAACAACAAGCATTCAAATTGATTACTATTGCCATCTGCCCCCATCATAGTGATTATTACAAAACTTATTCATGCATTTATATATGAATGTGTGTGTGTGTGTGTGTGTGAGTGTGCATCGATATGAGTGTAGTATTTACATTATAAGCTCAAGCGGCCCATCGATTGTTTATTGAAAAACTTTGGTTTCTACAAATCAGAGGCAGGAGAGGTGAAACATAAACATAAAATAGCTTTTGCAGTAGATTTATGCAACGGATTGAGAATGCAATATGTATTATTTGTGTTTGTGGTATGAGAGACCAGAGAGACTTTTTGGAGGATTAGTGTGATGAGGCATAAGCGTGTTATATTCTATATGCCACATTTTCATATCCATTTCCATTGCACATTTTCATGTTTGGGTTTTTTTTGTTTTGTTTTTCCATTTTTCATTTTGCATTTACCATTTCCATTTGAATTTATTTATAGCACTTACTAAACTTTCTACGAAATTACATACTAGATTTCGGCGCAATATGAAAAAAAAAAAAATGACAGCCAGGCGGCGGCAACAATGGCAAAAAAGTATCAAAACTGACTTTTACAATTTACAATTTACAGTTTACACACATGCAAAACGCAAAACAACAAAACAAAACAGTGCAAAACAATACAGTACCGGCTAGAAGTATTCCTACACATGCATAATAAAAAAAAATTTTATAATTATTTTAATACGAAAGCATAACAAAAACGCGGCAGCAAAGCGAAATTGCATTAACAATGCAGTGATCCCCACCAGCCAGCTCTTCACTCCACCCTCTTATCAGCAAAGTGCCGCTAATACCAAAACACACACACACACACACACACACACACATGAGCGCACATACATTATGTGGCAGCAGCAACGCGAAAAAATACCGCGCCAAATTATATTATAATTATATTTAAAATGTTACCGACGGCCAGCCCGTCGGTCGCTCGGTCGGTCTGTCGTTTTTGGTCTGTCTGTCTGTCCACTAGCATTTGCCAAGCCCCCCCAGTCGCCCTGTCCTAGTCACACACACAGCCCTTTATATAGTTTTTTTTTCTGCATGGGCAGCGTCTCTCTCTTTCTGTCTACCCATACGGCGGGGAAGGATGTAGACAACCGGAACAACTCTAGAACTATGACTATGACTATTACAGTGACTTTGTGTCTATGGCCGGCAAGTGGGGGGCGCGTTTGTGTGCTATGAAGAGTAAAAAATGTGTTTTTTTATGCTAAAAAGAAAAATGCTTTACATTTCGGCGCAAATAACTGAATGAGCTCTTGCAGCCGGACCAACGTTTGTGTAAGCTCTCAGTAGATATAGAATACTATAGCCAACGAAGACCTAAGCCCAAACTTTGTCTAGCTATACTCTCGACAGGCGAAAATGCAACATGAACCAAAGCGTATGAACGGTGAATTTGTATCAAGTATACGCGATGAGGCATGACAACCGCTAACGCAGCTAACGAACGGGAAAATACTATATATGTATGTATGTACATAAATATCATTCATACAGACATATGTTTGTTCATAAGCGATGCTAAACAGAAGAATCCTTGGCTTAGTCAATGGCAAGGAATAATGGCTTATCCTAGCTGAAATTGTCGCAACGTTCGTTCGATCATTGGCGTATGTTTAATACTATTAGCGCACGAGGCGAATGAGATGAGATTGTGGCTTTAATCAAACAAAATACCAAAATAATGTTTAGATGAAAGTAACCAATCGACTTTCAATTCAAGCCAGTTCAACCCACTCATTAAATCCTTTCATCTCCCTCGCATTTGATCAGGTTTCTGCTGCTCCGAAACTGTTTGCGCCACGCACAACTGTACGCAAGCAAAGAAATCCCACTACACAAACTCTAGTGGAACTGTACTACACATACACATAAACACATAACTCGAACTCGAACTCTCGGCCTGATATCGATTTGAATACATAATAATTCAGCGCGAAACTTTGTACTACAATTTAGCACCAGCTACAGCAGTAGCCTACGTTAAGTGCAGAAGCGCCCGCCCGCTATCTCTCTTCGACGACTTCGACTTTGACACCCTACCCCTCCGCCCAACACCCGCCAATATCACTGCCTACAACTAAGTTTGGGTATACCAACCTTACCCCCTCCCCTACCGTCGTACTGGTAGTTGCCAATCTTTCTATACATGCTCTCACAAGTAATACTTTTGCCAACTTATTTTTTACCCATTCCTTCATTCAATTTTTCATCAACTACCTTGTTGTGCCCCACTCTACTACCTACGCCTTAGAGCCACCGCATATCCTTCCCTTCCTTCCCCTTTTTACCCAGAAGCTGGCCTTTTTTTTCCGGGGCTGCTGCTGAAGATTTTTTGTGTGGGTGGACTGTAAAATTTGTGTCTAAGCGCAATACAACGTGGTACAGAACAGAAACAGAAACAGCAACAGAAACGAGGAGCAGAAGACGCTGGTGGAGGGGTGGACGGGAGGGCAACCAACCGTTCAATCAACACCCCATTTGACTAACAACAACATTTTTGGTAGAAACAGCAGCAACAAACTCTGGAATGAAAAAGACGTTGACGTCGCTGCTAGCGCTGTCGACCTTCAAACTTTGGCAGCAGCAGCATAAGAAGCAGGCGTGCTATATATATATATACTCTCACACACAAACAGAGAAAGAGAGAGAGACCCAGAGACCCCAGACCCAGCTCGCAAACGCAAACACTATTCTAACGTTCGCGGAGCTATAAAAATATTTTTTAACATTTCTCGCGCGCGTACATTTTCTTTTGGTTTCCTTTTCATTCTCGGTTGCCTTTTTTTTACCCTTACCCCTCCTCCAACCCATCTTCCCGGCTGCTGCCTATGGTTCTACCCATTGACGGTATATTTTAGGTATAGGAGAAACTGTTAGAGCGTTGAAAAGTTTGCGTCTGTTTGCCAAGCAGCGGCAGGCGCAAGCCGTTGAGTGGGATGAGGTTTGAAGGGGGATTGGGCGGTTAAGCGATGGGGCCTGACTACTGCTGGGTTTGCTGTTGCTGTTTTTTGTTTCGCTGGGTTCGCGTTGAGCCGAGAGTTGCTTCATAGTAACAACAACAACAGCAACAACATTAAGACAGCCGCCTCTTATTACGCTATTCGCTTTCTCTCTCTTTGTCACTATCGTGGCATTGGTCTTTTTCTCTTTCTCTCTCTCTCTCTCTCTATCGTTAGCTCCCTTTCTCTCTCTCTCTATCTCAGTCTTTTAATCCCATTTACACAACAAGCAACAAAAAAAAAAAAAAAAAAATGGATGCTAAAAAAAAAGAATAATAATAATAATAATAATAATGGAGAGACTTGTGTATAGAAGCAGCACCCAAAAAATATTGCCAAAAAAGACTGCAGCAACAGAATCAGCAGCAGCGACAGCAACAGCAACATAAGCAACAACATCAGCAATGTATTTGAAACTAAACTGCAAAATATAAGCTCGTAAGGATGGTGCGGTATGTAGGGATGTATGCCAGGAAAGAACTGATGCCTGAGTTGGGTGGTCTAGCTCCGATTGCTCTATTGCATGCATTAAGTTAACGGCTCGGCTCAGCTCGGCTTCCCCACCCGCCCGCTCAACAACATAAAGAAAGTTGTAACTATGAAAATTTTATAAATTCCGCAGATTTTCTGGCACTAAGAAAGCTTTGGGCAATGGCAATGGCAATGGCTCTGATGAGCCGCCCCTTGGCAGCATTTGAAAATATGTATGTACAACACCAGAGTGTGGGGGGGGGGGGTTGTGACTAAAGGGAAATTCTACAACACTTACTGCTGCTGTGCTAGTGTGTGTAGAAGAGATGCCATGATGTTGGTAGTTGGCAAACTTTTGTATCTTATATAGTATAAGATGACAATGGGGCTCTAGAGGGGGGTTTCATGCGTTCATGCCAATGTACATTTCTGTTTAGCGGCTTGGATTTTAGTATCCGGAATGATTGTTGGTGGTTGCTCTTGTTGCTGTTGTAGTTGTAGTTAACAGGCCACTTGTGAATCACAAGAAGTGA
This sequence comes from Scaptomyza polygonia, assembly GCA_035044585.1. NCBI lineage: Eukaryota > Metazoa > Arthropoda > Insecta > Diptera > Drosophilidae > Scaptomyza > Scaptomyza polygonia. Next base: position 872,306 of record JAWNNU010001670.1, read on the forward strand.
ATGAAGTCACGAGATCATGCCGGCCGCCTGCTAGCCCCATGCCCCTTGACAGCCCCTTTATAGACATATGACAGTAAGATTGTAAGCGATGATAAGTGGGTGCTAGAGATGAGATCCCAGTTGCAACACACTCTTTGATTTGAGTCTGCCTTCGCTATCCAATATCTAAACACACAGACACAATTAATAAAATTGAATAAAAAACGATAAAAGAGGATTGGGAATATTATATTTTGTTTTTTTTTTTTGTTAATAAAACTCATAAAGCGCATTTCCTTTGCTGTCGCGTCGACTGATTGCTTCAGTTTCTACAATGTAGGAAGATGTGTTGATGTGGCGTGGCGACTGGTGGCAGGGTGGTCTGACTTCTTAGTGTTCTTTTGCGCTTTTTGATTATTTAGAGTTTATTTGATTAACAAAAACAGAGAGCACAAACATGCAACATGAGCAGCAGCAGCAGCGCAGCAATGCAAAAACAAACGACAAATTCAATTAAACTTAATAAGGATGTCTTTCAACGTCGCGACTTCTTCAACGTTCTTGGTTTTTGTTGTTATTGCAGAGATGTTGCTGATGTTGCTGATGTTGTCGTGGGCGCTTCCTTGTACAATTAAATTACATATTTAACAATATTAATTGGACAAATAAAGTTAAGATTTTGTCACGCCCCTCTCTCTCTCTCTCTCTCTGACTAAAGCAGCAACAAAACTGAATCATGTAGATATTATAAGAGTATTATAATGTTGTATGTTTTATGTCACATCACCTCGCTGCCACAACAACTACTTAAACTTAAGCTTGGCAGTTGACAACATACTATAATCTCACATTAAACTGTTGGACATTACACACCAACTCGACTGCAACTGCAACTGCTAAGTAGAACAGCAGCAGCGGGGGGACTCTTTTCCTTCTTGTTTCGTATAGTTTTCCTTGCTTGTAATTTTCAACTAAGAACAGCAGCAGCAGAGGCGAGGCAGCACGAACGTACAACAGAGCTGACAACAAAAATGAAAAAGAATAAAAAAAAAAAAACAAAATCGATCGATAATTTTTAATGTAGTCGTATTTCTTTCAAGCTCGCGCGCGCTGTACCTTTTTTTTTTTTGGCTGCCGCTGCCGTTGCTTCAGGTTTGTCCCAGCCGGCCCCACCCCCCCCGCCTCGTGCCGTGCCCAGTTATCGCTTCAGTTCTATTCCCGTTGATTCGTATTGCCCCCCTGCCACCATTTCGGGGTTTTCTTTTTCTTTTTTAATATTTACCCAATTCATCAAAAAATAAGTAATTATAAACTTTTCAGTTTTTCTTCTGCCGTCTTGCGTCTGCGTCTACTATGCGAGTCTCTCTCGCTCTTTCTCCTTCTTTCTGTGTGTGTGTGTCGTTTTGTAAAAACGCTTTTCTTGCCCTTTTCTGACTATGCAACTTAAATACATACACACACACACACACACACACACACACACACAGTTACACCCGCAAACACCAGCGCCCCCTCGCTCAGCTTCGCCGCTTTGCAGTTGCCGTCGACGCGTCGCGGAGCAAAGTAGAAAAAAATTGGAAACAACCCCGAAAAAAAGAAAGTTTTTGTTGTATAAGCGAAAAACTAAGCTTCTATTCAAATTCTACGCCATCGAGTGCTTCGCTTTTATTATTCATTCATTCCATTCTCAGCGCTTTTGGTCCTCAGCCCACTCCCCCCCGTACCTTGGTTGCCATACTTTTTGTATTTTTGGCACAAGCAAAATGAAAGCATAAAAAATACAACAAAAAAAGATGAAAAATGTTAAGAAAGAGGAAAGTTTCCGATTACAGCAGCAGGCGGTTGGGGTAAGACGGGACGGGACGGGACGAAACAAGACGGGAAGGTATAGTAAGGTTAGGGACAGGACTAAGGATGTAACTGTGTGTGTGTGTGTGGATGAATGATGTTTTCGAAGATGGAGGGAGGCACTAGGACCGACCAACCAACCAACCAACCAACCGACCGACCGACCGATATCGAATGGGTGGCCTCATTGTAGGCGCAGCGCAAAGCTCAAACCCCCTAAGTCCTTGAGCTCCCACCATCTTCTTCATCTACACACACATAAGCGCGCGCGCCCGCGCGTCTTTTGAGCATAAGTAGAATATAAAAATTTTGCGATTATGAATTTGAATAAAAGCGATACGACGAAGCCAAAAGTAAGTACGCACTCAGCGCTGCTTTCTTATTTTCTTTTTGCTTCTGCTTTTGCCTTTGCATCTGCTACTGCTGCTGCTGCTGCTCTGTCAGCGCTTTACAACATTGTTGCTCCTTTGGATGGATTAGAAGCTGTGGCTGCAACTAATGGCATCATCAACCTTTTTGCAGTCGACAGCCAAACGAGTAGTTTTGATGTGTATAACAATTACAATCAATATTGATTAATACGCAAAAATATTAAGGACTCGAGAGTTATTAGTATCATACTATGTAGAGCTGGCAGCATGTGGCAAGTGAATAGCGGATGGTTCGTTGTTCAATTGTGAATATAGTACTTACTCCATACAACAATAAAAGCCTGCGAGTTGCCAAGCTAAAAGCGCAAGATGGCGAACCAGCCTCCTCCATCTTATGTGTGCTTGTGTGTGTTTGAGTGAGTATGTAGCTAGTGAAGAAGAAGAAGAAGAAGAAGAAGAAGTCTGGTGTAGCTGCTACTGCTGCTGCTGTGGTTGGCAAATGTTTAAGCTAAGGATTAATACTTCTTTTTAGAATTTTATACTTTCATACAAAGAGGGTAGCCCCCCCTAGCCCCCAAACACAACTGCTTCAAGCAAACATACACATACACATATGTACATATGTATGTGTTAAGAAGTATGAATAGAAATATTTGTGTATGTGTGTATGTGTGTGTGCGTCCTTTAATAAGTACATATTAAACAAGTGAAAACGTTGCAAAGTCGGACGCAAACAACTGTGAAATACTCTGATTTAGGTATATAAATTTTGATGCAAATCTTTGGGGCTATACCAATACGAATATACTCTTCACCTTCGATATACATATAGCAGAGTATAAAAAAAAGCAATGCGAGCATGACGCTCGGTGAGGGAAGAGGTGAGGTTATAATAAAAAGGCGCTTGCAGATGCTGAGTGAAATCCATGTAAGCAGTTTTCACTTCTGGCTGATTTTTTGTTGTTGTTGTTGTAATGCTGCTGCTGCTTCTTGTGTTGGTTAGCTGAAAACGACGTCGCCAGCTACCCGGGCAAAAAAAATGAAGACGAGGAATGCGAGGACGATGCTAAAGAAGCGCGCTAAAATGATGAATAGAGTTACTCAAATACAACGCAGCCGTCAGCCAGCAGCCATACAGAATAAGGGGGAGTGGTAGGGGGAGGGGCCGATGCGTAGTTGAAACATGTTTAAAAATTTCTATAACATCCCATTTTTGGGATGACTAAGGAAGGCGACAAAATAATCCAAACGAAAAAAATGCATAGAAAAATAAAAAAAAGAAAATAGAGAGGAGCGCCTGAAGGATGGTAAGGATATAAGGTTGTATGGCAGCAATAACTTCTAGTTCACTTTTTAATATTGTTTGGATTCAATGGCTGTATGTATGTATGTATGTATATTTGTACATTATACAACGAATTGTATGGGCGTAAAGTAATCTGGGGAAAAATTCTTTCTAATTTTGAAAGACAAAGCTTTTTGCCAGATTTCCTTAGAATAGCACCTTTATTTTTTGCCAATATGCCAAATGGACCCCTGCCCTAAAGTCGTACATTCTTAGGAAACTGAGCACAAAAATAAGAAGCGCAAGGCGGCTTTTCACTACAAAAATGTTCGCAGTCATTTGGCAGTTTGTGGGCGTTTCTTACATGGATTTGTTTGTGCTTCAACATGAGGCATGATTGATAACTTTTGGGCATTTACTTCAGTTCGTTTAGTACAACAGTAAAGGATCAAATCTAACTATCGAGCGAACAATAAGACATCACGCTCCAACTAGATGCTAAGTACCTCAGTAAAATTGAAATATGTGCACCATGTTTTCTTAATATATTTCGAAACTTTTGCTTAGTCGATTTTTTACTAATATTTTTTTTTTTAAATAGGTTAATGATATTGAAACATAGCTCGCAGCACGATTTTGAAATAATTGTTTATATTTTATAGAAATTATTTTATTGAAAAAAACCTTCAGGTAAAGTTAATATATGTGCAAAGTTGAAAAAACCATAAATTTTGAGAAATTAACTTGTTAAATCATTTTTACTGAGGTAGTGTGAGATTTGTAAACATTTCGTAATTTTTTACATAGCATGAAAACGAGTGTGTGAATTTGATAAACAACGTATTATTTTTTTAGCTTTTCGATGTGTTACACTTTTATCACTCAACTTATTGCAATTGGTTTGTGAAGCGTGCAGTGAACTGTGTCTTATCGGCTATCGGCCAAACAAAACTGAGAGATTGCATTGCAAATGTGTATGTAGACGTATGAACTAGAATGCGAATCGATTCAGAATCGATAATCGATCTTAAATGATCAGAGTATAGTAAATCGTCAGTGGCCGAGGTCAAAGCCTTGCCTTGCCGCACATTTAATCATCACATTTGTTATTTATTTTCGTATTTGTATATTTATGCATTCATATTCATAATCAACAGTAGTAGTGTGTGTGTGTGTGTGTGTGTGTATTCGTGTGTCAATGGCACGCAAATCGCTGAGAAGGAGAGAGAGAGAAGTCAATGCACTTCTCACCACGCATTTGGTTTTGGGGGCCTCGCGCGTGAATCATTTTGGGTATTTGTCTGGCTATGCAGCAAAACGATCTGATCTGATCCGTTTCAATCCGCACTGCCAGCTTCTAAGCACCCTGTATGCGAACACACACACATTGTTGCAGCCATGCCGAAAACACAAAAAGAAGCTTTTGCCTACTCAGCGCTCGCAAGTGCGTGAAGCAATGAGAATGAGAATGTGAACGAGAGTGAAAAAGAATGAGAAATGCAAGCAAGCAAGCGCGCGGCGCTCAGCGCTCAGTGAGATCACCGCATCGGGTCAGGAGCTTTTAATTTTTGTATATACATACATATGTACATATATGTATATGTATTTGTGCATGTTTGTGTGTGCAGTGACTGACTATCGCTCTCTGTGTTTAAGTTGTTTGCTATCTTTCTACATTGCGCCTTCCCCAAAGCCCCCCCCCCCACCCCCTAGCCCGCTTTCGAAGGCAAGCGTTTGCCTTGGCCATGGCCGTTGCTGTTGTCGTTGTCGTTCGCTGCTGTTGGCAGTTCGCTGCCAGGCGGGGGTCAATGACTGCCGACTGCCAAAAACAAAATTATTTTTTTCGACTGTTAGTAGTAGCAGCAGCAAACGCAAACTGAATAGTCCACACACACACACACACACACACACACACACACACACAATGCTGCTGCACCTGTGAATGTGTGCATGTGCGTGTGCGTGTGTGTGCTAAAGGCATACAAGTGTCGTTCTTGTTCTGGTTCTTAGTCTCATTCTCGTTTGCTGCTTGCTGCTTTCACCCCTCTGGCCTATGCATTTGCGCATTTTTTCGTAGGCGTTTGACTTTGTGGAAAAAAAAAAACAAAGAAATTTAAAAGAGGAAGAATAAATATGAACGTGTACTTATATAAATGTGTTTATTATTGTACGTTGACTGCTGTTATACATTAATGTTGTTTTTATGTATGTATGTTTGTATGTGTGTGTGTGTGTGTGTGTGTGTGTGTGTGTGTGTGTGGCTGACTAAGTATTTTGCAAGATTAGAGTGGCTTCTCTGCTGCTGGTTGAACTGCTGCTGTTGCTGCTGTTGCTGCTGTTGTTGTCATTTAATACCCGAAATTCTAGTCCAACCGGATACAAGGTTCGGTGCATTATTTTGCATTGTTTTGGCCCTTGTCTTTCCTGGTACGCGATTTTGTATACGGTTTTTATTTGTGAATAAACATGCATATATATATAAATGTACCCCTACAACGACTACCCATAAAATGCTTAACAAATATTCAAAAAAAAAAAGAATGAAAAAAAAAAAAAAATAAATGAAGCCAACTGCAAAACATAAATACATACATTTTTTGGACAACTTTTCTTAGTTAGATTTTTAATAGAAATATGAATCTATGATGATAAACATAAACATATTCGGTATGGAATGCAGATATTCAATAACTGTTTAGATATATTGATCAATTGATCAGTCTTGAGGAGAGCATAATTAATAATGACAGTGCGACCTCTCACAACAAATTTGGCTAATTCCGAAAAACCAAGGGAAATGTTTCTGTTAGCCACGCGAGACCTACTATTTCCAAAGATATGATGCCTTTGCCATAACCATACAAATCTACCTAAATCGAATCTAACCTTATGTTCAAAGCAAGGATTTCATTTAAATTTATTTTATTTTTTACTGTTGGAAAAACTGTTGAATTGTAATTTGTAGTTTGTTACTATTAATACTTTGCTGAACATCTGTTTCGCTTAGATCTAACGAAGTTTGATCGTTGATCGAGGTCGTACTGTATGTATTTTAAGTAAGTTATTCTAATGAATGGTGTTATATTTAGTTTGTGATTTGTTGCCTTAAAACTTATCTAATAAAAGGGACTACCATACCAAACATATAAATATGAACACGCACACACACTGACACACACACACACACACACACACACTCGATTCAAGTGCTTGACAATTACTTTAATGGCCGCCCTGTCAGAAGCAAGCGCGCGCCATATGGTTGCTCCAATTCAGTACGATCGGATTCAAAGTTTGTGGGCTGCCGGCGGGAGGGGGGATGTGCAATTTCCAAACTTTGGCTAACATCGACTATTTTCGTTTTGAATGTATGTACGTATAAATGTACATATGTGTTGGACGATCCAAGCTAGCTCCCTCGGTATTGCCTTCTTCTAAGCTGCTGGTCCTTTGATCCTTCGACTTGATTGCTGTGTGCATTGAGCTTACAGTAGTCGGAGCGCAATGAAATCTTTGTGCAACTGCTTCTGCATCTTGCATCGCTTTTTTTTTAGCCTGGCATTTTACAAGCGCTTTTTTCGTTTGCCACTCGCATCGTTTGGCGCATGAGTAATTTGCCATTTGATATTTTTATATGCAGGTTTGTTTGTATGAGTGTGCAAATTTCAAGTTTTGTTTTTTGGCAAACTGCACTCGTTGTCTCTTTCAGCAGCAGCACTGCTTCAGCTGCTCCGCTTGCCTTAGCACCACCTCCTCCACCCTTTATGAGCGCTCTTCTTTAATGTCTCTCTCTCACTGTCTCTCTTTCTCTAACAGCTTGAATATCGTTGTACACACACACACACACACACACACACACACACACACACACACACACACAAACACACGCACGCACGCGTGCATGTACGAGAGAGATTGCTGTACAAACATTTGTAGTAGTAGAACGAACAAAATACAGAAAGAATCTCGGTGATCTGCGGCGGTTTTTTATTTTTTTTTTTCATTGTTGTTGTTTTGGTTTTTTGGTTGGGGCTGCTTTTGTTTGGTTTCAGTTTTTTTGCTTAATTTTTTTTTTGTGGGTCATTGAACCGATTTTAAATTACGTTCTTGCCTAAAAACAAAAAATTGCAGTCAATATAAGTGCGGACAAATTTCTGCTGGAATTTCTCTCTATGCCTCTTCTCAATTGTGCTGTTTTGGTTACATACGGCTTTGGGTTTTGAACTTTAAGAGTTTTGTTTGTTCGATCGGTTCAGGGGGGAGAGGCTGGGGGACCCTGATCACTGTTTCTTCAATTAGAGCGAGTTGGAACTCAACTTAAATGTAACGAAAAAGTAGTACATATACAGTCGGACTTTCATATAACGAATCGCAAGGGGACAAGCAAAAAAAATCGTTCAAATAATATAGAACTTAAGATTTATTGTTTCGGCTCTTTCTGTTCAAATTGATTATAAGCTGTTCACACTATGAATCTAGTCGCATTGTGTTAAGATCAACACGCTGATTTTTTCCCATACAAATGGTACAAACGCGGTTTGGTGGTGACAAAAAGTTGAGTTCCGTTCCGATGCAGTTGCTCTTTTATATTCTTTGATATTCTATAAAAGTGCTTAGGATTTAACATTCGACCTCAAACAATTACAATATATATGTACATATATATATATATATATACAGCTGGAATTAATTGCATTACTGTGGGATTGGGATAGGTTGTTGGCAGAGCTTGGAGAAGCGGCTGAAAAATTTAAAGGTATACTTAACAAGGTAGCCGCACTCGCTCTCTCGTTTCGCCTTAAATAAGTACGAAAGAGAGCTAGAGCGAGAGAGTAACGAATATGTAGGCATATCGAAAAGTTTGGAACAAAATTACAAAGCAGAACGCAACGAGCCTGAATTTTAAGGCGAAAGTAAGAAGGCGATAGAAAAAATGCGAATACCTTGTTAAGTTTAGCTTGAAATAGTTGTAAATAATTTTTTGGCGTAAACCTAAGTATAATAATAGGCTGGTCACACTAATCGAAGAAAAAAGACGTTCGAATCCGTAGAGTGAAACCGAAGATTTGATGTACTGTACCATTAGTCAAATATATATACATATATTCATAATACCCGTTATTATACTATTTTGCGAAATTCACGCTACTAAATGATAATGGCGCTCAACAAATACAACGTGAGAAAATGTTTGGGGCGATTCGTGGAACTCAAATTGAGCCTATTGTATGACAACTGCTGCTGAACAGGCATGGTTTTTGGGGAACAGGAAAACAGGAGATTTTTAGCACTCTTCTAGCCAAAGGTGGGCGAGGATAATAAATTCCTTGGCATTGGCAAGAGCTAAACCAAACTCAACTTTTCTCTTGACTCAAACCGACAATTCTAATTTCTAAACATTATAAAGAGTCGTATGAGTAATATATGAACTCGACACTCGAAAGGACACACGAGAGAGATAAAAGATATATTGTAATATTGCCTTGCTGGATGCAGTTGAACTGATTAAATTAGATTGCTGGCAATTACGCGGCCGTTACAAAGGCCGTTTAATTAAATGAGATCTGAGGTTTTGGCAGAGTATGGGCTTAGGATTCCTCTTCTTCCTCCAACGCACGCACAGACACACATACGCACACATAGGACATTATATGGGTTTACAGTTTGCTGTTTTGTTTTTGTTTTTTTGCCGTCGGTTGTTTCTTTCATTAAATTTACTACTATTTTAATTAATAAGCAGCGATTTAGCGCAAATGCAAATTGATATTAAATAGCGCAAATTAGCGGTTTCACGCTCAGCCAACTAGGTAGCCGAGTTGTTGCAACAAAAAGGAAAGAAGTCAACACTCGAATCATCTCTCAAATTGCTAGTATATGTATATGTATATGGCCAAATAGATCCTACAATTAGGCCATTAAATTGAGTGAATAGCTTTCGAGTAGGCTCGAATCGTTTTCAGATTGTTTAGCAATTGACTTTTATTAAAAACCCCAAACCCCTCTTCCCTCACACACAATCACCCCGCCGTGACACGAGTCACAGTCTGGACTCTCGCTCTTCTCGCTATCTGTTTATGTGTGGGGGCATGGGCAGGGGGGTTTGTGCCAACTTTGTTGACTCTGTCTATGTTTGCGATTTTTTTGTTGTTTTTTTGTTGCATGCTTTTTATGCTGCAGCTAATACAAAACTGTGTGGTGGAGTGGCTGCGTTGCATTCACGCTGCTTATGCCTTGTGGCGCGGTGACTTGAACACGGGCACAGTGCTTGGGAGCGAGGGAGGGGTGGAGGGGGCTTGGCAGATGCTATATTTGGACAACCGCACAGCAGCACATGCCGCGTGGCAAACAGCATTCGAGAACGGGAAGCTTTCGTGTTTCCGCGCGTTAAGCGCCGTTTTAGTAGTTTTCTATGCATCGCGCTTTGCCACACGGCGCTTTACTGGTGGTGCCTCGGTGCCATGTTGCTTGTCGGCTTTTTGGTTTGTGGTGGGTGGGAGTTTTTTTTTTTCTCTTTTTTTTGTTGTTTCTCGATTTGCATACCATACAATTTGGCGGCCGGGTGTGAAAAAATTATAAAGTAAACGGTTTCTCTTATTGTTTTTATAACTTTGTAATTTTTAACGCCGGCTATTCAGCTACATCTCTGGACCACTGGACTTTTCTTTGATATTAGTAGTATTAGTAGTGGATGGTTGTGTGTGTGTTTACTTTTATTATCATAGATAAATACTATTGTTGTTGTTCTCTCTCCTACTACACTGATGCAATCATTGAAGCAGAAACATAAAGAATATTTTTTTTGTGATAGATAGGATCGTATATACAATAAATGTAAAATAAAGTATTTTAAGATTAATTTTACTGCGATCCATCTTAATTATTATTTTCTAATATTTTTTGAATGTTTAGATTTACTTCTAGAAGTTTTTCCGTATTTTATAAAAATAGGTAAGTAAAAAATCTCTTTTTTTTCTTTCTTTTTTTTATATTATTATTTATTTAATAAACAAGCTCTGTTACTTAATATAATCTAGTTTTAAATATAATAAATTCTCCACAACAAAAAACAAACTAAAAACTTAACTATTCACAAATGTTTTTTGTTAGATCTCTTGGGTCAATATACTAGATAGATAGATAGATATTAAAGATGTGTCTACTTACTTAGTATGGGCGTAGAAATTGGTAACTTGGAAAAGGCCTGTACCTACCTGTTAATATCCAAGTTGATTCTCTTCCTATGAACCACTTTTGTTATTGGGAACGTTGGTATTGTTCGGGTGATATAGTATTTTAGACTTCAAGTTCTTTAAACGTTGTGCGGGTCGGGGCATACATAGTCCATGGAACAGAACAGAGAAGAGAACACTTTACGACACTTGCGCTTGGGCGATTGTAATTGTTTTGTTGTTGTTGTTTTTTGGGCTTATTTTTTTTGGAGAAAAATTCGATTATTTAGTGGTTGTTGTTATTTGGTTTTTTTTTTTTGATGTTTGTCTTTTTTTTTTTTACTTTTTCACTTTGAATCGTTGTTGGAACTGTTTGCATCAAACATTTCAACAAAAAAAAAAATATTAGAACTATAGTTTCTGAGCACTTGAACAAAAAATCGTTACGCGTTTTATGCTGCCGTTTTTTGTTGTTGTTGTTGTTGTTTGTAAGATTTGGCAACGGCAGCTCAACTCGAGAACTTTACAACTTGCAACAAAACACAAACACAATCAGGTTGTTTTTGGCATTGCAGTTGCACTCCAGTCTTAGCCAGGACGTGGAATCCTATTTGAAAAAGGCTCGTCCTCGATAGGGGGCGCTCCAAATAAGCACAAGTGTGTTTTGTGTCCGTGTTGTCTGTGGCCAGCTGTATTAGTTGTTGGTTTGTCTGTTGGTTTTGTTGGTTGCGACGCACGTCCAATCCGATAGCTAACTGATGTTCATCTAAATGGATCTGAACTATTCGAAAATAATGTTGCCCAGAAAACTTTTTGGGATCAGCGTCGTCAGCTGACGTCGTCGTTGGCGTCGCAGTTGCAGCGTTTGACGCCGGCGTTGCCCGGCTTCAATGTGTGTGTGTGTGTGTGTGTGTCAACTTGCTGTTGTCAATGCTCCAACGGCAAAGTCCGTTCTGAGTCGCTTCGGGGCTTGCACATAATATGCAGGCAACTTCATAATTAGCAGCGTTACCATCACCATCATCGCCGTCATCATCATCATTATCATCGTCGATGATGTTTATGTCCATTTCACCATCACACACACACACACACACACACACACACACACACACAACTGTGCGTGCTCAATTTGGCTACCCCTACTTAAAGCTCTCAAGCTCTGCCCCGACCCGATTGTGGCGAGGAGCTCGCCCTCTCTCGCTCTGACCGTTGGCGGCTGCATCGAACTGCAGTGACTGCCCCTCTAGTTTGTCAGCCTTCCTTCCTTCTTTCTATCTCTTTCTCTCTCTCTTTCTTTCTCTCTCCCTCTCTCTCTGTCTCTGTCTCTCTTTCTCTCGCCATCCACATCTACAGATTGAAAGCCGAGGCTGACGAGAGCCAGCGCTGCCACCGAAAAATAAAAATCTGCCCAAAACTCACTGCAAAAAGAAATCGCTGGTTAAAAAAAAAGAAAAAAAAAAAGCAACGAAACGAAACACACAAACACATGCATGCATGCATACGTTTACACATACATATAGAATGGTAAAAGAGCCAACACATCGACGACATCGAAACACAAAACACAGCGAGGAGGCAACAAAGCGTAATCCAAATGCTGCAAAAAAAAAATACAAAAAAAAAAAAAATAAAAATATATATATATATACATATATATAAAAATGCAAAAAAATAAAAAAGAGAATTTAATAAAAATGCAATGGAAACCCTACAACAACAACAAAGTATGTGTGTGTGCACACACACAACACCTGCGTGGCTCTATCAAACTGAGCTGATATGTCACACCTCCCCACCCCCCACTAATATGTTGTATAGTGTATATATGCCTATCTATCTATGTATGTATGTTTGTGTGTGTGTGTGTGTGTGTGCATATATTTGTAATTGTATTGTGGCAAATGAGCGCTGTACTCGTCCTTTTTCGGCCTATGTGGACGAGCGGCGGCGCTGCCGACGTCGTTGTCGATACCGTTGTCAACGCTGCCACTGCTGCAGTGCCTGCCCGCACTGCAACATGCAATGCACACGTTAATAAATTCGGAATGCTTCTTTTTTGTTTCTATTTTCGAAAATGTTTTTTTCAATACATATACATATACATATAAACACACAAACAGAAACACGGAAAAATTTAATGCACAAACACCAGTTGCAGTTGCAGTTGCACCAACACCAAACAAAGCGCCTGCGTGCGTGCTCAAAAAGCAAAAAGCAAAAAGCAAAAAGCAGCCAACAACAACAGCAGCACTTTCGAATGGCAACAAAACTGAAAACTGAAACTGTAAAATACAACAAATTCAAAACAGTTAAACACTTTTGATGTATATTTTTCTTTGTGTTTTCCTTTCCTGTGGTTGCCCCCTGCCCCAACGCACTTGCCGCCATTAAGGCCCCGACGCGTCGATCACAAAGTTGAATCAGTTATTCAAAAATCAATAGAACAAACTGATTTTTGTTTTGAACGTTGAAACTTCTCCGATAGATAGTAGGATCTATTGATCGACGCTTTTTGTTGTGGTTTAGACGAAATGTCTTGTGTTTGGTTGCAGTGTATAAGCGATTAGAGTGAGACAGATGCGATGGAACCATACGCATCGCCACCAACTGACAGTTGGGCGAAGAACTAGAGATTGGTGGGTGGGTGGCTTAGGTAGAGAAATCATTCTACTCTCGCACACACACACACATAGGCAAACTTTTCGAAATTCCTACGTACAACTCGCCCCGCAAAATGAGCCGCGTGAGTGGGCCTATCAAAAAGAGTCGCGACTCATATAATGTATACGCCAACGCCAAAAAGTGCAAAAAAACAAAAAAAAAAAAAAAAAACAAACATAACAACAACAAAAGAAAGAGCGCAGTCAAAACTCAAACCAATTGCAACAAAAAAATAATGAAAAAAGCAAATACTAAAAAAAAAAAAAACTTCAAATGATGCACTGCAGCCGGCTCACTCTAGCACACAGGGCCACGCACGCACGCAGCTCGAACGCATGCAGCGCCGCAGATGCCGATGCCGATGCTGCTCCTGCTGATGCCCCAAAAAACGACCAAAGTAACTCGACACAAAAAGTAGGCAAAAAAAAAAAATAAAAATGGTTATAAAATAAAAAGAACGCCGCCGCTGTAAAGCCTAGAATAACACAGAGGGGGGTGGGGAGGGGCTGGCTGGTCAACAGCGGCAGGAGCAGCAGCTCCCAACGTCCGACGCCCCAATACCAAGCGCAGCAGCAGCAGCCGCTCTGCAATGACATTGAATGCAGTTGCCAGCGAAGGACAACGTGGCATGTGCGGCATGCATGTGGGCGGCTCAATGCGTTCTCTCACACTCGTACACACACACACACACACACACACACTCACACAGTTTTCCCGGCTTCAGCGTCGCTGTCGGCGTTGGCGCTGAAAAACCAAAAATAAAAACATAAAAGTTTTCAAAAATAAGCCAAGTGAAATCCGCATACAAATGTAGAAATTTTATTCCCCTATTTCTGTTTTTTTTTTGCTTTTTTTTTAAAATTTTGTTTCACGTTTTTTGTGCGTATAAATGTGCGTGTGTGTGCAAAACAACCCCCAAAAATGCATCCACACACGCATGCATCGACGATTATCTGACCGACCGACCGACCACTCGACTCGACTCGACTCGGCCAGTCGCTGGGGCAGTAATGGGCGTTTTTTTATGCGCTGCGCCTACACAGAAAACTGCAAGCAAAACCAACAAAAAAAAAAAAACATTGCAAATGTTATAAAATGCAGTTGCAGTTGCTGCCTCGGCTGCTGCAGCTCATGCCCCTGCAACTGCAGTCAAAGTTAATGCTGGCTGCCAGCGGGTGTGGTGCGGTGCGGTAAGGTCGCGTGGCAGCAGCAGCAGCAAAAAAAAGAGGACACAAAAACCAAAATAAATATTAAACGCAGGGCAACAAAGTGGAAATTATATAAAAATGCGCTAAAATGTGCACGCACACAAACAGACTCATACAAACAAATGTGTGTGTGTGTGTTGTGCTTTTGTGTTGCCTGCTTTTGGGCGTCGCGCAGCGAATTTGGGCAGCCGACGCGGCGAATGAGTGTTATTTTTGTTGTCGTTGTTCTTTTTTTGATTTGCATTTAGTGGGAGTATTGGCGAGTGTATATGTATGTATGTGTGTGTGTGTGTGTTGGTAATATGTTTGTTTAATAGGCCTAGAGATTGCGCTGCGTTTCACTATGTACGCGAGTGTGTGTGTGTGTTTGTGTGTGCATAATGAAATTTGCAGCAATACATCAAAAGTAATACATATTTCCCCACCATCTACAAATAGGCAGCATACAGACAGATAATACATGCATATATATATATGTATATATATATATATATATATAGTACATATCTTTATAAATGTACAGTTTATCCAAATTTCAAATGCAACATTTTGGTTTGTTTTGTTGTTGTTTTGGTTTCGGTCGGGCTTTAAGCAACTTAAGCATTCAAATAACCCAAACGATTGTTAATTGCCAGTTAAAGGCGCGTATCATATTTTGCATCTTTCATCTATTTGATCCATCGGCATTTGTGACTTGTTGCATATAGTACTTTGTTGCGAACAGTTTGCAAAGCGACCTTTGAATAATATTGCATTAACTTGTTTCTTCTGTATGATTTCTTGAAGTTTGTGGTTGTTAGTTAAATAATGTCAAACAAACACCAGGATGGAAACCGACTGCGAAATACTCTGATACCAGGTATAAAATATTGTAGTTGGCTGATAGTGGTAGGTGGTAGTACCACAGATCGATGCACTACCGACGAATGTGGCGGTATGTCAGGTCAGCAGGTCGACAAGAAAAGAAATAAATCATTAAAATATATTAGAGGACCGGCTACAGTATGTTTAATGCACACATTTGGTGGGCATGACACTAGCTACATATATTCCTGTCATTTTAGGAACTCTTGCGTCAAAACTGTTCAAGATGAAGGCAATAGGCGTTGGTAGGTGCGTTATGGCCTACAAACTTGGCTTTCTGCTCACCAAATTTCGGTTTAATCGATTGACATTTATCTCGATTATATCAATTTCTCCAGCCTTCAAATAGGTGAAGCAACCCAATCTTGACACTTTATCTGACCTGAGTTCATAGACAACAACAATATTTGCAAAATTTCAATTGTCAAGCTTTAAGGGTATCGACAAAAAGTTGCGTTCATACAGACGGATCGACGGACCGACGGACTTAACCTATGGTATTAGGGTATCATAATAAAAATTTGAATCTTGTTGTTTTTTTGTTGGCTTAGAAACAGGGCCATTTGCTTTTCATTGAATCATTTTATGATTGAAGTGGGCGCCAGCACAGGGTGACACATTCAGAGAACGTAAGGCGGCCTGAACTGAGTATAGTTGATTCGTTTATCTCTGCCCTTTCTCAAACACACACACACACACACGCACACACATATTTATATAAACTGCATTAAAAATCACATTACAAAAAGTTAAAACTTAATTGTTAAGTGGCTACTGGCGCCATCTATGTACGATAAGTTGGAAAAGTACATGCACATGTGTATGCATATATGCAATATCACAGACATGCTTGCGACTGTGTGTGTTTTTGTGTGTGCAAACAACGGTTAATGCAGTGTAGGCAACAACGGCAGAGTAATATATTAACATAAGCATCAACGATGCCTGCCACCACATACAAACATTTAAGTATGTTTTTGTACAGAAATATAATGCATTTTAATACATAAACACATACATACATACATGCATACCCCGTGCATGAGCAATCATACATCAAACATGGGGAAGAAAAAACCAAAAAAAAAAAATAAACAAATAATAAAAAATTATGGCTAAAAATTGCATAAAATACAAATAAAAAAAAATAAAAAAAATCAACAAAAATGACACAAAAAAAGCATAAAAATTAAAAAGCATGTCCAAAACTTTGTATATGAAATATGTATACAATATACGATATATACACACGCACACACGTAGCAGCCTCCCTCCGCCCGATTGCATTACACGCACGAAAATAAAATGCAAATGCCGAGGGGGCAGCTGCCCTGCCGTATTGGAAGAGGAGGCTAAATGGGGCCAACGCGGCCCGGATGTGCTGTCCGCCATTGCAATTTCGTTAGCCACACGCACACATACATGTACACGCACTCATACACACACGCATGCATGCATGCACGCATATACGCATTTGTAAGCATTTTCATTTGGTTCATTTTTATTCCGTTGTTTTGCTTCTTTTCTCTACTGACATCATTTTTTTTTTGTTCACCTTATTTTTTGTGCTGTGTGTGTTTTCACTTTTTGTTTTGTTTATTTTCGACGCTGTCGGGTGGGGGAATATTACACATACGCCGCATACGCTCTTCTTTCTCCTTCCTTCGCTCCCCTCATTACCAAAAGTTCGAGTTCGAGTGCTATGAAAATGGTGGCTTACAAGCTGGCCGAAACGGCAAGCTAGGCAGAGTAAAGGAGGTAAAGGGTAAAGGAGAGTTTGGGTAGACGGATGGACCGTAGACAAAGTGCGTACCCATCTCTGTCTCACACATAAAATTGTGTGTGTGTGTCTGTGTGTGTGTGTGTGTGTGTGTGTGTGTGGAAACGAGAAAGAAGGATTAAAAACCAACTAGAGAGGGTGAGAGTGATATTGAGAGAGAGAGAGAGAGAGAGAGAGAGAGAGGGAGATATAAAGGGTAGACGCCACTGGACTAGCACATAATAAAAATGCGTGCATTGTGTGAGAAAGCCCCGAGGAGCAAAGCGAGTTAAGAGGGACTCTCTTACGAATCATATATGTATATGTATATACACACATGTGTGTGTGTGGACAGTGCGAAACCGAGCACACAACTTTGCCGATCGTTGAGGCCTTCAAAATTCACCAATGGTATTTTTTTTTCTTTCTGTTCTTGCTAGTGCATTGGTTGCATTTTCGACTAGTATTTTGTATATCGAATATCGGCTTTTATAATAATATGTATAAACACACTTACGTATCTATTAATAATTATTTTTGTGTTTTACGTCATTATTTTCTTTGCGCCCATTGTACATACATACATACATAGATATGTATACGTATAATACTTTGGATTATGTTAGGTGGGGAATGAGGCATGTGTATGTGTGCGTGTTTGTGTGTGGGTGGACGACGATTTAAATATTTTTTTGTTTGTTCTCAACCTACTTCGGTTTTATATGTATAAACAACAAATTGTTGTGCCTACGCGTAGAGCTATATTTACATACATATAGATATTTTTATTTTGTTTTGTATTATAATGCGATTTTACTTTTTCTGTGCATTTATCAATTTAATTTGTACAGACATATGTATATGTATATGTATGCATATGCATCTAGGGTGTACATAGCATATACATACACACATGCATACATATATGTATACATATATGTATGTATTAATATGTACATTTGTGTTCAGTGTAGTATGCATGCATCTGTTGACAGCCCAGCCCCAGCCCCAGCCCCAGCCTCTCTCTCTCTCTCTTTCTGTCGCAGTGTCGGTCAGTTTTATTGTCTCGCTGCCCGTGTTATGCAAAAATGTAGGCAGTTTTTTATTTTTTTTTTTATTTTTGTAATTTTTTTAATATAATGTAATACTTACTAGGCCTTTACGCTCGAGCAAAAAAAAAAAAAAAACAAAGGGCTATCGATTTGGTGGCAGGTGGGGTAGGTAGGTGTATGGTAGTTGAGTGCTGCTGTGGCTGCAGCGTGTTTGAGACAAAACTCATATACAAACGGCTAGCCACGCCCTCACATTGTGTTTTATGGCGTTTTGTTAACATTGGCTCTTAATGAAAAATGTGCGTATTAAAAAAATTAGCATAATCATTTATAATTGATTCCGCACCAATGCTCACCTGTATCCTGTATCAATCGCAGTGTATTATTCTCATCATCAGCTGCATCGTCAAACGAATCATGTTTGCGGCAATGCCACATCAAAGAACTACTCATGCGTGCCTCAGCATCTCTCATCTGTCTCTGCGGCAAGATCATATTGCAAAAAACAATGGGATGCACTGAACACATTACTCCACTGATTACATCCATGCATCCATTTCATCCATGTCTGTGCCATTAAACATTCAGAAAAAAAGAGAAATCGCGGCAAAGCAAACAAATCTGGCCAACAAATGCAAAAAGTGTTAAATACAAAGTACAAAATGCAAAAATGGCAAAATCCAAACTTCCAAAATTGCCAAAATGCAAAGAAAACGAAAAACGAAAAACTTTCGACGCGGGCCCATCTGCCTGATGCAAGTCTTAATGTTTGCATGTTTGTGTGTATGTATAAAAAGATTTGTCGAATCACACACATAGAGAGCGATAGGGAGAGAGTCATGCGTCGTCGATCTTAGTGGTTTCAGAGGTTTACATATCATACATGATTTAAGGGCGACGATGGGGAATCATCATCAACTCCAACGTTTTACGTCTTCGTTTTCGTCTCTTCGCCGATAGCGACTTCGGCTGTGTGACGCGCCTGCGCGCCCGCCCTACCAACGCATAGAAAGCTGTGCCCAAAAAATGCGCTCTGGAAGGCAAATAAGTGGGGATCTGTCAAAAGAGTCGTGTGTATGTGTGTGTGTGTGTGTGTGTGTGTGTGTGTGTGAGTGGAATGGGGTGGGAGGGTGGTAGGGGGTATGTTGGTTGGTGAGTGTGCAGCGGCAGTTGCATGTCCGGAACTCGTTTGTGTGTGCCAAATATTGCAACACACAAATCTTGTTATTTTTTTTTTTTCTTTACACACAAAAGCTTCAGAGCTCACTTAAGCAAGTTTGTGTACAAGTCTGTGTGTGTGTGTGTGTCTTGTCTTTTTATTTCGCCTTATTTACGATTTTTTTGTTGTTCGTTTTTGCGTAATTTTTGTGTAATTTTTGTGCATCGCATTTACACACACACACACAAACTTACAAATATACCGAAAAAAAACCCAAAAAAAAGTCCAATGTATGTTTGTTTGTATGTAAGTAGTCGCCTTGCGCTGCATGTGACTAAAATTGTTGTTGTTGTGTTTTATTATTGCTTCACATGTGCTTCGGTGCGTTGCGTCTGCCAACACATTTTAGCAAACGACTTCACTTATTTACTTTATATTATTATCATGGTGGCTAAGCGCGCTCCCTCACCCCTCCTATTCCTCCTCCTTCACTGTTCCCCGATCAGCAAGTTTGTCTCTCTCTCTCTCTCTCTCTCTCCCTTGCTCTGCCAATATCCCCTCATCAGTCAACGCGGCGCTTTACTAAGACCTGGCCGGAGCTAAGGCATTCGGCGTTGATAATTTCCAAAAAAAAAAAAAACAGAAAAAAACAAATTCGGACGACGAACGCGCGTCGCCGAGGTTAACGGCTTTAGTACAACTTTTTGAGGTTTCTCTATACACACACACACACACACACACACACACACACACCTTTAAAAACAAAATAAAAAAACACACAAATCGCAGCGCAGCGACCTAGCGAGGGCACACTGAGAATTTAGGAAGTACTACGAGTACACCAAGTTGGATGGATGCCCGCTTTGCCGTGGCAAAGACAACAGCAATGCGGTGGGGGGCGGGTAAGGGATTTTTCATATCATTATAGTATATGTGTGCATATGTGCATAAGCTTTGTCTGCCTGCCTGCATGTGTGTGTGTGTGTGTGTGTGTGTGAGCTTGCATATTTCAAACTACTGATCTCTTCCCTCCCTCCTCATACAACGATATACTAACAAACGACGTCAAAAAAGAGAGCGAGAGCGTTGCAAAAAAATTGAGTGAATTTGCCAAAAAAAAAAGTGGATATTTTTTGGCAAAAAGTTGACTCTATCTCTGTATCTCTCTCTCTCTCTCTTGCATGTGTGTGTGTGTGTGTTTCTCTCTTTGTGCACGTTCGTTTTTTTGAAACGCTCACCAACACATTTGCACCCCTGTATAGTAAATGCCCCCTGGACTGCATCGACGCCAGCAGCGCGATGCCAACTGCAGCAGCGATTGCGGCTGAGGCGAGGCGAGACGTTACATAGATCGACTGGCATCTTTTTAGCTTGTTGTTTTTATTTTTATTTGTGTTTTATTTTGGTAGTTCAAAGACCGCAATTTTATCATTGTGACTCTGCTATGCCTCATGCGCCCCTTAGACCCCCCCCCCCCCTTGCAACAGGTCTTTCCGCTTGTTTTGCTTTGCTTGCTCCGCTCATCTATTTTCGGGCCCAACCCTTACCGCTCGCTCATCACCCCCTGAACACTGGAACGCATTGAATGCAATGAACTGCAATGTAGGTTGGTCTTAGTCCATAACCACATAATACCCAATCTTGGAATCATCAAATTAATCCAAAGCTATTGTCGCTGTTTCGCACTCGATAAGTTTGCTTTTAGAATTGATTGCTTGAGCAGCACTGCAGCGGCCCCTGGCTGACTGTACTACTAACTTGCTAGTGGAAGAGGAGCAGCAGCGTTGCAACTATGCAAAAAGAAGATGGAGCGAATGGGGGGGTTTGCTGTTGTTGCCTTTGACGATTTCTTCTTAGAGTTTCTCCATTTTATTCTCTCGGTCTCTCTCTCTCTCTCTCTCTCTCTTACATACAAACACACGCACACATGCTCAATGACACATAAGCGAGCGCAAACAGGGTGCTGAATGCCTGCTTGCCAGATTCAAAGTCAAAGCTGCTGTGATCTCGAGGACGAAGTTGTGTGCTGCCAGCCAAAAGTCTTTAGATTTACACAGCATAGCATTTATGGTTTTTTTTTGGAATACGCTTTACATTCTCTTCGCACACACACACACACACACACACACACACACACACACACACACACACACACACACACACACACACACACTCACAACATTTTCGTAGATGTCGGTTTCCAAAAATTAATTTTTGGTTGCTCGTTGCTCACTCTCTGTGTGCTGTTAATTTGGGATCAATGCACCCGTCTTTGCAACTTCTGCTGCTCTCTGTTTTTGCTGTTTTTGTTTGTGTCTTCTCTACAAGTGCTCTTCGCTTGCAATTTGAAAAATGATTGCTTGAATTGAACGGCTCCAGCAGTTGCTTAACCTCCAATTAATTTGTTTGTTTGTCATAACGTTAAGCAATACAACAAGCTGAGGGTTTATTTTTAATAAAGTTGCTCTCTTAATTAATGAACATAAACCGAAACCGATGCCGAAAACAAAATAAGCCCCTTAAACAAGTATATAAAACTGAACTGAACTGAAAATAGTAAGATAAGACATTTTGACTTTGCTTTTGCACTTTGGGTTGCAAAAGTCAAACAAAGTCCTCAAGGTGATCCTCTTGTAGCAACTGTGTGCAACTTTTTTTCAAGCTCGCCTCATATCGTTAAAATGAACAAATGCATTATTTGCCGTTTCATTCAAGGTAACGTTGTGCCATAAACCTTTGAGTACGATAGCTATATATATATATATATATATGTATATAGTACATATTTACGTATGTACACAAATGTACTTATATACGTATGTATTTATATTAAAGTACAATGCAATTTGCAGTTGAACCGTTTGGAATAGTAGAATTTATGAAGCCAATATATCTAATATGTATTCGTGATATTAATTCTTTGAAATTGACAGGAGAAAACTTTCGAAATACCCACATGGAAAATAGTTAAAAGGAAACTATTTCATTTTCCCCAAATAGTATTTATACCAAAATGGGTACACAAATCTAGCAAACGCCATATGCCGAATTAAAAGTTAATGCGATCTTTATTCACGGTTAGGGTCGACTAGTTGAATATAAATTGGAATTGGAAAAGACAAAGTTTTTAAAGAGGTGTTTTGACAGGCAAATAATTCTAGTTTCAAGTGCTAAGATGGTTTTTTCTTCATGTTTTTGTTGTTCACTGTTCTCGGTACAAGCATCTGGACAAACCTGCTGAGCTTAGGCCTACTTGGTTTTAGTATCTCAAAATCGATTAGAAATTTTAGTCTAGTTTATCTTAAGAATAACTTTTTGTTGCCTGTGTCAAAGACTTTAAAACATATTTGCGATGCGATATTGTAATATTTTTACTATAAATCAATTTGGAGCAAATTCAAAAACGATAAAATATGCACTTATTTGGATATTTGTCTTAACCCTGTCCCATATTTGGTTTGCGCCTATTATAAGTTTATAATCAAGACTGCTGACACATTCAATTAAGGAAATCGTCAATTTGACAATTCTGACAACAATATTACGAACGCACGATTAAGGAATTAAATGATTTGTCACACGCTAATAAACACACTCAAATTGACACATTCAATTTCACACACACACATGCAATCTGGTACGCGCAGACGCTTACAAATGGAATTAGCCATAATCAGGAGTTCTGCAGGCGGCAAAACAATCCTTAAAACTAACAACAAGTTCAAAGTTCAAAAAGGCTGAAACGCCACAAAATCAACACGTTCTCACACCACACACACAGCCACATATGTAGATATTTACAAGCATAACACACACAGGCTAAATAGAGAGAGAGAGAGAAACAACGACCGGCTTTGGTATATGGAATGGGACTAGACGACAGGATGGATGGAGGAGGGGGCAGGGAGCAGTTAGCAGTTAGCAGGGTTTAGAAGTGCTGCCAAGAGGCAAACCGCTTAAGTGCGCCTATAAAATTACTGTGAAAATTTCACACTAAAACTTTTACCCTAAACTTGAACCCAACCAAACCCACAAAAAGTAGGCGGAGTTGGTGATGATGATGTTGATGATGTGTGTTCGTATTTTTGTCTGTCTATGTGTATGTGTGTGTGTGTGTGTGTGTGTGTGTAAATGAGCTGGAATTTTAGGGCACAAATTCATCATAAAATCACTTAAAATGATATTAACAACCCTTGCCCTTGCCCTTGCCCTTTGGCTTTTGCTTGCTCTCCCGCCCCATTCTGCTCATTCTGTTGTTGGTGTTGTTGTTGCCCTCCCCAGACCGGCCTATCCCACATGTGTTCAAGTAGTAATTGCGTGTCAAAACTTTTGAGCCTTTGGCCTTGCCAGCTAGCAGCCAACAGGCAAACAACAAACGGGAAACCCATCCACCCTTTAGTCCGTTTGTCCCTTTGTCCCGTGGCGGCGTGCTGCCTTGCTGACTGCCTATTTTATGGGCGTCATTGCCTAATCTTTTGATGGGTCTAATCGTGGTCATAGCCCACTACTCGCACTCGCACTCGCACTTTCACATATCATGCTAATTTGCGGACAGCCGCCTTCGTTTGACTTGGGCTTCCGATTCATGTCCTTCCTACATTCCCTGTTGCTGTCCCTGTCCTTGTCTCTTCCCCTCTTGTCGTTTCTTGTGTGTTGTGTTTTGTATGGAATGGGATTGCAACCGGACACCCCAATAAACTAAACCAAACACACAAGCGCACACAGAGTATGAATGGTTGGACGGACGGACGGACGACCGCCCAAATGTGCCCAAGCACACAGTTGAATGCCTAATGCGCTCGCCCATGTGGCAGGCTTAAGGGCGACAGAGAGAGAGAGAGAGAGAGAGAGAGAGAGATCAGCGTTAAAAATAGGAAGACATGGGTGACAGAGATACAAGATGTAGAGGACGTCAAGTTTTGTGGCGCCCACTAGGAAGCGCCAACAAAAGTATCATAAAAGTGTTAAAATCATTTTGGGGTTTACTTCCGTTAATTCCGACCTTGGATACGCTCACGCGCAGGACATCATGATGTGAAGCAGCTTGCGACTATGCGACTGTTTACGTCATTATCATGATTTGGGCTAGCAATAGCGACCCGACCCTGTCTGTTGACGGCATCTGTAACTACATACAAGCAGATTGACAGTTGAGCGACATCGTTCCATCCATCCATCCATCAAAAGTTGGCAAATACTTGTAGTTTGCAGGGCTTGAACAATTGAAATGCAAAGTGTTATGTCACTGTGCATGGGCGCCTTCGCTAATTAATTTACATAATACCTGCGAGACGTGGTCTGCCATCAAAGCGCCATCATGCGCTACGTTAAGAAGCTTACCCAGGCATAAAATTGCTTGGTGCGACACGCACGCCAGTCAAGCGAACTAGCATCTTTTTCTCTAGAGCACAGCCCCCAGCCCGGCAGTAATCCCACAGCCCCACAAAAGGGCAGGGATAATGCTGTATTTTGTATTCTTACCCCAACTCGCATCCGAGCCCTAACCCGAGCCCAAAACCGAACCCGTCTTCGTCCCTTTCTTTCTTTAGGTTTCCTAAACGCATTTGTGGGTCAGTCAATCTACGACGTGCTGCGCGCGTTGCGTGTGCCGAAATCCGAGAATTTCACTCTTGAACTTCTAATAAATTCATAGTGCTGTTGACTGGGGTGCCCAGAACCCTGCCTTGGACGCAGCTGAGTGCTGAGTGCGGGCCATCTTGGGAAATGCTTTGAACATTTCATTCGTTTCATGTATGTATGTGGGTGATGATTATGACTTCCTATGACGTTGCCCTTCGGCAAACGGTATTTGGTGTATGCGCGGTGAATGTGGTATGTGTTGTATATTAGCAGTAAAGGGAGAAAAAAAATCGAGCAGAAGTTGAGATTGATATGAACATTGACTAGTTGGTTCTTCGTTACGTTTTGTTTTATATTCAACATATATTCAATATTATGATTAGCTCGTTGTCGACTTTAAAGCACTCTATCTTATTTGAATACGCACGTGCTCCCACATATTCGAATGTTTTCGTTAAGGATCTAGGACTGTGCATACCATACACACTTGACCACAAAAGTATTTTACACGCAAACGCTATGGGCTGGGTCGATTGCTGCCCCAAGCTGTTTTCAGAGAGCTTCTCAAAACGAAGGGGCAGTGAGTGGCAGTCTTTGGCATTTCTTTTGGGTGGGCCCTTTTGTCTTCGTTTTGGTTTCGGTTTTGGTTATGGTTATGGTTATGGTTTTTGCGTGTGCGTCTTCAATGTTTGTATAAGTTTGATTTGTTCTGAGGCTGGGGTTAAGTTGTCTGAGACCCTACTACAAAAACCAACGGCATTGTTGTGACAGCAGCTTCTTTTGCTCTTCAGTCTTCATGCTTTTCAGCTCTTCGTTTACTTGTGCTGGTACTGTTGTTGTTGTTGTTGCACTGGTAATCCCTGATTTCCTGATGTTTAGGTGAGTCTGCCAGTACCAGTCTCGTCTACATAAGAATCAAGTCAGCCACAACAACATGGTCTCGCTCTCCCACCCCTTGTTATCTGTCTTCCTCTTTTTTTCTCTCCCTGCCTGTTCGTGTGTGTGTGTGTGTGTGCGTGTGTGTGTACGGGTGTCACATTCGCATAATTTGTAGGTCATACATATTTGGCATGTTTGACATGTTTCCTTGGTGTTTTACATGATAAACACTTGAGGGTGCTGAACGAAATCAAATAAAACCGAACCAAAACAGAACAGAACAAAAACGCAGCTAAGACCACAGTCAAATGTTGTTGTTCTTGAGCTTAAGTTAAGGTGATGGTGATTTTGGTATACTTAGTTGACTTCAAAAAAATTTAACTTTTAGTAGATCAAGCTTTTTCGACATTTATTCAAATAGCCACTTACTGTAATCAAGAGATCGCTTTGCTTACTTTATTTGCTAAACTCGGATTGGTTCTAGCAGCGATTTGACCAGAGAAGTAGAAATGATTGACTAGTCTGGCTGTCAATCCAGTTAAATGCAAGATAGCCAGAAATCTAACTGCTTATTAAGGCGTTCGTCTTTGGTCGAACCGAATGCTTAGATGGCCAGCAGATTTGGCAGCAGCAGCCGTTTGGCCAAGTTTAATTGTGCTAAAAACTTCAATCAAATGCCCGGACCGACACTGGACTCAAAAAATAACCAGTTATCCCAGGGAACAGTGTAATGTTGTCAAGGGCCAAGGGCTAAAAACGAGCTCAAACGAGCCTTTGAAAACTAGTTTTCTTACTTAGTTCCGCGTCAGGGTACTCTCTCTCTCTCTCTCTCTCTCTCTCTCCTCTCTCTCTCTCTCTCTCTGTGCCACGCAGCGTTTGGTTTGGTATTGCCAAAAACCCAACCCGAAACATTTTGGTGCGCCAGGTCACGTTATGGTATGAGCAGCAGCATGAGCAGAGGAGGCATCATCATTATCATCTTGAGTGAATTGAGATTGAGATGAGTGGAGCCGGGGAAACATCGTGCGTTAGTCGCTCAAGCTTTCAATGCACTTTCAATATTAGTGTCTAC
This sequence comes from Scaptomyza polygonia, assembly GCA_035044585.1. Lineage (NCBI taxonomy): Eukaryota > Metazoa > Arthropoda > Insecta > Diptera > Drosophilidae > Scaptomyza > Scaptomyza polygonia. The sequence continues at coordinate 899,195 of JAWNNU010001670.1, forward strand.
ACCGTTCAATCTTTGGCTCTCTTTTTTTGTTGTTTCTTCTCCTCTTTCGCTCTCTTTCTCTCTCTCTCTGTCTCTCTTTATTATTTTTTTGGCAGTGACTTCTGTTCAAAAACGAGTATCACCACAAGGATAAAAAAGGGGAAAATCATAATAATGAAGAGTGCTATCCCCCGACTCTTTCTGATGATGATCATCATTATCATAGTGCCTTCTTTCTATATAGGTCGTTGCAATTTAATACTTGGATTTCGTGTTTGCTTCGCTGTGTTTAACTCGGTTTTCATCATGACCAGTCTCGTTCCCCTACCGCTTGTGTTGCATTAAATTTTTTTTTTTTTTTTTTTGTGCCCGGTTTCGGTTTCGTTATCGGGCTCAGTTTCTACATCGCTTTTTTCTTGTCCCCTAACTCCTCTTCATCATATGCCTTTGCCTATGTATGTATGCCAGCATGCAGCTGAGCTTCAAATATTTTAGGACAAGCTCTTGCATATTCGCAGCGAGACATTGTTAATGCAGCAACAGCCGCAGTGCAAACTTTAGGTAATAAGTAGTTTGTCGAGAGTTGAGAGAGATAGTATTAAACAGGTTTCGATGCCACACATATTCGTTGCATTGTAATTTGCAATGAGAACACCTAGCGCAGTGCAGCCCTTTGCCTTTGGGAGAAACCACAATTTGTGTTTTGTTCAATATTTATAAGACGGCGGATAAGTTGAGAACGAGAAAATACAAAGAAAAAGCATAATAGAGAAAGAGAGAAAAATGGAGATGGGAGGAGGTACGTAACTGCTTTCACACAGCTCTTACTTCTAACCAAATTTAATTCCAAGCTAAATATTCATTTATTACTGCTTCAACTCAGCATTTCCGATCAAAAATATTTACCACCCAATCGATGAAATAAGAAGGTCCTTAGGACCTAACTCAAAAGCCAAACAAATCAAACGAATCGATAAGGCTCAAGTTTGTGACTATGGTTAGAATAGTAGTTAAATGCTTGACACAAAATGTGGGTCATGCCGACAGCAACGCCGTGGTCAAGGGTGAGGGTGAGGGCGAGACAATTTGAGCACACATATGTATGTACGTATGTGTATGTGTATGTGTATGTGTATGTGGTTGCCAGGATAAGCGGCGTGTGCAACAGGCTGCGTTTGGGTCGGGGCTTGAACGGTTGGTTGACAGGCTGGAAACAAGGTGCTGACCGCACACTACATAGATGGCTGCTGCCATGGGAGCGCTTAGCTAGTGCTCAAGGTCACCAACACCCATAACGAGTCCATTCTCAACAGCTGAGAGAGCGTCCACAGAATGTACAGCCCTGTCCGTTGCCGGCTATTGCCTAAGGCAGCAGCAGCCTCACACCTTGCAACCTGTTGAAGAAAGTTTTAAGAGCAATAAGCAACGGGCAGAGTGACACGTCACGGCGAAAGTCAAAAGAGAAATCCAGGCAGCAGCACACGAAAATCCTTTATAGTATTTTCAGTTTCGGTTTTCCTTTTCTTTTTCGTTTTATTTTCTTGCTAAGCGAACAGAGGCATCGGCTGCGACTGAGGCAGCAGCATCGGCTGCGACTACGACAACGACAACGACAAAAACTGAAGCTTATTTAGAAAGTAGCATATACATACAAATATATACATATACAAGTAAACGTGACATTGAAAACATTCATAGGCATGTTTAGTCATATGCATAATCAAAGACATCGCCTCTGGTCAGCACCAGCAACAGCAGCAACTCAGCTTACAGGTGGTTTGTGTGCTTGACTCTAAATGGGCTAAAACTGAGCAGAATTATGGTGATAAAAGGATGTGTATTGAGTAGGTCTCAAACGGTCTCAGACTTTAGGTAAAACTTTCCAAATACCAATTTGTTGAATTAGTCATAAGTGGGAAGACTTAATGTAACGGGACCTTTTTGCCGGAAATAATACTAGGTGGTAGTTGGAAGTGGCTTAAAGTTGATACACTGATAGAAAAAAATAAAATATTCCGTACTTCAAATCCAACAATACGAACTTGATTTCTCACTAAGTACGGAATTACAGTAACCGAGAATGCCGTTCTTGATTCAAGTATGATTTCTTAAGTTCGTTTGTTCTTGATGTAAGTTCTCTTTAAACTTGAATTTAGTTCTTCCAATCTTGATTCAAGTACTGATTGAACTCGATTTAAGCTTTTGAGTTCTTAAAACGTAAGTTCATAAAAAAAGTATTTTTATTCTTTCTCCAAGAATTTGTGTAGTTGATCCAAGTGTGACAATAGTTGATCAAAGTATGACTATGCTTCATTTTATTAATTCATGAAATTCTAAGATATATACAAAGTGCAGCTAAGACATTTTAAAGCTGCCAATCATGTCATAATTATGCTAGAAATGTAGGAAATTAGATACAACCATTGAAAAATTGTTTGAGTTATGCTTACCGGGGACAGGATTAGAACCTTAGATCTCTTGTAATGGTGTCGAGTGCCTTAGCTGGGGAGCCAATTCAAAACACATTTTCACTGCAGTTAATGTTCATCTTAGGTGAACTTGATTGAGATCAGCTTGTATAAAACTTGTTAGCTATTGCAGATTTTTAAAAAAATTATAAAAAAAGTTACTTGTCCCATATAAAAAATTTTTAACAGCAAAACAATAAAAATGTTATACAAATCCCCTGTGGGGACTTCAACCCGAAACTTGTACTTGAATCAAGAATATAATTGATTCAAGTTCACTTTTTCTTATTTAAAGAACTTTTGTACTTGAATTAAGCATTTTTACACTCATTTCAAGTATTCCATTCTTACATCAAGAACGAAATACTTGAATCGAAAATACTTAATTCATGTTCATTCGTACTTAATTTTAGCACGGCTTTTTTCTATCAGTGTAGGAGTGGCTCGTTTGCTCGATCTGATTAAAATCCTGTAGCTGTCCCGATATTCTGTTTTCGAAATTTAATTTTTGAGTAGAAATTTATCTATTCCTACAATTTCACAATTGTTCTTTTAAGTGATTCCTGGGCAGCTGTTGTTGTTGTTTTTTTTTTTTTTTTGACGTAGAATACGTCTTACCTTACGGTTATGAGTGTGGTATCCAAAATAGTTGTTGTAAAATGAGTGTTTCACAAAATCGCTTATTGCTCATTAACTAATGCATCGATTTTCCTCAAATTAAAGCCAAGGCTTCAAATATATATATATATATATATATATATATATATATATATATGAAGTGATTACATTTTCTATTAAAGAAATGAGACCAAAAACATGCAAAATTTGGATTCATTTTGAAGACTTAAAATTGCTCTTGATTTTTTAGAATTTAAGTTGAAACGAGGTAAACTAACATTCCCATATTCAAATTTTGAATACTTTTGCCAAATATATAACTTTTTAAGGAAAAAATCAGTGCAAAAATCACTATTTTTTTTTTTGAAATTGCAGATTGCTCAAAAAATCAACCATAGAATCGTTTTCAATTTTATCTTTTAGTTTTTTAAAAGAAAATTGACTGGATTTCCTTTCGTTTAATATATATTCGGTCATGACTGATAGCTTGTAAATGTTGAAATTTTATTAAGATATTCGGGCATAATTAAATTTTCATACATAAATTCTTCCGTGCCAGGGGTGTAAATGAACAAGTTCAGTAAGCGTCAGTTCCAAACAAAAATTATATCACAATAAAACATGTTTACCCCAATTTTATAAATTTAGTAATTTGCGTGCAAGTATTCGGAATCATGTTTTATTGTTTTTGTTGCACATTTAATTATGGTTTTGCACCAAAACAATTCATATGCCTGTGCAAATATATCATATAAACTATCGGGAACTAAACTATCGATAATTCGTCTTTACGGTGGCAGCCCTGATTTTCGCAACTTGTGAACAGTAACAAAGTTATTGCATTAAATAAAAAAAAAAAAAACAAAAATACAATTTTAGATTTAATAAATGTTGATTTAATAAATTATATCATATTTATATTTCCAGTCAATGTTTGTATTATTTATATCATAGATGCTAACCAGTCTTGCAGTAAAAAGCAAAAAATTAGCCAAATGACAACAAACACAGCTTAAATAAAACATTTATGTGGTTGTTGTTATTAGGCTACCGCTTCATAATTTTTGTTGCAAAAGAAAAGACGTATTCTACGGTTAACCTATGCGCCCGTGTGATCTAACACAGGCTGTCCACTTTTTTTTTCTATTCATGTGATAGCAGTGAAAAGTAGCCAAGAAAAAGAAAAATTGGCAGAGGCTGTGTGCTGACGTTGATGTTGACGTTGATGTCGGCGTTGACTTTGGCGTTGTCGTTGAGCAAAAGAAGCTGATGGAAAAACGAAGGCGATGGAACGAAAGCGAAAGTTTTGTCTACCCACATGAGGACACGGCAGTGTGTAAGCATACCTACTTACACACACACAATCAAACAAGCAAACACACAGCAGCAAGAAAGAAGCTGTGCTGTCGTTGCTGACGTCGACGTCAACGCCAAAGTGCGCACGTTCCTTTCATTTCGTCTCGTTTTCTTCTCCATTTTTGTATTGCCCTTGTGAGTTTTTCTTTGGTTTTATTTTTTGTTTTTTTTTTTTGCTCCTGGTTGCTAGTAGTTGCCGTAGCTGCTCCGCGTCTGCAGCAGTTAATGTTATTTTAGTCGTTTTTATGCAACGGATTTTCCCATTTTCTTACTGCGAGTTCTCCCCCGTTCTCCTGCTGAACAGGTTTCCCTTCGGGTTTTTCTCAAATTTACTATGCTGCGCAAGAGAATTTTTCTGGACTCCCACTCGGCGGCATTCTCTTAGGATTTGTCGCTCTTATTGCGAGTTTTAAGAGCGCTACCGATTAGGCGACCCAGCCTTGGGCTCAGGCTCTGCTTGCGTCGTCGTCAGCAGCACAAATAGTTAGATGACTCCCTGCCCCAACCCGCCTGCTGATTTATTTAAGATGAGTTTGCTCTGAAGAGAACTACAATTCGCTTATGGCCTGGCTAAGACGCTTAAATGCGTAAGCTTAAAGCGACACTGGAGCTTTTGTGTAGAAGATTCGAAGCTTTATTCAACGGGTGTGAAACATTGTCGCAAACTTGATCGACAGCATTTTTAGTCAAGCCACAAACCAATCTCGTTCTTTGCGATATCAATATGAACGAATTATTATTGTGCGTGTTTCGATGTTATTTAAGATGTGGTTTGCGTTACATTTGTTCTATGTTGGGTTAGTTTTAAGATTTTATCTTTTATCGGAATGTTTTTCTTTAAACTATTTAGCTCTGCCACTTCCAAATGAGAGACAAGTTGCTTAATAGACATTTATACTTGTATCGTTTACAGATTTTGTTTCTTGCCTTTGCAACAACGCTGACATCAAAAAATAAAACCCATGCACCTGCTAAACATTCGAACTGTCAAAATTTTGACACGAATCCTCCCAGCTACAGGCAATTTAATATAAAAAATCTAAATAAAAACGCGATTTTATACACCCTTGCCGTGAACCACCCACTGCCGACTGGCGACACAAACAAATCCGATGGTGCCCGCAAGGCCCTAGCCAAGCCCCATCAGCATGTCAGCAAAAGAAAAGAAGAAAAATGTGCTGCTGCTGCAAAAAGGAGCAGGCGAAATGTGCAGTAGTCAGCACAAAAAGTTACAGTACAAAAGGAAAGAAAACTGAACGACCTTCACAGTTTGTTGGATATGGGTTTGAGTGTGGGCGCGCGTATCGTGGCTTGTTAAACAGCGCGTGTCGTCCAGGAGCTTGGCGCCACCTGTTGATGCCATCACAGTGTGCCGGCAAATGGGTGTAGGACCAGGGCTAGGTTTGGTTTGGGGTTGGAATGCAGCTGCACACACACACACACACACAAAAGAAAGAAGCTGCATCGTGCTGGGGGCCTGTCGACAACAAGACCAAGACCAAAGCCAAAGCGTCGCTCTCCGCAGCCGGATAAACCCGGCACTTACCCACTTACTCGTCGTTGGCTTCCCTAACTCTCAACCTCGGCAATGCCCCACATACATACAGTGGAGAAGCAAGTAACAGGAGCTCAGCGATGCAAACAAAGAAATCGTGGAAAACTGAGCACAGCATCAGAGCATCGCATCATCGGACGTTTCACGTCAGGCTCCACAATTCAACACCCAACCCCAAGGATGGCAATGCATCGGCTACGGGTCTCAGTGAGAATGGGGTAAGTGAAATGTAAAAAACAAAATTATTAGGGTGCATGAAAGAAAATGCAGGAGAGAAATGCCAGAAATTCGCTGCTTGTGCGTCTAAATAGCATAAAACACAATGTTCAAAGTGTTAACATATTTCAATCGTTGACCAAGAAGTATGAATTAAGTATTGAAGCCTATAGTTGTTGTGTTTATTTGTTTTCAAAAGAATTTCAACTGTGAAGCTGCAATGCTTAAATTACCTACCGAGCTACAGCTATACAATAATCAGGATAATCAGTTAACTTAAGTAACTTTCAGTAATTTGGCTGAAATCACGCATAACGCTCCATCCCATTCCTTGAGATATGTGCATTGCACATAAGTACTACTACATCCAGCTGCTCAAATATGCATTGACATTCAGAAATTCAGTCGTTGAGATTGGCACTCACAAATGGATTCGGTTATACTTTTGTACTCGTTTATGCGATGTTCGCATACGCTTACGATTTACAGTTATGTGCGCCACAATTCGGCATCAAAAGCGCTTAGCTGCCATCTGAGCGCCGCTTGCCATGATGAGCCATATGCCATGTGCATAAAGATGTAGATGGTAGAGGTGGATGTGGATATCGCTATGGCTATGGCTATGGCTATGGCTATGGATATGCATGCAGCATCTGCAAAAATCTCCTGTTGGCCATGAATTATTCAACAGTTGGCATACGCATACCCATACCTTCTACCTACTTCCACACTACATATCTGTACCCATAACCATACACAAACCCAAACTCACACTCGTTTGTTTGTATTACAATACACACTCAGTCGACGTGTTGTGCGAAACTATGGCATACAATTTGTAGCGAGAGGTAAATGTTACTCGAAATTGACTACGCATCGCAATCTACACCATCTACATACATCTACATCCCCACACCCAGTGACACATACAGCAGCAGCTACCACGTGTGCGGTGTTGGCATTTGCCAAATCCTTTTTATGTCCACATTATGTAGTTCGCACGCATTTGCTATCTATGGTCGGCTGTGTGTGTGTGTGTGTGTGTGTGGATAAGGGAGAAGGTCACATTTGGCATACGACGCGAGCGTCATTCAATTCCATTTTCGTTAGCTGAGCTGAACTGAACTGAGCTTAGCTGAGCTGAGCTAAACGTCATTCCGTATGCCATATAACCCAAGTTCAATTACCTGTTACAGCCGTTAGATGAATTTCTACGGCCAAAACATGCTCCGACTAGTTGAGCACTGTGGGGGGGTCCCATGACCTCGAACTTCTTCACTCCACTTCACTTCACTAACATCAGCGTGCGCGAGAATACATATCAAGTGCTTCAGTGTTATTGCCAAACACATACACACACACACACACACATGGCTTTTTTGAATATTTGAAATGTTTTTGTTCGCGCTATGCAAAAGTACTAGAAGAAGAAGAGAGTAAAGGAAGAACAAGAATAACGACACACTTTGGCACGCATTTGTGATAAATATAAATGAGCTTAAAAATGAACCCCGGAGGATAAGGCGGTCCGTCCGTCGTAGGCACAAAACATGCCAAGGAACAAAACACAAACATGCTGCATAGTGGAAAAGAAAAAAAGAGAGCCAAGCCAAGCCATTGAGCGAGAGGGCTAATACTACATACAGTTGATATCAAGTATCAGGCCAACACAACATTATACAAATGATATGACATTAGATAAGTCTAAGTGCAAATTGGCTTACAAACCGGGATTTGTCTGCTCGATGCTTTTCGCCTTTTGTTCGTTCTGTTTCTTTTAGTATTTTGACTTGAATTCCAAGTTTTTGTTTTTGTTTTCTTTTTTTTTTCATCCACCCACCCACCAACCGACAGGAACAACACATCAACAACATCGACAGTTGCGACAGCTTCGAGCGGCTTGCATATCTTTAACATGTTGTTGCTCGCTCTACATGCTTATCACATTCAACCACTTGTGTGGTGTGGGATGGCATGGCATGGCAAGGACAATGCGGTCCATATGATTGTGTACGCAACTAAGTGCAAACTGATCCAAGTGTTATAAACAGCAAGAGTCTCTGTCATGTGTACATACATATGTATGTTAGTTAGGATCGGGCAATGTGTGCCTATTTTAAGGCGCATTAGCGTATACATAACACGGCTAAGCCCCGTTCGACGAGCCGCCGAGTAAACAAAAATCGTGCAAATCTGCAACTCATTCAGTTGGCATTACTATTACTCTCGGTATAATCTAGGCGTTGTCGTCTTAAATAAACCAACCAAAAATAAATAAAATACAACAACAAAAAGCCTGTTGAGCTTTAAACAGCATAGCGTCGTAACGTAATGGCTGTTTATTGGCCACATTGCATTTTATAACATCCATATTACGAAACAACCTACAAAATCAGCCCAAAAGAAAATCATATACACAGGCAGATAAATTTGTTTGAGTTTTGTTTTAGTAAAAGTTTAATTTGAAATCAGAATAACTTCCTACTAGTAATTTGTTAAATTTACTCAACTGCAACTGCAGCAGTTGTATCAGCTAAGCAACAACAACAAAGAGTCAATTTTGTGGCAATAAGAAGAAGGTTTTTGATTGTTGCTGACAACGTGGCCGAAGTTTCCATGATTTTTACAGCAGAGACACCACCTGTTTGTGCCAACTGCATTTTGGCTTTATGTTACTTCCATTGCCTCACAGTACTTTGGTTCTTTTGGCTATTTTGCAATTACGTCATCCGTTTAGCCTTCCAACAAAGAGAGAGTGGCACTCTCATACCAATCCCACACCACCTCGAGCCCGTAACGTAACGTGTGTTGTATGCGATCAGAAAAAGAAAAATTGTTTGAACTGCGAGCAGCAGCAGCACCAGCAACAAGCAACAAGAACAACAACAGCAACAATGCCAGGCAATAAACGCAATAAAATGATGACTACGAGGAGGCGGCGAAAACAGAGCAAAAGCAAAGGCAGCACACATACACACAAACACATAAAAACACAGATGGAGGCAGTCATGCAGTCACACACAAACACACACACAGGACATATGGCCGTAGACAAAAAGAGAAAAAATTGCCAAAAAATTCGTCCTTGCTTCGTTGCAGTTTCTTTTTCGGCGACTGTTTGAATGTCGTGCGAGCTGTTGGAGTTTCTAAAACGAAAGCAAAAAGATGCAGCCAACACTGACTGGCATATGCACACACACACACACACAGTGAGAAGCAGGCGATTGGGATTGCAAGTACAAAACGCCCGCCTGAAGACTGGAGAATGGGTACTGCGAACAGATGATGTGTGTTCAAGGTGTGAGGGGTTGGGATAGTCTGAGAGTTTGAGGTCATCGTCATGAATGAACCTCTGTGATTGTTTGTGTAAGTGTGTGAGTATTGCTGGTGTTGTTGTGGACGTTGTTGTCTTTTCCGCTGCATCATCTTTGTTGCATTCTTTTTGGCATTTGTTGTGTTCCTGTGTGTGTTTGTGTGCTCCAGTATCGTGATTGTGAGTGGTGTGGTGTGGTGGTATGGTGTGGTTTGAAGGGTTCGGTTACGAGTTTTGATTCCTTTTGCAGGTCGGCACGCGGCCACTTTTTGTGCCACATTCTCGACTACGGCAGCCTTGCTGCTCCAGTTGTGTCTTATTATTCCTGTTGCCATTGTGTCGCCCTCCCCTCTCCTCTTACTTTTGTTGGCCATATGTGTGCGTATATGTAAGTGTCGCTTATTGTTAGAAATCAACACTTCGTCGTGTATTGACTTTGCAGATTATGCATGGCATTGGGTATGTGGCGCAGCTTAAGTGCATCGGATTTTGATTTGATTTAACTTTTAAATTTTTTAAGCCCCTAACACATGCCACAGACAAGTGCCTGCCTGCCTTAATTAAATTAAGCGCTCGCTAAGCGCTACCGTTTGCTTTTGATACTATTTGCATTTAGCTTTTGGCTTTTGGCTTTTAGCGGCTTTTGAACTGACCATGTCCCAAGGAGTAGTTCAAGTGGACAATGCTGTGGTCGATTTTCTGGGCGAGTGAGTTTTGCGTGGCGTGCAACCGCATGCTCCGGCGACTGCTTTGCGGCATGACGGTGCATGCTGCATGCACAGCTGGTCAGAGGGCAACAGTCGCGTGTCCCTTATACGCCCCGTTGCCCGGAACACAAAATAAAAGAAGTTTAATATTAAAAACAAGCAAAAACAAAAAAAAAAAATCAACAACAACAACGAATTGAATTCATCGTCGGCTGCACAGATTCGTTTCTGTTGCCTGTTTTGAATGCTCATAAAATGAGCGGTGCTTGTCCAGGCCTGGCCTGGCCCCACCGCTTCACAACCTAAATGGCCACCTGAGAAAAACGTGGCGCGCAAGAGTCCCATGGAGAGCACTCGAGCCGTGTCGCTGTCGGACTTTAGGTTTGAGTCGGAGTCCGTTTACGGACCAAGAATTCAAGCATGGGTCCGAGTCCTCGCCGATTGCGTTTCTTGACGCTGCCACTGCTGCTGTTGTTGGGATATTTTATTTGCGGCAGTTGCATTTGCAAACATTTGCCGCAGCTCGTTAATACATACATCAATATCATACTATATATTTAATTGCATTAAGGTCTTCTTTATTATTTATTGACTTAATTGATTTTAAATATGCATAAAGCTGTGGTGCATTTGCAATATTTGTCTTTGCCTGATAAACGCAAAGGCAACAAACAGCTTCCAATTAGTAGCCCAGCTCAACTCAACTGACAGTCTATGATGATGCACTCACTTCCCCCCCCCCCCCCATGCACCGTTGCATCTGCTTATCTACTCGGCCTGTGCACAACCTGTGTATGTGTTACGTTTTTAATTTGCTATTTGCATTATCGCATGTTAACTTCATTTATCTTTTTGATTATATATGTATATATTTTTTTTTTGCTGTTGGCAAATATGTATTTCGTTTCGCCATTTCAACTTTGCTTGTTATCATTATTGCATCCTCACAAAGGTGGCAACAAGGTGGGGGTTGGGTTAAGGTGCCACTTGGGCACATGTCCTCATAGCTTCATCGCTTTGGGTGCAACTTGGCTGATTAAACATTAATTTATAAACAAATTGTGTGTGTGGTGTTCGGTCAATGCTTTATGCAAACGTTTATGCTCTCATTTCTGCATGCTCCCGATCCCCTTGCCACTTGCCTCTTGGCTCTTCTCACGTGCTCAAAAAAGTATGCTATACTAAAATGCATATTCGTCGACTTTTAGCATAAAAATGCCAAACAACTATTTTGCAACCAACAGTAAAGAAGAAGCGTATAAATACAGCAGAGAGTGGAAAGGGGTACGAGTAAGAGCTCTCAAAATATTTGTAAGCTGATGCAATGTGTATTTTTTACGCTAATTGTTTCTTCCGACGATATACAGCCAGCCCCTCCTCTTTCCACCGTCGTTCAACTTCTAACATCCTTGGAGAACGAGCGTTTGCGTTTTAATGCAAACTTTTTATTTTATTGAAGCATTAAAACGCATTTTTACAACCAAAGTGCAATATTAGCGATGAGCGCAGTCAGCTCAGCGCCTGGGTCTTGACTGGGTATGACTATGAACGGGCCAGAAGTCGTCTAGCCAAGGTCCAAAAAGCCAAGTAAAGTTTCGCTTGCAGGTGGAGACATAAACGGAAGCAGCGGTGAGAAGGCTGCTGGAGCAGCAGCAGCAGCAGCAGCAGTAGCTGTAGCAGCGCTGCTTGATGGTCCATTAAATACAAAGATTTTTTGAAAAATTACTACATTCACTTTACTGACTTGGGCTTGGTGAACGAATGGGTGGAATGGGGGCAACTAGAAACATGAGGCATGAGGCTGCCGCTGGCAAACAACAAAGTTGTAAAAATTGTTTCGTTTTAAAGTAGTAAGCGTAAGCATAAGCAAGCAAGTGAGTGAAAGAAAGAACGACCCAACGAACGAGTGACGCTTCCCTTTCGGCAGCATCTAAGGGCTGGGTAGCTGGGCAGGGGGTTGAGCTCTAAGGGCGCGACAACGTTGACGTCGACACTGAGGGCATTGGCGGTAAACTACAGTAAGTTTTACAGCGGCGCATAAACTGCAGCAGGAGCAGGAGCAAAAGCAACCGCTCTCCGTTCCTGGCCATTACTTGTGCTGAGGCTGCTGCAGCCACTGCCATTAGCAATAAAAAAGGGGATGGCAGAATGGGGGGTTGTTTGCTTGGTTTTGGTGCCGCCGTCGAAGATTGAGTTATGTGCGCGTTTCGACTTTGTTTCGGCCACGGGCGAGCGAGTGCGCGCGCGTTGTTTCGGCAATATAACGGTAATAACTAAATCGTTACAATCGCGCTGCTCATTTTTAGTTGCCGTTAGAATACACACATTGCATAGCAGCAGCAGCAAGGAGCAAGGAGATGGAGCGGAGCTGAGGAGATGGATTTGATTGTGTAAAGGGAAAGGCAGCTCGCAGTTGCAGGTCATGAATTTGCCATTTTACAGCCTCGTATTTTTTTTTTGGTATGCTTGCAAGCCTGTTCTTCACCCCATTCCCGTTCCCCACTCCCACTGGAGTCTAAGCTCTTATCCGTGAGCTGATTTTTCGGGGGTTCGTTCGGCTACCCTAGAAATAATAACGCTTAAACTTTTTAGTGTTGTCATTAAATTCATCGTGTAAGTTGCCAAGGGGGTTGCACTGTTGTTGTTGTTGTTACTGGTACGGGGGCAGCTCCATCTACTACGAGTACATTGAATGTGCCTCTGTGTGTTTTTGTAGTAGTATCTTTGTGAGTGCGTGTGGTTGCTTGGTCGTTCGTTCGTTTGTTTGTTTGTTTTTATTTAACATTTTTAATGTCGCTTCGGCCGCACACTAACGCCGCTCAGAGTCGCTCCATTCCTCACCCCATCTATAATGTTTGGCAACCCTACAATGCCCACTCCCCATCACATCCCCACGCACATCTGCAGGTCTATAAATTTCGATATTTACTTTTTATATTGCAAAAATTTTTCTGCTGACGGAATTACGGAAATTAAAAACGAAATGACGCTGAACCAACCCAGTTGCAGGGCAGGGCCGGGTTGGGCCGGGCATTGGGCCGGCTTGGGCTCATGCGCGCCTGACGCTGACATTTGAAGCCGCTGCCATAGCTGTATCCGTATCTGTTGTCTCTAAGTCTCTGTTCCAAGTTTCCGAGATGGATGCCCTACCATCTCTGCTGGCTGGCTGGCTCAGCCGCTGCTACTTTCAGTCATAAAAGAAACATTACCCGTGCACTTTTTAATATCCCGCACGGTTTAACTTTCTTTGCCATTGCTGCTTTTGCACTTGCCCCGCTGCTTGCTTTCCCATTCGGTCGTTATCTTCGTCAACGTCGTTCTTAGAGGCAGCAGCTTTTTCATTTATTCTACTTTAATCCTAAATCGTAGTGCTTAGGAAGTTTGTAATGTATATTTCTGCCTGCCTGCCTTCATAAGTGTGAGCCTTTGGGGTCTACATTGATACAAACTTCAAAAGCGACGACAGACAGATACATATACAAATATAAATATTCTATTGGTTGACCATTAAAAATATAAATAATGTTTAACAAAAGAGCTGCAAGCTCTATATATATATACATATAACTTGTTAACTGATTTTTCCCGTCAATGCCATATTTAAATTGTTGAAATTATTTCGATGTTAGGCAAAAAATCCCAAAAACTTTAGAAAAGTTAAAAAAAGAAGGAATTTATGAAAAATGGATAAAGATATGACTGGTAGTTTTGAAGTTAACGCTGAGAAATCTCATCTTATTAACTTCAACATAATACAAAGCCCACTCAGAGAGCGTACATCGGAATTGTATCTCGGATGATCTTGCCAAATGTACAGACGAGGGAAATAAAATAAGAGTATAATAGGATACAAAACAGTAATGAAAAGCAAAGTACAGTACGAGGCTGCCATCTAATTTCTAAATTTATGGCTTTTTCGCATACTAGTTGTTAACTGTAAAATGTGAATAATGGTAGGCCATTACGGGGCGAGGGATGCTCGAGGAGAGAGCATGGGTGGTAAAAGGGAACGCCGTCTGCTGAATGCTGCAGTTTTACTGTTTATTTTTATATACATATATATATATATTTTTTGTTTTTGTGCTGTTGCGCGTGTATTTGATTTGATTTTTACGCCCCGCCATAAATTGTTTAGATGAGTTTTTTAATCGAAATTGTTCGAAATGACTTAGGTGCGCATAAAATGTCTCTCTCGAGAAAACGCGCAGACATTTACAAATAAATTTTTGGTTATGCGATTTACTTGGGCCGATTTGGACGGTTTCTGTGTTTTCGTTTCCGTATACTACGTCGTCGCCTTTTTTATATGGCTTATAAAAAGTATATTTTTAATAGGGCGTAAAAGCACTTGGTAGTTCGACGACGACGGACGGCTCGTCAAAGGGACTACTAGATGCCCGATGCCAAATGGCCCGAAAACCAACCTGATGCCCAATACCAAATGGCAACAATGCGATTTGCTTGCTAGCAATCGGATCAGCCAGAGCCGCAATTGCGGCCAGGTGGAAATGTATGCTCTACTCTGGCTGCTGTGATCTGGCCTGGCCATTTGGTAAATGAAGAAGAGCCTGGCGCAAAGAGCGTTCGCTCTTAGTTTTTACTGGCGACAGCAGCAGCACGGCTCATAAACGTTGCCAAAAACTTTGAACTTGATGGTTTTCCTGCTGCCGCTGCTCGATTCCTTTTACGGTTCTCCATATACTCTGAACGGTTGCGTTCGCATGTGGTCGGCCCAGAAGCTTCCTTTCTCCAATCTCCTTACTGTCATCTGCCTTCTACCACCTACCACCTTCGTGTGCCATCACCATCGACAACCACATAAAAATATACATTTGCAGCCACCCAAACGACGCATAAAACGCGTTACTTTCATCCATGAGCGACGTTGATGGGCTCATAAATGCCGCGAATGTGCATGAAACGCGTATTTTTCTACTTTTTGATGATTTTGAAATTTTGTATGCGTTGAGTGCCGTTAAATGTGTAGTGTGAGTGAGAAAGAAAGACAAAAAAAATAAATAAAATGAGTCCGAGGCACCCGTTAACAGTATAACCTAACCTCAAACTTGCCATGGATACCCTACCCAGTTGCCGAATTGTTTTTAACCCACTGAAGACGCAGAAGCAGCAACAACAGCAGCAGCAGTTGCTGTAACCATAAAAGTAATATGAAATGTCTCATTTTTAGAGCTTCGAAATAAAAAAAGTTATCGACGTATTTTGGGCAGCCTTAGTTTGCGTTTGGCAATCTCAAGTTTTTCCCAAATCTCTCTCCCAAGCTTCGATTCTCTCAAGTCCTAAATCCAAAATCTCGCTCATGTGCCTGTGGCTGGCTGTAAAATGGCTTTTTTTTTGTTAAGTTTCTTCATTTGGCTTAAATTGCAGCCGGCTTAAAACTTGTTATAATTAAGAAGACAACGGCATTTTTGCCATTAGGCTGGCTGAATTTGTTGATGAGTCAATGTGTATCGGCAGATGGGATGGGTTGGGCTGTGTTGTGTTGGTTTTTGGGCCGCTTAATTTAATATTTTGTTGCCCATAAATGGTAATCGCATTGTGCTCCAAGTAGATGGGCAAGCTGGGTAAACGGTGGTGGCAGTGGGCCGGCAATGCTTTTTTCTGCTTACGCCTCAAAAATGCTGCATTTTAAATTAGTGTATTCACACACATGCACGCATTCTACACCAACACACGCACACATAGTCGTCTGTGTGTGTGTGTGTGTGTGTGTTGGTGTTGGATCTATCGTGGATCCATCCATACGGCATCGTTTCTTTTTTCTCTTTTTTGGATGCTCGCTTTTTTTTTAGTTTTATTAGTTTGATTTTTATTTATTTATTCGTTATTTTGTCTTTTTTTGCAATAGCGCTTTTTAGGGCGGAGTTTTTCCATTTTATTTTGCGCCATGCGTCTGAACGAGAGAACTGAACTCACATTACGCTGCTCTCTTCACGCACGCACACACGTGCACGCACTCACACATACAGAGTGCGTGACCATGAACAACAACAACAATAGCAACAACAAAAGTAACAAATTTTAATATATTTTCCCTGCTTATCAATTTTTTTTTCTTTTCAATTTATTTATTTTTTTATTTTGCCCAGGCAATTTTTGTGTGTGTTTTTTTTTTTTTAGTTTTTTTTTTGCTGGTCGCAAATTGCCAAACTGCAGCCTATGCGTGTGTGAGTGTATGTATGCATGTAAAGTGCAGCTGCAGCTGCAACTGCATCGGTTGGCATTTCCCTCCTTCTTTTTTTCATTCTGCCCCTGCATCAATGCAGAATCCATTCTTTAATTTTATTTTTTTTCGCTGCCATTGCATTTTCTCCATTTTTCTCTCCTCCTTTTTTTACGCTCTCAGCTTAATTTTATTTATTTATGAACTTTTTATTTTTCGTTTGGTCTATTTTGCATTCGTGTGATTGTGTGTGTGTGTGGTCGGTTGCACGTTGGGTGGTCATTGCACCGCGCCATCGGCTGCAGCACATATGCTGCACTGAATGCGTTCGATGCACGGCAGGCGCTTGCTACATACACATGCCGTCTCACACTACGTAGCCGCTCTCTCTGTCGCACGTCGTGCCTGCCGACCAAAAGTCAGCAGCCGAGCCGCAAAGTGCATCGACAAATGCATTGGCAGTATAACAGGTGCGCAGCGCGGGTCCAATTCGGCATGCTCATTTTCTGTTGCCTACTTTTTAGCGCATCGATCATACGCCTCGGCAAGAGTGATCGATCAACTGATACTCGATAAGCAACAAATTGTGATAAGGTTTTTTTTTAAAAGGCTTCCGATGGCATTTAATAGTAGTGTGACCGAAACACTTTTCTTATTTAATTTTAAATAGTACTTGGGTAGCGCAAAACAAGAAGGTAAAAGGAGCGGACCTGTCAAACGCATTTGCTGGCAAAACAACTAAAAAGCCCAGCTGCATCTCGCTGCTGCTGTTGCAAAAACAACAGCTCATGTGCACTTTTTGCTCTCTCTCTTTCGCCTCTCGCGTTATCTCGCTCAGACACACACGCCGGAATTTAGGAGGCGCAATAGCAACCTTTTTTTTATTATATTTCAGGATTTTTTTCTCTGCTTTTGCTCTTTTTGGACAATTTTTATATATTCTGTTCTATGTTTTTTTTTGTAGTTTTTTTTCTGTTTTATTTTTATTTGTATTCAATTTTTTTTTTTGCTTTTTTGTTCACGGCCAATCGAGAACCATCCCATTTGTAACTGCCCGTTGCAGTAGCCGATGCAGTAGCCGCCACTGCTGTTGTGCTGCTGCTACTGTGACGCAGCATCGCAGTCGACGCGTGGAAACCAATCTGCTGTTATTTCACTCGCACCCAGGCCATTTGATGTGAGAAATGTTTGATTTTTTCAACTCATTTTTTAATTTTTATTCGTTTTTTGCTGCTGCACTTTTTGGGCGGCTTTTTGTTGATTTTTGTTCATATTTTTTGTTTTTTGTTTTACTTTTCCTGTTGCACGCAATTTTTGCCGCTGCATTTTTATTGGCTGCATTTGCACGAGTATATGTGCGTGCGTGTTTATTTGTGTGTGTGTGTGGATAAGTAGCTGCGCTGGACATGTACATGAGCCCTAGCACATATACAAACAAACATGTATGTATTTTAGCTATCGGCGTGCATGTCTTTTTTTGATTGTTGTTTTTTTTTAGGTTGTTTTCGTTATTTTGGATTTTTTTTGTAAAATTTGTTGTTGGCGCTGCTGCTGCGCTTAATGCAAATAAAATGTTTGTGTAGGCTTGCATTATGCTGATTCTGTTGTTGATGCGGCTGCTGCTGGTGCTGATAGCGGAGAAGGCGGAGAGAGCAGTGCAGTGCAGTGCAGTGCTGGGCCATGAGAGGAGGCTGAGAGGTGGCTGTCAGGCAAGTAGGCTGGCAGGCAGGCAGGCAGGCCGACCTGCATCCTAGTTGTCCTTTTTTCACGCACACAAAATTCAGCAAACATTTTTTATTTTCCGCCATTAAAAATGGCCCATGCCACGCCACGTCCGCCCGGCTGCAATGAACACTCACTGATTGCGGGTGTTGTTTTGTTGTGGGTCGAATGTGGGTCGTTGGCAGTTTTGTTTTGTTGCGTTCTGTCGCTGTCGCTGCTTCTACTCCTGCTCCTGCTTCTGTTACTGCTGCAGCTGGTTGTGTCTTTGTTGCCAAGCGCGTAGCATAATCGCCGGCTTCACACCCGGCCGGCTGTGCTTCGAGCACTCCTCGCTCAACTGACCCATAGACAAAGAGCATGGGCTCAGTCACAGAAGGAACGATGCATCACAGAACGGGCAGACCCAGGACTTTATGGTAGGAGAGGCTGCATCATTTTTTGTTTTCTGTTTTTTTGGCATTTTTTGCTTTGGGAATTGGTTTATTTGTGACTGTATTTTTGTAGCCGTGTGTCGTGTTTTGTTTCACGTTAACTGTTCTTGCTATTGTTTTGCCTGTCTGTCTGACCCTTTCCACATCTGCTCTACACGCTCTCTGTGTTTGTGTGTTTTTTTTTTTTTTTTTTTTTTGCAAATTTCACATAAATTGTGCCCAATTGCACTGTTCGAATGGATGGGCCCCCCGTTTATTTTTAAGTTACCGATTAACGTTTATCTACAAATTTGGTCACAGCGATTGACAATGCGACGCCAAGCTGATTATTCACTAGCCTTTTTAGAAACGCTACTCAAAGGATAAATTTTTGAGTGTCAGTCGAAACGGTCAAACAATTAATACTCTCCTCTCTCTTTTCACATACCATAGTACTTATGTATTATAGTATAATGGCTATTCAGATAATATTGGAAATTTGCTATCGCTTTTGCTGTTGTGTTGTTTTTTGTTTGGTGTTTTTTTCTATTAGTTATTTCATTTATTTAATTGGTTTTTTTTTTGTTTTGTTTTATTGTAAGCATTTGTGTTTGAAGCACTTGACGCTTTTGTGTGCTATTTTTGCAACGCTTTGACTGTCAAGTGGTTGGAACAACATTCATTACAACAACAACAACTGCAGCCACAGCTACAAGAGCCCTTCACAATGTGGAAAGGAGCTGCTGGCACCCAGCAGCTTACTCAGCTTCAGCCATTCCCTATGCCATAGCGAAACTATGCAAAAGCACAACGAAAAACAGTTGAATGTAGGTTGGGGGATGTATGGTAATGTGTATTGTGGGTGGTGTGGGAAGAGGGGGCGGGGGTACTGCAATTATTATTTCTAACTGAGCTGCACACCTACACCGCCTTCAACTTATATCGACAGAGAGTGGATAATAAATGAATTCATTTTGGGCTTATTTTTGTTTATATTGTTTTCCAGAAGTATTTTCAGTTTTTTTTTTTTTTTTTGATTTTATTAGGCGCAGTCAATGGATGGGCATGAAAAGTGGGTGGAAAAAGAAAGGCAATTGTGCCACTGCCAGTAAGTTGTCCTTGATTAAAGCGTTCAGGGCAAACTTATGCGCAGCTGAGTATAAATATTTTGAGAAATCACATTGTTATGAAGGTGCATTTCATGTAGTATGGTGGAACACTTGCAATAAGACCGATAGCCATAGCACAAAGCGGATGCGAATGACACCAACAACAACTACAACAAATAGCAGCTGGGGGACAAATAATATTAAAAATCTCTGCACGCATTTTTGGCGCGCATTAAAATCAAAGTAAAATGACATCAATATAAATACTCGTAAATTTGCAATTTCGAGTCGGGCATCCCAGAGCCATCCCGATCCCGCTGAGCAATCCACACAAGAGAGGCTGTTAACAGGCGTAGATAGAGAAAGATGCTGGCTTTTTTTTTTTTGGAGGGTGCCCGTCTGTCATAAAACAAGACGACAGTCACCCCAAGACATTGCCGGCGTGGCGTGGCTTAAGCCTCGATGCGCATATGTTTAGAGAAATTAGTTTTTCATAACGCACAAGTTGTTATTGCCACACACACGCACACACACACACACACACACACACACTCTGCTGCCTTTTAACGGCATTTTTTATTGCAAATTCTATTCAAATATCCATACATTTTTATGAGTGCCGTTATGATGGGTACGACAACCAAGTCCCAAGTAGCGACATCTAATACGAGCCTGTTGGCCGTTTTTTAAAGCGCATATGAGCGACCCCTTACCCACCCCACCCAATACACGGCACCCACGCATATTTACAAAGCCATACAACCACCACCTCCAGCACTAACGCCACCATCAACGCCCACCACCCACAGGACACAACCTTGCGCGGCTGTTGCCATTTTTGAACAAACTCAATTTTTAATATTCGTGCAATTTTTATGAGTGTTTAGAGGAATTTTATTGCTTAAGATTTTACATGCCTAGGCCCTGGACCAGGACCAGAACCAGGCTCTGCTGTTTCTTTTTTGGCCCGTTGTTAGTTGCCCTGAGTGGGGGTGAACGGGGACCCAGCCCATTGTCGACATCGCAACGATGGTGGGAGGGGGGAGGGGGGGTGGTTAAAAGAAGTGGGTCGCGTCTTCAATTGCCCACATTGCGTATGCGCGATAAGCGCCGCGTCTTGCCTTGCAATTCGCAATTGTATGGTACCTTTAACGGCCTCTAGTTTCTCATACAAAATAAAAATATGAATATTATATTAACCGTAATGTGTGTTTGACTCCATATTATGGTGATTTGATAGCCTATTTCAACCGAAAACCAATCATATTCTACAAAATACAAAATGTTCATCCCTGCGTATATATTTACTATAGTATGAGTTTATGTGTGTTTGTGTGTGCGACATTTGCCAAGATCGAAATGCTCTTGAATATATACAACAACACTTTGGGATCTCTCTCAGATTAATTTTTGACATCTTAATATTCATCTTTAAATGGAATTTAATTCCAAATTGCACTGCACGTTTGTGTTTTGGGCTGTTGTGAGTGATGTTTTTCTACTTTTCAATCAAAAGCAATCTATCCCAATATCATATAGAAAATTACTCATTGGTTCTGCAATTATAAGAAACTTAAAAATTGGCTCTTTTCTGTTCAAGACATTTGCAACTTTGATAAGTTAGAGTTATAGATAAATTTGCTTGTAGGTAATTAGGTAAGACAAGATTTACTGTTTATTTTACTATCAGCAATCGCAGGTTACACACATTGTGCGCTTTGGATTTAATGTTTTAGGCGCAAGCGAAGCAATGCCTTGGCAATATATAGAAACCAGACAAGGGCGCGAGCCAGGCTTTTTTTTCGTGGCCTGCAGGCTTGCACAGGGCTGGTGCGGGACCGGTTCTCAAAAGTGAGTTTCGTGCGACCTTCATGCGGGCTCGGGCCTAAGCAAACAGGCCCGGCCCGGTAAGGCCCGACAAAATGATGAAAAAATATTTTATTAGCTTTTGAAAACGGCATTTATTGCATAATAGACGTTGATCGGTGTTATTATCGATATGCTTATAGTTTTTTGCTAGATTGCTCACCACTTCAACAGTGAATTTTTTAAATGTACATGCATGTGTGCATGAGTTTCGGGGCGGGCTGGGACGGGCCGGGTCTCTATGAAAAAAAGGCTTCGGGTTCGTGCGGGCTGCGGCCTCATTAAACAGGACCGCGCCCACCTCTAATGCAAACATAAAATAGACAATATCAAGCTCTCTTTCTTCTAAAGCATTTAACTTTTTTCTTCAACAAATTCAGCACTCACTAACTGCATTCAAGTATCAAAAAATATTTTGCTTGCTTAATTTCACAATAGTGGCGAATAGGATCTTTAGTTTGTCTCTTAAATAAGTATTTGTGCTAGTCTGCAAGTTGGCAGAATCAGATAGCGATGCTGATCATTTATTTACTTTACTTTAACGCTTGCCTTTGATTTAAAAATACCAGGTGTTCAGGCATGAACATACATAATAATAAGATAAGATTATAAAAATGCCTGTTGCGTATTCAAGGTCAAATAGTGAGAGTGCAAGAGACACATGTTGGTAATAATAAATATTCAAATGTATATAATTAATATTGTAAACAAATCGTGTGCGCACTTAGGGTCAAGCAGGTAGACCAACTGAGAGTGGTGTAGAAATAGAGACACATGTTTGTAACCTTAAATAGCCAGATGAGCGCTGATCCTTATAAACTCTGCGATAGGAAAAGAATAGATTAAGACCAACGCTGAGACTTACAAACTCATCAATAGATAAGCTAGATATGCTAGAGTTAAGAGTCAAGGTATAAAAACCCTGACGCGGAACAATAAAGAGACAGTACGAAATTACAACTTGTTATACTTATACTCAACACCAGGAGCCCTATCAACTTCCACAGCCCAAAATATTAACAAAATCTTTTTAGGTATTATTATTATTTATATTATCAGCATAGTGTCAAAGATCAAGCTATGTACTAGCAGTCTTAGGACCTTTTATTCGCTACATTTGATATTATATATAAGGGCTAATTGTGTAAGAGAACATTATAAATAACTCTATGGTATTTTAGATGATATCGCTTAATTTTTTAATGTTTCCATTTTTTTTATTAGAAACCCACTTGACAAAACTAGTTCGCTTTAGTAGATCCCAACTGAAATGAGCTGATTTTCGTTTAAAAGTTTTTTTTTAGTTATTTTTTATGTTCAATGGATTTTTTTTTGGTTAATCACGAAACGTTAATCTTGAACTTCAGTTGTTGTGCAGTCTGTGAGTTTGCATTGTATCTGAATAGAGATGCTTTGTATAGTCTGGGCTGTTTTAAAGTATGACTCCCAAAAGACCGTCTGCTGCGCTGCCTCAATTAAAGTTTTGAGAATGTATTGAAGCTGGCCGAGAGCAAACCCATTTATGGATAATCGTTAAAGAATGCATGAACATGAACAACTGATGCTTTTTACAAAAAATAGATGCGCATCAATATAGCGCCAAATTATATGACCACCAAAGTCACTGGCGAAAGATGAAAGAAGAGAAATCTATTATCCCGGTTATGCCTGCAGAATAGCCTAGACCATATTTTGTCCGATATGCAATACAAGCGCATACACACATATGTATGTATGTGTGTTTGTGTGTATACTTAATATAAAATGTGCTCTTTTATATGGCCATATAGGCAAACAAATATTTTATGACATGTTATTAAAATTTGGCAATGACAGAACCATCGGTATTGGCATCGGCATCGGCATCAACATTGGCAAGTAGCTTCAGGTGAATGTATTGGAAAAGAACGTGTGGGCGATACCCGGTGCCGGCCAATATATATAACAGGCATGCTGCCTGGACAGCATCCTTTCTTATTAGAAAAAAATTGCTCCATGTGGCATTTGCCGCTTCTTCTTTTTTTGCTTGAGAGTGTCTCTTATCCCTCCCTCCTACCAAATGCCCATCCATATCTTGTTGCATTTTTATGTTTGCAAAATTATGTTCTATAACATTTTTTATTATGAATAACGGTTATAAAATCGTCGGGCAAAACAAAAGCAGCCGACGACAGCGACGACGACAGCAACAGTCGCAAGTCAAATAACCCGGGACTGCTACACGGGGCGTATGAGTACAAGAATGGTAACGGAATGTGAGAATGTGTGTGTTTGAGGTTGAAGTATGAAGGGCGAGTGGTGTGCACGGGTGTAGGCCACATAAAAAGCCAACACACGAAATGCAAATTGTAAATTACAAATTTGCAATAAAAATTTTTAATAGAATGAAACATTTTGCCTTTACGAGTTTGTCTTTCGGGTAAATTTATCAGCTTTTATGATAACAGAAAGTGAATGAATGGGATGACTAAGGTAGACGAAGAGCAAGAGGTATTATGGTGGGGCAAGGAGACAAGCACGTCGTAGCCCGCCATTTTTGCCATTTTCTACGCCGTCATCATTTTCTCGTATTGTTCTTGTTGTCGTAACAGTTTTGCATTAACATTAACGTAATTCTTTTTTGCATTATCATAAATACATTTTACGCATATTACCACAACAAGCGATGGCCCAGGCCCAAGCCCTGATCCAAAGTCAGGTCCTGGCCTTTGCCTTATAGCCCGGCCCCTGGCACAAGCATTAGCTTTACGAGCCAGTTGTGTGTGCGTGTGTGTGTGTGTGTTTATACTTCTTGTCGGCTCAAGTGTCCCATCTGTTGAAGAACAAACTGTATATTGCCTGGCGATGTTCGGTTTAAGTGCTAATATCACATCCATCATGCATCATCATCCATAGACGGCTTATAAAGAAGCAACAAAGAACCTAAGTAATCAAACATAAAAAACAAAGTGTCGCATGTCTTTTTCAGGTCTGGCTAAGACGTTACACCTTGATCCGAACATGAACATAACTGTGACGATCAAAGCTCTTAGGCAGAACCAAGAAAGGCGTTGATTTAGAAAGAAGATACTCGTAGCTTTGGTTAAGGCTGGCCGCACACCGGATCCGACAAAACGTTTTTCCATGTTTTAGTGTATCGCATCTATCATAAAGTCATTGGTTCTTATGGCTGCCCGCACACCGGAGCCAACAAACATAAAAACATTAGAAATGTTTTGCTTGTTTGATTCGGTGTGCGATACTCCATAAGCAAGCGTGTAATTTTCGTCACAAAAACATGTCAAAACATTTTGTTGGCTTTGGTGTGCGATACCAATAAAAATGTTTTCTTGTCAGACTGAAAAAGACCAAACAAAAACGTTTTGTCGGCTCCGGTGTGCGGCCAGCCTAAGGTTAAGGTTGAAATGGCATGGCAGAAATGGCATGTATCATGTATAAGTGTTGAGCATCGTTCAAGTATTATGTATCAGCGCCATCTAGTAATAATCATTATGTATCAGCGCCATCTAGTAGTAATTAAAATAGTTAAGCCTATTTTGTTTCGAATGATCATATCTATGAAAATAAAAAAATTAAATACTTTTGATTGGCTGTAAAAAACCAGATGAGTAATTGAAGATATTTGGTATATATTTGGTAAATAATTTCTCTTTGAATGAGCTGCTTCTTATTGTTGTTGAATTAGACAGTGTTGGAAAATGCTGATGAAAATTTAACTCTGCCTATAAAGTAAATATCGATGTATATCGTCCATCACTAATGCATATTTCTGTCCAAATCGATAGAAGCAGTGCGGGTAAAAAGTAAGCATAGCACTTGTTTAACAAAAAAGAAAAAATAATAGAAAAAAAAAATAAATAAACGAAATCTGTCAAGTTGTTAAACATATCGTAACTTCGATATCGAGTCGCACGACTATGTGATCTAACGTTGAATGTCCTGTCCCGTTTAAAATTATAATTATCAACGAATTGGGCTAAAAATATATTTATAAGGTTTTTCATACTAGTCGAACCAATATTCCTTCCATAAATTTGTAGAATCATCACCAACTTTCATTGAATATAGTTTTTGATTAGTTCTGTTATTAGTTAAATATCCATGTTGGATTTTAGAATGCTAAATATGAAGGGGCTGAAAGTATTATGCCATTTTCATTTGGTTCTCTTTTAATAATAACTTTTGGTCGATCAAGTCCTTCCCCTAGAAGTTTGACATAATATTCATCTGGTGTAATATTATTATTGTGATAAAATGTTTCAAAATCAGTAAAGTCATAATTCTTTAAGTTAGATTTTATTTTTTGTAATGTTTCCTGAATGGTTTATAGTTTGAATCATTTGTGGGCATAGGTTCCATGCTACGTTTAATTATATACTTCTTATACATAGTAGTAGTTTAGAAGTATAACTTCTACAGAGTGTGTGTTTGCGGTACACACTATATATTTTTTTCATTTCCTTTCAACATAAGATCTTCTCGAGAAAATATAATAAATCCATCTACTATACCTTGATGTTTTTTTTATTGATGGTCTCTATAAAGTCGAATGGATTTTACATAAACATATATGAAAAACGAAAAGAGCTATTAGTACTTTGAAAAAAATATGGAGTCAATTAGACTCTTTTGTTCAGAAAAAACAGGTTTTTTTCTGCCTTAATAACATATGAACATTTGCACAACATCATATTTGTATCTTTGGTTATTAATTAATTTAAACCATTTTCAATCAGTTCAGACCATAAGTATGATTATAAATATGTTTTGTTCCAAAAAACTTCCTTTATATGTTTATAAGAGAGGAAAGATATTTAATAAGTAATGCATATGCTTTGAATACGGATGCACATAATTTATAAACGGCGAAAGACCCCAGCTAAAAATCTATGGAGATATGAGGCATAATATAAGGTCAACATAACATTTAAATTAGAACTACTAGCTTGTAAAGTTTGTAATAACTTATTTTTGGAGTTTACTCCTTAAAAATCGATTTGCATTAAATTAGCCCGGTATGACAAAAAATATGAGGTGTAAAATCCACTGAACAAATTCCGTTACGTTTTTGTAAAAACTAGCGAACGAAGAATGTTCGACACTCTAATAAAATATCAGTGCTATTGTGGATATGTGTCCAACAATATATTTGCAATAATTGCATATATTAATAAACATAAGTTGCAGCTATATTAACAATTGAGTAATTGCTTAAAATATAAATGAAAATAGTGAGCACTTTTATTTTATTAGGATGTCCAACATTCATTAGTTCATTCGATTATAAAAGAAGCCCGTTATGTTAGTCCGAAAATAATTAAAGTTCACACAATTATTTTTTTTGTTTGCTTAAATAACGACCTCCGGAGGCTAATTGCTTAGGTATCTAATTTGTATTTAAACAAGGCCCCTAATCGATCAGTTTTAATCAGGGACAAACAGTACGACCTCGCTCAACGCAACCCTCGATAATTGCATCAGCCGAATTCTTAACACTGCTTAGTAAAGTATAAATTGTAACAAAGTAAAGATCACAATTTCACAGTTTTTCAAAAAATAAATATAATAAAATAAATTCCTTGCTTTGAACATAGATTTATTCAATCTACTTAAATTTTAATGGTTAGCAAAGGCATCTCTTTTTGGAAATGGGTCTCAGTTTTTGCAATTTGAATAGGTTGCGTTCAACGAGGTCATTTGAGTTTGACAACAAGTTTCCTATAGATCAAACGAGGTTAGCGCAGTTATAACACTATGTTCAAACTGTCCAACAACCAACCACATTTGGCTCTCTATTCTATTCGTTCGTTGCCTGCTTAAGCATGTGTATGTATATATATATGTGTGTGTGCAAGCGATGCAAGTTTGTCGAATTAGTTTGCAGCAGCCCACACGAAAGCCATAGAGCAGCCCCACTATTCTGCTTGGTTGCCCCCCCCCCCCCCCCCCTAACCGAATTCACGAGTTGGTCGTGCACCAATCGCCGTTGCCAATGCGGACTTAGAAGCCCTTCAAATCGTTGCATCCACATTCGGTTGCCTGTGACTCGCCGCCTGGGCAGCGCATTCTCGTCACAGCACTCGGCCCTCGTCGGCTTTGCTAAGCTTTGCGCCTTGCTTTTTAGAGGTAGCAGCAACAAGGCAACCTCTAATCAAAAGCGAAGCGTCATCAGCAATCGAAACACCAGAGTAGGGGTTGCATGAACGAATGGATAGCTAGGTGGTTTAGTGGTTATGTGGATTGATGGTTAAGTGGTTAGGTGGGTGGTATGCGAAAAAACTGAAAGTTTCGTTTTAACCTTCGGTTAGCAAATCGTCCTTGCGCTTACCAGCTCGCTTGCACTCGCACATTGAGCTTCTCATCTCTTTTTCTATTCGCTCTATTCACACACCGACAAGGACACAGTTGTTTTTGCTATTGCTATTGCTATTCCTACTGCTACTGTTACCATGTGTGTGCAAGCTAGTGTGTATGTGTGTGTGTGTGTGTGTGTGTGTGTGTGTGTGTGTGTGTGTGTGTGTGTGTGTGTGTGTGTGGTCGTACTTTTCCGTCGGCATTTTCACAGCCACACTAGCACTGGCCCTGCCACGTACGTAGGGAGCTTTGAACATCGGCCGAGTTGAGCCTTCGTGCGGTTGTTGGCTCGCTCGCTCGCTCGCTTGCTCAATCGCTGGGGTTTCGGTTCGGCTGTGCGTGTGTGTGCATGCATGTATGTGCGTGTGTATGTAGGTCCTCCTCTGCCGCTTATGTTTTGCGCTTGTTGCTGCCGGGTGCACAGCGTGGCGCAGGCGGACGTCGACGTTGTCCTAGATTTGTTTAAATTATTTGCGATAGTGTGATTGGCTTTTGCCGGGCACGACACCACCGCCACCTCCATCGCCCGCCCGTTCGGGTCGTCGTGTGTCTGTGTTTTAGCTGCTTTGGCCAACAGCCAATCGGAGCATTGCAAATGTTTAGTCTCAATAGAGTTGTGTCCTGACCTAAATGCGTGTCGGTGTCGTCGGTTCCGAATAGTGCAAACGAGTCTACGGGTTTGTGGTTGGTGCCTGGCACTAACACACACACACACACACACACACACACACACACACACACACACAAACACACTCACGCATGCACGCATATGGGCTAGCATGTGTGGGTGTATTTAGTTTTTGTGATAGGCCACCGACTGAGGGCTGAATTTGCATATGCTCGTATGAGGGGGCGCTTAGAAAGTTCTCAACTCGCATTGGGCAAATGTCAAACATTGCGTTTTGCATCATAACAGCCAATGATCGATTCTTTTGAAAACTACCTAGTGCAAACTTCGCACAAACTTTGAATAAGGCTCTGCATATTTTGTAATAACGTTATTTATCAGCAGCATGAAATATTTGACCATAAGTTAAATAAAATAAGACGCATAGCGATGATCATGCTTAACGCAAATCTCAAATTGGGCATCGTCACTACTATCATAGCATATGGTCTCAGGCCACATTTCATTGTAGTTTAATAAGAGGTAATATTTTTGCACTTATACATGATGTGAATAGTGCTGAGAAGTACCATTATCAATTTGTCTAAATTTAGCTTAATATAGTATTATTATTCAGCTGGAATGAAATTCAATTGGGGAAACTTCTTGTTTGGTTGGTTGTCGATCACAGCTCATCCATCAAGTGGATGGAGTGCAAGGCACAGTAAGCTGTTTAGCAATTGAAAGTGGTTTAATGTATTGTTTGGTTGAGCAAACAGAATATTTTTCCAGAAGCTACGACAAATCTCCACCGCAAGTAGAAAGCTCCAATAGATATACCGGAAAGACATTTAAATGCACGCATTATACCCACACACACACAGAGTAGAGTAGCTTCCTCTTTTCACAATCCTCTTCTTGCCGTCCTCGTTTTCCGTTGGAGCGAAGAGGGAACCCGTCACATATGTATGTCTGGGCAACGATACAATGCCAAAGAAATGCGAAGAAAGATGAGTAATGAAGTTGAGCTTGAGCTTGGAAAAAGGTTGAGACATTTTTGTGAGAAAAATGTGGCTACCACAGAAAAAGGCTTTCAAATTAATTTCAAAATAATCATGAGTAAGAAAGCAACAAGACAGTCAAGACGTATGGAATGGTGAGGGTAGCTATTTTTGTTTAAAAATATACGGATGATGTGTGTTCGTTTGTCAAAATGGCGGGCGGGCGGGTTTGGGAATAGCATTTGCGCTCTTAATTTTTTCACAAAAAACAATTTTCTAGACAAAAGGAGCAAAATCGCGAATCTCCCAAAGGAGCTTGATGAAATGTTGAAGGAGGTAGGAGTGTTGTCGGTTCTTGTGGGTGTGGATGTGTGTTTGAGAGTGGTAGTGTGTCTATAAATGCGTGCGTACGCTCTTGAGAAGGTTCAGGGTTAAATTAGCTGGCTGTGAGTTGGAAATGGCAGCATATTTACAATGCGATTAATGTTACCAAGGAGATGCTGCCGTTGCTGCGGCTGTTTTGTTCATGGATGCTGGGCTCGATCTTTCTTGACATCCGAAACTGAACTTGGCTCTCACTCTTACTCTCGCCCCGCATCTTCTACGTTGTTGTTGTCGTCGTCGTCATCATCATCATCATCATCATCATTATTATCATCAGCAGCGTATTTAGCTCGGCACACATCCATCCTTCAGTCTGAGCCACTGGCAACAGCATCAACGCCTCAAGTTCTTTCTTTCTTTCTGTATATGTAAGTTCAAATTTTTTTGTTTGTTTCGCTCTGCAGCAGTGCAGTATCAAGCCGCACTGTATATACCCTACACAGAGCAATCTCTTTTATTTCTTCCTGTCACAGATCAAACTGATCTCAGTTAACAAGAACTGCAGCTTAGAGCTTGTGCAAATCAGGGGACGACCTGAACCCTGTTACTAAAGTCGATAAGTCTGTATTGCGTCATTTCTTTTGGGGCGACTTCGTGATCAAAAATAGTAAGCAAGCTGCTTTCGGTTTCGCGGGTAGAGCAAAACAAGCATGTGAAAAGTTTGTTAAAAATTCTTTTTGTGTGCGCTTACCCACAGCACACACCATCTATCCACACACACACACACACACACACCCAAAAGCACACATCTGTATGAATGTAAAATACAAATACATAGATATATGTATGTGTGTGGGGGTGGGGGTACTGCTACTAATTTTGCATAATGTGCACAGCAACATTTGCGGTTTTAATTCTTTGGCGGTGTCCTTGGCCCCGAGCCCACCATATTTCTACGACCGTGTGCGTCCTTTGACGGGGTAGTCAAGCACTTCAAACAGTTCGAGCAGAAAAAGAATAAGAAAACTTTTGCCTCGTTACGCATACCAAGTGCGTCTGTATTAGAGTGTGCCTGTGTCTTACATACATGTGCATAGGTATAGACATATGCATATTTACGCAGCAGCGATCACTTGTCAAAAGTCAGTTTAGTCTTTGCCTGGACAGCAATCTATGAAAACTGACAGACTGGTCAAGGGTCGAACTGATTGCTAGCTGAATAAATGGTGTCTTTGGTGGCGCGACTAAATAATATTGAGCAGCGAAATGTGGAACAATATTGCGTTGTGTATTCTTTTTTAAAACATGCTACTTTTCAGGAGAGCAGAGAAGAGAAGGCAGGGGCTATATGGGTTGTCAAGACAGTTTAACGTACAGATGATGTACATATGTGTGAGTGTGTGTGTGCCGCGAGGCAAATTAAAAAATTTGTTTCTCGACTTTTTCAACATATTTCCTTTCTGCTTATGTTGGCTTTCTTTGCAACTTTTTGCACGCGTTTCCCTATATCTACCCGACACACCAACTTCTCCCTCCGCACCACACCCCTTAAAACTCTTGCCAGGCTGCCTGGTTGTGTGCTTTGTGCTTATTTTTTCGGCTTTCACTGCGGCGGAATTTGTTGTTGTTGTTTTTGTTGTTTGTCCGCGCAATGGAAAACTTTCTAATAATGTTGTACAAAATTTAAATAGAATTTGCTGTGTTGGCGTGCCACCCACTCCCACGACCACGCTTCGAGTCGAGCCTCAGCCGCTTTCGATTCGCCTTTTTCTCAAACACTCACACACACACACACCATTACGCAGGCACAACGGCGCAAAATACTTACGCAAGTGGCACAATCAGCTTGCCTTTGCTTATGTATACGCGTATCCTTGATGTGCCTGTGTTCTATGTGTGTGTATGTAGGCGTGTGGATATGAACACGCGGTTTCTCATTATGCTAACGAAGTAAAAACTTTACAAGCACATATGAGTGCAGAAAAGAGAGAAGACGTTACAGCCCGAAAGCTCAACAACTACCCAGCAAATGCGCAAAAAACTGCAAGAAAAAGTGAAATAAAATATGTATAATAATATGCGAAATAAGGTTGCAGCAATCGGCCCATTCTCTTGGGGATGCTGCTGCCAACAAGCGAACCACGCTAACTAAACCGCCCACCAACTTGCCAGCTTGTCTTACCCCCAACCACCCCCCCCCCCCCGCGCCATTTTCTCAAGCGCAATTCGGTAGTGCATGCGGTTGGCTGTACCAAGTTGTTAACAAGGTTAGTTCCTCTTTTGCAACTTGCTCATTTTTACACACACACACTCCCTCCCTCTCTGCCATCATCCACACACGCAGAACAACACTCAAGCTCTCACACCACACAGAGGTGCAGACGCAATTTTTAATTAATTTAGTTACTAAAATTCGTTGTAATAAAAAAAGAGGTTACTTCTTGGCGAACTGCTCGTACTTTTTATACTCGATACCAAAGGTAAATAGTATATTGAGTTTGTGCAATGTCTGTCTGTTTGTCGGCGCATTTTTTTCCACACCTTTCAAGCTAGAGACTTGAAACTCTGCAAATTTATCTATGGCCGATTAAAATAAAGTGCCAAGATTGGGGTTCTACGATAATTGGGGGGCTGGCAAATCGATAAATTCTATAACTCAAAATCGATAGTTCCACTTTTTTCGCAAGCTCTTCCAGCTAGAACTACCAAATTTTGGAGAGAAGATAGCTACTAACAGCCCCCGAAAACACCCCTTCCCCCATACTTTTACTTACTTTGAGCTAGAGTCCGAAAATTTGCATCAGACAATCTTTGAGGCAGTGTACACCCTGCCGAATCCACACCCCATTGCAATCCGGTCTCTTTTTATCGTTTTTATTACTGGTATCGGGTATACCGCAGTCGGTTACGTCACACTGCAACGTTTCTACTTGTTTATTTTTAGTATCAGCTCTTTAATCTTTAATCTAAATCAAGAAACTCGACTTCATACATTTGTTTTTGCACTCTTTCATATCTTTCACTATTTATTCTAAGGAGAATTTAAAAATATTTGCAATTAACGTTGAACATTTTTGGTGCTGTGTAGGATATCGAAACTTGGTTCCTAAATATTGTTAGAAAATTCGTATGAAGCTTAGGTGAGTTAAAACATACTTTTAAAAACAGCTCTTACTCGGTCAAATACTTTGAGATTTTCACAGAGAAAACGACATTTCAGCGGAAGTATCATGCTCTGACCATGCTGTTCGTGAAGCTAACTTAATTCCATTACTGGTGCGCTACTCTAATTGTGCATCAACAGCCGTTTGTTCTGTTTAATGGTTGTTGACTGTATTAATGTGTCCGCCGCGTTCTTTGCATCTAAAATCGCTAACTAAATGTCTGGGAAGCAACACCTTTCGAGTCAAAGTTCTTGCTCAGTGTAAGGTTATGCAACAAGTAACAAGATGCCGAAGCTTTTTATCGTTTTCAAGTGCAACTACATTAAGTGGATTTGCTTTACGCTGTTTTCTATAAGCCCTGGTCGTCAATCTGAACTTGTCAGTAGCCGCTCTTTACCTGCAACGTCAAATAATTTCTTTTGCGAATTTTTATATCCACAGACTTGATAGCCTTGCTCTGCTCAATCTTCACTTTAAAATAATTCGATGTCTTGTCGCAAACACTAGACTATTGAGCATAAGCCCCTTGCATTTTGCAGTCTACTTTCCCGAGAGTTAAGCATTTATTGCAGTACTCTGGGCGATCATATCTTTCTCGTCCTTTCTTTTCACAATCAGTCATATTGTCATTCAAAAGTATTCCTCTGTTTGCTTTTGCTTTTTTTTTTTTGGTCATCCATCTGCAACACGCAATCCTTCTCGGTTGCCCATTCGTTTTTAAATAGCACCATCCCGGAAGCCCAGCAATCGATCGCAATTATCGTATATCCGCTTTATATGCAGGTCGCCACCGTATACCTTAAAATACCTCATGGGAGTCCCCATGCTTAAGTTCCAATGGCTTCTGTTGCTCTCTTTGTCGCTTCTCCCATCTCCTGTATCATTGCTTCTCGCTGCTCCTGTCTTGCTTATTTTATTCTGAAGAAAAATTTGATAAAAAAATTTGCAGTAAAAAAAATTAAATAAGATAAATAAAATAAAAAAATAGTAAGTTATAAAGCATAGTTAGAACCAACAAGTTTGAAGACAAAAGTCCAAACCTTATTTGGTTGATTTATTCAAAAGAAACTATTTCGCCAACGATTAATTTGTGTAAAAAGATTACACTAAGCATGGTTCTGCGGTCAGAAAATGAATAAAGTTTAAGTAATGTTTCAATTTGTCAATAAAATAAATATTATAAAACTTTATTGAAAAAAATGCTACAATGAAAATTAATGCCTTTCAAATACAAACAAACATTATGCATTTGTTTGTACTAAGATGGCGGCGAACGCAAAAACGTTTACATAATGCATGCTTGAAAAAAGGCACGAAATTAAACGCATTTAACAATTAAGGTACAGGATATTGCACAAATGCAAACAATTTAGAGGCTTTTTATGCGGAACAAAAGCGCGTGATTCACTTTTAACATCATCAGCCTATTCAAGCACTAAGTGATGAGCACAAAGTATTCCAATTTAACTATGGACGAAAAACAAAGAGAATTATTATGTATAGAATATGTATTGTACGTGCATAAGACGCAAATTGCTAAATGCGTGGCAGCTCCGTCAACTCAAAACTCAAGCCGAACAGCAAAGTCCTTGCCATAGACACTAGAAACTTCATTGCTAACATTTTTCATATACGAAACGCCAGAATGGTTATGGTTTTATTTTTTTCCTTTGGTTGAGTTTATTAGTTAACTCAGTTAATTGAAATTATTTGATGTTTCTCATTTTGCTTGCCCTTCCCAATATTTAGAGGCTGTATAATATTCGGTGAGTTTGATAACACGCACTTAATTGTCATAGTTGTACGACCCATTAGGATTGTCTTATGACAGGATACATTAATGTCCCATTATCTCACGGTTATTTTCACTCACAAAAAAGTTTCAAAATATTGCAAACAGTGTTCGCTTCGGCTGTTAGCTTAAGCTGACTTTTTATTCAAGTTTTGACCAACCTCGAATCTGGTTCAACTGAGTGTCGATAGTCGTCGTCCAATTGTGCCTGCCACGCACCACTCATTTCTGGATTTTATTGGTGCCACATCATGAATATCCAGCCCTTGCTTTTGATAATCGGTTGAGTTTTGTCGGAGTAATGCGTTGGAAAGTCTTGACCCGCTTCCGAGTCATGTTTCAGAAATAGAGTTTTTACATCAACTTTGAATAGCTATCTCGTTTCCAACATTTAATGAATGGCTAATCTTGGTGCCAAATTCGGTTGAGTTTTCGCGGAGTTATTTCATGTTTCACCAAAAGAATTTTTACATGAATTTCGATTAATAATCTCGTTTTCAATCCTAAATGAAGGGTTAATCTTGGTGGCAAATATTGAATTTCAAGCCATTGCATTTCATAATCGGTTGAGCTTTGCCGGAGTTATGGCATTGGAAAGTCTTGACTCGTTTCACGGTCATGTTTCAGGAATTAAAATTTAACATGAATTTCGATTACGAATCTCGCTTTTTCAACCTTAAATGAAGGGTTAATCTTGGTGCCAAATCATGAATTTCAAGCCTTTGCTTTTGATAATCGGTTGAGTTTTTCCGGAGCTATGGCATTGGAAAGTCTTGACTAGTTTCCGGGTCATGTGTCAGGAATTAAAATTTACATGAATTTTGAATAAAAATCTCGTTTTCAACCTTAAATGAAGGGTCGATCTTGGTGGCAAATAATAAATTTCAATCCCTTGCTTTTGATAATCGGTTGAGTTTTGCCGGAGTTATGGCATTGGAAAGTTTTGACCCGTTTCCGGGAATTAAAATTTAACATTGATTTCGATTACAAATCTCGTTTTCAACCTTAAATGAAGGGTTGATCTTGGTGCCAAATCATGAATATCAAGCCCTTGCTTTTGATAATCGGTTGAGTTTTTCCGGAGTTATGGCATTGGAAAGTCTTGACCCGATTCCTGGTCATGTTTCAGAAATAGAATTTTTACATGAATTTTGAATAAAAATCTCGTTTTCAACCTTAAATGAAGGGTCAATCTTGGTGGCAAATAATGAATTTCAATCCCTTGCTTTTGATAATCGGTTGAGTTTTGCCGGAATTATGGCATTGGAAAGTCTTGACTCGTTTCCGGTTCATGTTTCAGGAATAGAATTTTATGCAGGGTTAATCTCTGTGCCAAATCATGAATTTCAAGCCCTTGCTTTTGATAATCGGTTGAGTTTTTCCGGAGTTATGGCATTGGAAAGTCTTGACCCGATTCCTGGTCATGTTTCAGAAATAGAATTTTTACATGAATTTTGAATAAAAATCTCGTTTTCAACCTTAAATGAAGGGTCAATCTTGGTGGCAAATAATGAATTTCAATCCCTTGCTTTTGATAATCGGTTGAGTTTTGCCGGAATTATGGCATTGGAAAGTCTTGACTCGTTTCCGGTTCATGTTTCAGGAATAGAATTTTATGCAGGGTTAATCTCTGTGCCAAATCATGAATTTCAAGCCCTTGAATTTGATAATCGGTTGAGTTTTGCCGCAGTTACGGCATTGGAAAGTCTTGACCCGTTTACAGGTTATGTTTGAGGAATAGAACTTGTATATGAGTTTTCATTAAAAATCTCGTTTTCAACATTAAATAAAGGGTTATTCTTGGTGCCAAATCATGAATTTTAAGCCCTTGCTTTTGATAATCGGTTGAGTTTTTCCGGAGTTATGGCATTGGAAAGTCCTGACCTGTTTCTGCGTTATGTTTCAGGAATAGAATTTTTACATGAATTTTGAATAAAAATCTCGTTTTCAACCTTAAATGCAGTGTTCATGAAGACGGCAAATCATGGATTTTAAGACCTTGATTACAAGCTGGGACTTCATGTCACCAACAAATATTGACCTGTTAAATTTTTATACATAAATTTCAATATTGAAAATTTTGTCTCCAAAAGTCGTTTTGTTTGTATTTGTTTTATTTAAATTTAAGCATTGCGACAGATCTCTGCAAATTTTGAAACTTATTAGCAACATTTAGTGTTTAGTAATGATTTTCTATTTGGCTATTGCAATGATTTTTCTTTTGGCTATGGAGATTTTAATTTTTCAAATTTTAGTTCTTAATTTAAAGTGTCCACATATTAACATATCTTCATTAAAATATTTGATTTAAATATTATTCATACTGAATTCATTGAGTAACATCTGACGACAAGTTTAACATCATTCTTGATTAAAAAATGTTCGAATTTAAAAAGCAAAAAATGCTAGGTAACGAATGAAAATAAATAAGACTTTCCGATTGCAAAATATAAAATTACAAGTTTCGAACCTGAAAGTTTCGAAAAGCAAAGCTGTTCATTTATAGTGTTTGTGTTTTTTAATTTGTAATATCCTAAATATTAATAAACAAAAAAGTTTAGCATGATTAAATAAATAAACAAAAATTTTGATCTAAAAAACCATCTTTTTTCAAAAATAGCAAGCGACAAAACTAAAGCACCCCCTTTGTAATTAATCCAAAAAAAAAATTTTAAATTCATATTTCGTTGCGTATCCGTTAGTTTTATCACACAGGCACATCTTTTAGGATTAGATGCTATAAAAAAAAATTAGTGATGTCCGGCGAAATTGATTCCCAGGCTATTTTAACAGCTTCAAACAGATCGGCCTTGGCCTTGAAGTTTTGTCTGTTAATTTTTCGGTTTACTAGCTCCCACAAGTTCTCAATTGGGCTTAAATCCAGTGATTGAGCAGGCCAACGAAGGACTTCTACGCCATTCAATAAACCGTTCAATTATTTCGAGACTGATTGCAAATTTTTTGCATTCTGGCCGCTCAGATACTATTCATTCTGGAGGAAGGCCACGTAAAACCACGCGGCTAGAAGATTCTCTTATTAAAAGGACTTTCCATAAGGATCCTACAGCATCTGCAATTCAAGTACGAACCTGCTTGGAATTGCAAGTAAGCCATAGAACTGTCCAAAGAAGGGCGGTAGAGGCCGGGTTTATCAGTCGACGACCAGCACGCAAACCTTTTATATCGCTGAAAAACAAAAAAGCCGGAATTGAATTTGCCAAGGCCCATCTCAATTGGAGTGTTCAGAAATGGAAGACTGTGCTTTTCTCAGACGAGTCCAAGTACAACATGAAGAGTTCAGATGGTATGAGCCGTGTACGAAGACCTAATGGGAAAAGGTTACATCCTATGTATTGCAAAGGCACTGTTAAGCACGGAGGAGGAAATGTTATGGTCTGGGGTTGTTTCTCTGGACAAGGAATCGGGCCGATTTACAAAATTGATGGAATAATGGATCGATTTCAGTATCTGAATATAATCCAGGACGTCATGCTGCCATATGCCGATAAGGAGATGGCACTCCAATGGAGATTCCACCATGACAATGACTTAAAACATACAGCACATGTGGTCAAGGATTGGTTGCAGACGAATGGCGTAGAAGTCCTTCGTTGGCCTGCTCAATCACTGGATTTAAGCCCAATTGAGAACTTGTGGGGGGAGCTAGTAAACAGAAAAATTAACAGACAAAACTGCAAGACCAAGGCAGATCAGTTTGAAGCTGTTAAAATAGCCTGGGAATCAATTTCGCCGGACATCACTAATTTTTTTTTATAGCATCTAATCCTAAAAGATGTGCCTGTGTGACAAAACTAACGGATAAGCAACGAAATATAAATTTGAAAATTTTTTTTGGATTAATTACAAAGGGGGTGCTTTAGTTTTGTCGCTTGCTATTTTTGAAAAAAAAATGGTTTTTTGTTTCAAAATTTTTGTTTATTTATTTAATCATGCTAAACTTTTTTGTTTATTAATATTTAGGATATTACAAATTAAAAAACACAAACACTATAAATGAACAGCTTTGTTTTCATAAAAAAATTATCAAATGAAAAAAATGCCCGAGGGGGTGCTTTAGTTTTGTCTGATACTGTATGTATATATTAAGCGTGGACACATTTTAAAATTATTTATTATACTAGGTGTAAGTAGTTAGTAGGAAGTATCCCCTGGCAACAGTGCGAACCTCTAGATACAGAGATTCAGTACAGACCAACGGCCACTGACTGGGCATGCGCCAAGTCGGTGGTAACAGCGGAGAAACTAAAATGGGCAATTGGAACCTTCCAGCCTTACAAATCTCCCGGTCAATGCTGTCAAGGCTACCTTGAATAGAAGAGGGCTGGACAGTACAACTAGTAGATGGATATCATCCTTACTAGGGTCCAGACAGGCTACGGCATCTATACAAGATAGTACCGTAACAACCACAAGGGGCTGTCCACAAGGGGGGGTTTTATCACCCCTCTTATGGAGTATACTAGTAGACGAATTATTAAGTAGACTCGCCAACAGTGGTATCCAATGTCAGGGCTATGCAGACGACATTGTGATAATAGCTCGGGGCAAGTATGAAGAAACTCTTTGTGATAATGTTCAACTGGGACTTAGGTTCACGCATGATTGGTGTAGGGAGGTTGGTCTCAACCTAAACCCTGCGAAAACAATCATCGTTCCGTTCACCAGAAGATACAAGATACAAAGGATGAGGGAGATTAGGCTCGCGGGGAGCCCAATAGAAACAAGCAAGGAAGTCAAATACCTTGGGGTCACTTT
Organism: Scaptomyza polygonia; assembly: GCA_035044585.1. Lineage (NCBI taxonomy): Eukaryota > Metazoa > Arthropoda > Insecta > Diptera > Drosophilidae > Scaptomyza > Scaptomyza polygonia. The sequence continues at coordinate 938,713 of JAWNNU010001670.1, forward strand.
CGACAGCAAATTAAACTTTGGTACCCATGTTCAAAATACGATTGCAAAGTGCTGCAGAGCGCTGTATGCGTGTCGTAACATAGCCGGGAAGTCATGGGGAACATCACCAAACATAATAAGATGGCTATACCCTCATGGTAGTAAGACCCATGCTCACGTAAGGAGCGATTGCATGGGGGGATAAGGCACAACAAATCACTATGCAGAAGCAGCTTCAGAAGCTACAAAGAATGGCATGTGTAGGAATCACAGGAGCGATGAGGACCTGTCCCACATTCGCGCTTGAGGTTCTATTGGAGTTAACACCACGCCATCACACAATTAGGCTGCAACAAAAAGCAACGCTTTTAAGAATGTCCGTTGAAGGAGTTGGGAGAGGACACATTCTTAGTCGAGTAGAGGCAGACATGCTGTCGTGTGAACTTCCCCTACTGGCACAGCCAAGGGACGAAATGAAAGCCGAACATATGTTCGAGCAAAAGTTTCAAGTTCACCTCTGTAACAAAAAGGAGTGGACATCTTTAGAAGAGGTCCACAACATGAAGCCACACACCATAAAATGGTACACCGATGGATCCCTAACGCATCAAGGCTCCGGTCTTGGTGTGGTGGGCCCTCGGCTAACTTACCACGAGCCCCTAGGTATGCACAACAGCATATTCCAAGCTGAGGTATGTGCAATAGGGAGGTGTGTGGACGTTAATTTAAAGCGTAACTATCGGAATAGAGACATAGCCATCTTATCCGATAGCCAAGCAGCGATAATGGCACTTAGTAAGACCGAAATTAGGTCAAAGATAGTTCATGAGGTACGAACCAAGCTAGACACTCTGGGATCAAAAAATAGGCTTGCCCTAAGATGGGTCCCGGGAAATGTCAACATAGCGGGGAACGAAGAGGCAGACAAGCAAGCAAGAATGGGGGCAGCGACACCCCTCATAGGACCTGAGCCGTATTGTGGTATAGGAAGAAGCACAATACGGCAAGAGCTTAGGAACGAAGAGAGATTTTTGCGAAGAACGAGCTGGGCAAGGACACCAGGACTCAGACAAGCAAAACTTCTCTTGGGTGGCTATAACCTCAAACGGTTTAAGCAAGTAATATCGATGGGCAAAAATAGACTCAGGATACTCACCGGTCTTTTGACAGGACACTGTAGACTAGCAAAGCTAGGTATAGTCAGCAGCGAAACTTGCAGATTCTGTGAAATGGAAGGAGAATCCTCCTTGCACATCATAGCAGATCGCGTAGCCTTAGTGAGGAAAAGAAGTAGTTTTCTAGGAAAACATATTGTGGAATTCAGCGATTTAGAAACCATCGACCCAACAAAGGTACTTGCTTTTGTACAACACTTGGGCTTGATGGAAGAGCTATAAGCCAAGAAGGGGGCACAATAGATCAGCTTTGTCGCAGTGTAGTCATCCCCAATATAATAGTAAAAAAAGTAGTTAGTATTCAAATGAAAAAGTTTTCACATTGATTTTTGTACGAATTGACAAAATAAATGGAATTTATTTTTATTTATGAGACTTTTAAAATGATTGTTTGCTTATTGTTTGTGCAACAGAAATATACCGTTATTATTTTACTCGTTGCTTCTTTCTCGATGTAATTAAAAAATAGGTCACTGTCTTTTACGTTTGCGTTACACTTCTTAAAACAAAAAAAATAATTAAGCAAAATGAAGCATATGAATTGGTGAGTGGAGTTTTTCTTAAAACGACAACATACAAGCAGAGCCAACAATTTAAGCCATTCAGTAAGGAGCGAAAGGAAATCCTTTGTCTTAACGCGTAGCCGTACTGTTGCTTTTTTTAACACCTTGGATAAGACGAACTGTGTTCTGTGTTCTGTTCTTTGGTTTTATTATAATTTGGTGAGAAAACTGAATCACCGCAAAAAAAGAAAAAAGGAAAAGCGAATAAAAGCAGCGAAACATTTGGCTTTTGATGATTTTTGACTGCAACACTTTTAGAATCCGAAATGACCCCAAAGAGCGACAGGCACTAAAATGAGGATGCAGTCCTCAGCGGACACACAAAGTGCGACTCGTGAAGCTGTAGAAGAACCCGGCAATTAGCATTAACACAGCAACTTGACTGCAGTTTGCAAACAAACAAAACCTGGCGATTACAGATGATGCTAAAGATGAGACGGGGAGAATGATGTTGGCACAGTTGACGGGCTGGCTGTTGAGGTTGAGATGTTATGAGATGAGATGGGGCAGATGACTAGCGTCGAGTCGAGTCGAGGCGAATGACTTTTATATTGGGGCACTTGGATGGGCACACGGACACGCCAACTGGCGGCAGATGACCAGCCTAAGTGCAGACAAATGCGGCGCAATTTGCGGCACTGTGACAACATGGTACGAAATTACATGATATTTTGGCTCCAAAAGTACCACACCCCAGGACTCCAGTTCCAGTTTCAGCTTCAATTTTACATTTCCATCTCTAGTTGCAGCACCAGTTTCAGCTGCAGCTGTAGTTCTGGGCGCTCTTGTATGTAGGGCCAATGTTGGACAGCAACGTGCAGCGCCACGTAAGTCAAACAACGCAACGAAATGAATTATAAAATAACATGCCAACAAAACCAGCAATGGTGGGGGAATCTCCCGTCGGGCCAAGGGCCAGATCCTAGCCAAGCAGTGCGGGTGCCAAAAGAGAAAGAGGGGATAAGGCGGTGAGGTGGTGGTGGGCATTACCATGGCTGAATGTTGAATGTTATGTATATATATATATATATATATATATATATATATATATGACTACCACTACCTTGCGCTACATGAAATTTTTATTTTATTTAAATGTAATTATCTGCTTGAATAAAAAAATGCTCATCATGATGAGCAGCAACAGCGCCAACGTTAGCAAACAAACCAAAAAACAAAAAACACAAAAATTAACGAAAATAAAATAAAATACAAAAAAAGGGAACAAATGAAATAAAAAGTCCAGCGAATAGTATAAAAACGAGCCCATGTGCATAAAGTAAAACAACCTGCACATGCTACATGTACATGATAAAATAATACAACAAAAACAAAAAAAACCAAGCACACACTCACACACGTGTTTGTATACAACACATACACACACACACCAATAAAAAAAAAAATCCATTAAAATTGTGCAGGAAATATAACAAAATACAGAAACAAGAAACAAAAAACGAGAATCGCCACCACAAAAAAATAAAAATCGAAAAAACAAAAACGAAAAACGAGAAAAGAGAAAAAAAGGAAGGTAACGCACCAACACGTCCGTCTAGGCCTACTCCACCCCTTGAGATAACAACAGCAACAACAACAAGAACAACAACAATAGCAGCAGCAGCAACAAAACTGCAGATGCAAACGACAACGAATGGGATAGAGTAGGAGTAAGGAGTAAGAAGCAAAAGCAGGACCAGTGTCAGGACCAGGCAAAAGCGGGCGTGGCCTTTTTTTTGCTCATTTCCAACGCACTTTGGGCACTATTTTCTGGCGCTAGCTGCGCATTCTCCGTCGCAGTCGCCGTTGCCATCGCCATCGTTCCCGTCGTAGCTGCAGTTTTCGGCTTTCGATTTCGGGCCTATGCAGCCTATCGGCCCTGGCCGTCGCTTGATTATTCACATGCCACCATTCCTGCCACACACCAATGATGTGTTGCCTTTTTTCATTTATTTTTCGACAGCCTACCAAACTCCCTAGCACCTTCACGTCCCTCCCCTCCTTCCTGCCACTCTGCATATAGAAACGCATACAAACGCATGCCAACATTTCAGTATGTACTTACTGCACGTATGTATCTATGTATGCATGTATGTGCTGAATTGCTATTACCTTTTTTTTTGCTGTTCAACTTTCTGCTTATTTGCAAGTCTCGTTTTTATTTGTTTTTTTTTTTTTTCTTTCTTTGGACACCAAAAAATCGTCAAAAAACTGTCAGAATAATATAACGCAGAGCCCGCATTACTCGCGCCCCCCACCCATACACCAACAACCACCGACCCTCCGACCCATCGGTCCACCTTCGCAGCATAGGCATATTAAAGCAAAAGCACTTTCGGGCTAAGAATTCATTGATTCAACGAATGTTGCTGCATTTTCGAACTAGTATTCGGGCAATGAGTTCAGCTCCAAAGTCACTAATTATCCACTTGATGTTTGTGAATCCTTGCTTACTGTTTATGTAACTGCAAAATGGTATTTCTGTAATTTAAATTAAATACGATTGTTGTGCGTAGTTGGAAACCAATTGATCCTTAGTTTAACTTCATTGTATAACAATAGTTGCGAAGGAACTTTTTTAAGTTTAACTTTATGAATTATGTTTGTCATTTGTCGCTAAGAATTTTTGAAGAATTTCAAGTTGTATGAACAGATGCCATTCCGTTTGCTTTTGCTTAGGAGATTGCTTCATAGCAGCAGCCACATCTTCTATCCTCCACTTTGCTCTATCTGCTGTTAGCAGTGTGGAAGATGTGCCACAAGGCCAAACGAAATGGGGCTGACGAAAAAAAGTGCGAAACATTTGTCAGCGCTCCAACTCGCTGCAAGCGATTTGAGGACTTCACACGTTTCTCTTTGTTTCTGTTTCTGTTTCGGTTTCAGTTGTTGTTGTTGTTGCCGCCCCATTTTGTTTGTCTTATTTTGTCACTCGCGTGCGCCTCTTCATCACTGCTGATGGCCTGCGTGCAAAAGAAGGAATCGGGAGGATGCAATGCAATGCGCAAGTTTGGGCCGAGCTCAGCTCAGCTCAGCTCGTGGCGGCAACGCTCGTCATCGTAATTAAAATCATGTTAGAATGCTTTGTGAGCGCCGTTGCAATTGCTGCACTTCCGCAGGCCTTTGTTGTTTTTGTGTATGTGTTTTTTTTTTCATTTTTATCATTTTAGCTGCTCTGACAGACGACAAGCTCAAAGACACATGAACCTTTTCACACACACACACAAATGGTTTTAAATTCGGTAAGAGACAAAGTCAGTCAGTCAGTCTTTTGTTTTATGCAGTTTGCAGTTAAATATTAAAATCAACACCAACAACAAAATAATGCCTTTGATTTTAGTAATTGTCGTTCGCTTTTATCTTCTTTTGTCGCTATATTTTAGCCATTTCATTGCAGACCGCAGCCTGAAGCTGGCCAACATGATTAAAAATAAATAAATTATTAGGCCTCCAACCACGAACAATGCATCAGCATTATCAAATTAATACCTTTTGCCAATGTCTCACAAAGTACTATCTAGAATGTGAATCCAAAATACTTATATGCAAATTAAAAATAGCTTGAAAATGTTAAGTCAAAGTTATTTTCATACCAACGCCTAAACGTATGCCTACAATTTCTTGCGTTTCTAAAGTATTGGTTTAACGTTAAGAATTCAAAAAAGATGGCCTTTAAACCGTGTTCTCTGATGTAAGCAAACTATTTTCGATATAAAAGCTTCTTAGCTTTGTTGCAGTTCTAAATTCCTGAAAAGACACCAAGCGCTCTGGCAGCTCAACTAAATGGCAAGCAACTAATTGTTGGTCAAAACCCATTATTGGTTACTTTCATTGACTTAAGCTGGCTATACTATACGACCAACATATCTATGAGGCTTCCCGAAAAATATATATATGTACTAGATGTTACGATGTTGTTTTCTCTTTTATTTTTTTAGCTCTTTCTTGCATTTCTTGACCAATAACAATACAATTTTAATCTTCTTTTGATCCATTTTCCACAAATCAAGACTTTCTATCGGGTCAATCAGAAACCCATTCTTAACGAATTACGAATTTTCTTTATACGATGTTCTTTGTTGCTAGATTTATAAACTTTAATGATTTTTCGAAAGAATGCATTAGTGGTTCTTTTTTTTATACTCGATACCGAAGGTAAAGAGGTATACGATAACTGGCGACGAATCCAAAAACTCAAAATCGATAAATCCACCTATTTCGCACGCCCTTACAGCTAGAACTACCAAAATTGGGAAGAAGATAGTTACTAACAACTCCTAAAATATTGAAGCCACGCCTACCTATTCCGCCCCCAGCCCCCCGCAGTTTAAAGACATAAAGATACAAATACATCTTCCACAGTTTTTGAGCTAGAGCCATCGAATTTGGTGATGAAGAGCCCGAACCAAATTTATAAGATCTTTGGATGCCACGCCTCTCCATACTGCCCTAGCCGCCCCCAACAACCCCAACGCTTCGCTAAAAACGGTAATGCGTGTATCTTCCACTATACGAGGATAACTGTTAACGACCCCCAAAAAATTGCAGAAAAGTTTAGGAGCCCCGCTTCCCTATTCCGCCACAAGCCCCCTCCCCCCGCAGAAATGCACAGTTTCTGAGCTAGAGCCACCAAACTTAGCGCCAAGATAGGTGATGACAAGTTGTCACTGACAACCCCTAACCAAATTCATAAAAGCTTTGGATGCCACGCCTATCAATTATGCCCTAGCAGCCCCAACGCTTCACTAAAAACGGTAATGCGTGTATCTTCTAAAGTGTTTGAGCTAGAGCCACTAAATTTGTTGCGAAGATTGGTGATTTAGAAACCAAAAAAATTTGGATGCCGCCTCCCACCCAAACCGCCCCCAGCCTCTCTTCCCGCATAGTTTACTAACTTTAAGCTAGAGTCACCAAATTTGATAGGAGGATAGCAATTGACATCATACACCGATCTGCAGCAAAAATTTGGATGCCACGCCCCCACTTTTATCAAATTTTAAGCTAGAGTCACCTAATATTGAAGGGAGAAAGCTTTTGCGCATCCTCTCCTCCATTAGACAATCTTTGAGGCAGCGTACACCCCTGCCGTATCCACATCCCATTGTAATCAGGACTTTTTTTATTGGTTTTATTACTGGTATCGAGTATACCGCAGTCGGTTGCGTTCGACTGCAACGTTTCTACTTGTTTTTTTTTTTTTGCATGTTTGCACGTTTCGGGGTAAATTCAAAGCTCATTAAAAAATACTCATTTGAAAAGTTTGCTGAACTTAATTTTTTTCGTGGTGCTATTTTATATTTTACAGCTTTGTGTTTATTTATTTCATTGAAGCTTGTTTTCTGTTCAAGAGTTTCTGAATATTCAGCTGCCAAAATGTATACAGCAGTATACAAAAATTAGACAACATGCCATAAAGGGTTTAAATAAGGATTAAAAGAGTGTAGAGAGAGACAGAGAGAGAGAGAGGGAGTCGTACATTTTGTATTTACCATATACCTACAAGTTCTAATACTAGTTAGCGTTTAAAATTAACATATTAAAGTCACCATCAGCCATGAAACCCTTTCTTATTTATGTATGTATGAACAAAGTTAGAAGACAAGTAAGGTAAAAAAAAAGAAAGGAAATGCAACCACGGCTACGCCGTCCATAAGGAAAAAGCCCCGAAAGCATCCATCCACCGCCACACGGTCGTCAGGCTGGCTCTTAATGATTCACCGCTGGAAAGCAAAAGCCCACATGGATGTACTAGCATAAAAACTTTCAGCTCGTTCTCGTCCATTTATAAATCCAAACAGTCGCAGTTATATTTACCTTATCTAAAACACGCCGCCGCAGAGCACAAACGCGTAAATGGTTAAGCATTCGATAAGGGTCTTTGGGGGCAAAGGGGGCTGACAGGAAACAAAAAGAAAGAAAAAACCAAAGGGGTGGCGGGGAGGGGGATATTGGTGTTACACCTCTGGGCCGTTTTAAAAATCGCCAATACAATGAACAAAAATTCTGTAAAAAAAAAGAGGTGGCAATGGTGCGGATGCTGCTGCTGCTGGGGGACATACCTTTTTTTAAATTGGTTTGTGTGTTTTTTTTTTTGTTGTTTTATTTCGTTTTTTATTTAATGCGCGCATTTCACACATTTCACATGTCGACGGCGCAGCGACCGCTATGTCAGCAACGCCGGCGAGAGCAGGCTGGGGTGGGGTGGTCAAACTTTTTATCGATTTGCTGCATAATATAGAAGCGGTCGGCGAAGGAGGTGCTGGTGTGAGTGGGTACACCAAAAATGCCTAGAGCAATGTGTGTGTGTTTGTGTGTGTGTAGTCGGGCTAAAACTGGGCCCATTGCCAGAGCATCGCAAACAACGCCAAAAAAAAAAAAACAAAAAAAAAAACCTGAGTAAGCCCAAAACCCAAGTGATTAATTCAACATAATATTCATGTGTGCGTGATGACCGGTGCGGGAGAAACGCATCCACTGCCCATGCTCCACATAATGAGCCAACGTTTTCAGTCAAAAAGGCTATCAAACGCAAAAGGACAGAGAGACAGCAACTACGCAAAGGCTTAGGAAGCTCGGCTAGGTGTGTGGGTGGGTGGTTGGTTGTTGCGTTGTTGTTTAGTGAAATATGAGACGCCGAGTAGATGCCACCGCAGTCGCCACTTCGCAGCTGCCGCGTCGCTGCCGCTGCCACTTCTGCCCTGGTGGTGGTGACCGCTACTTTCTAATTAAGCATGTTTAGTTAGCGCGTAAAGGACGCGAGGGCGGGAGTGGGGGAAGGTTGGCGACTTTCCGTTGGTCAGCGGCACAAACATGTCAGAAACAGACCCGCGTAACGCCCTTTGCGTCAGTTGGTGCGGCAGTTGTGCGTGTGTGTATGGTGATTTGAATTGGGGTTGTGGAGGCCGGCCGGATCGGACTCGGACACATGTCTAAAATATCTAAATCTCTGTCCTCGCTTATCTCTATATGCAAACGAGCTCATACACACACATGGCCAAAAACTTATATATGTATGTGTACATATACATAACTGTATATGCGAACCCTTTTTGTTTTGACGTTTCGCTGGAAATGATGTTGGCGAAACAGTTTCTACTGAAAACTTCCAAACAAAAAGAAATGAAGACAGAGTTAACGGAGGAAGGCGGCACATACGCTACACGCATAAAAAACCCCATACAAATACTAACACAACGAAGCACAACCCGGCTAACAAAACAATAAGCAAACGAAACACACAAAAACCAAATACATACTATTGCTTGCAATGGTTCTTCATAGGGTTCACCCCGGCGAGTCAGGGGCAAACCTCAACATCAGGTTCGGACTCAGACTCTCAGGCTCATTACACACAACATTAATAGGCGTTATATTTATATGTATATGCATAAATTTCTGTTACTTTAAACAAAAACAAAACCAGATATATTTGGCAATTCTAGACTCATAATCAACGCTTTAATCAACCAATCATATTAAGTACTCAAAGCGAACCAAAAGCTACTATTAAACAATGATGATGATATGAATACCACTGTCTGATTAAAAATCATTCGATGTGAGTTTTCAAAATAAGAATTATTATAATTAAAACGTCTTCCTTTTGCTTTAATTGAACTGACATATTACAAAAAAAAACAGAGAGAACCTTAACGTCCATGGAGTTTAATGGCATCAAATACCTACTAGCGTGGAAAATACAAATGTCTCATTTGTTAATTGTGTGTTCGATGTCGAAAATATAAATGTATTTTGTTATTACAATTTATTGTTGCTTCAGTCGGCTCGCATCACATTTAATTTTCATTAAAAATTTGCAATCCTTTACATAGATGATTCTTCGTTAATTTTACTGTCTTATTGTCTCGTTGTAGTATTTTGGGCATTGGAGACCGCTATAACAAAGCTATTTTATTTTTATATTTTTGTAACGTGTTTGCATCAAAAATGTATATGTAAATAGTCCATGTACGTAGTGTGTATAGCGTATGTATGTACAATATGAATATGCAAATAAGACGGTGCATACTTTGAGGCGCAAGAAAAACAAACTCATGTAAACTGCTGGGTAGTCGGGGTGTGTGTTTACCTAAGCAGCTGCACAGCTACACACGGACGGACAGCAGACACATCATTAGAGCTACTGGCCCCTTGCCACTTGCATATTGTTAACCCCCTCATACCCCATCCCCCCCTCTTTTGGTCTTAAGGCAATGTGATAGAGAAACCCCTAACGATGCGACGCGACAACACTGGGATGCAATCACTTGCATTTGCATCCCTTAATAGCGCACCTCTCTTTCACCCTCTCCATCTCTTTCTCTCCGTCTATCTTTTTCCACGTCAACTTGCCATTGCACTCCCCGACAAATACTCAAGTGCAGCCAGCAACTTACAAACACAGCGTAAACCCGGCTATCGGTTACGGTTACGGTTACGCCTCCTCTCTGTCACCGTAACCATCACCATCATCGTCTCCGTCACCTTGATTTTCTCAGTGTATGTCTTGCTCGCATTTGGCGTAGTTCAGCCGTGCAAATTTGACACATGCACAAGTACAAGTAAAACAAAAAAAAAAAAAAAATCCTTTCCTGCGACTTCATTTGCAGTCTTCTGTTTCTTTTGTCCGTCCACCACCCCCCACACAGCTTTCGCATTCATCACTGTGCTTCACTCACTTCATTTCACTTTTACAACTTGCACGCACATCCTTGAGACCTCCTCGTGCCGGCTCAGTTTCTTTGGCGCTTTTCTCGATTTTTGTGTTTTGTTTTTGATTTGTTTTTTGTTGCTTTATCATTTCATTCTATGCCCCATGTTGTTGCTTTTGATGCCGTTGTTGTTGCCATGTTTTGTTTGCTGTTCTTTAGATGACGTTTCTAGCTATATCATTCATGCAGCACATGGATCGTTATTTCAATAGGATAACAGGCGTTGCTGCCAGCTCAAACTTTCCATTTCGTTGAATTGACATAAATGTGTACATGCATATGTGTGTTTGTATGTATTTTGCCTTTGTGGGAATATATGAGAGTGTGGGTTTTTACATTCATTAGCCGTTTCTCTCATTCTCACCTCCCCCCCTCATTTCTTGAGACCATACAAAATTTCTTAAGCGTCGGACCCGTTGTGATTTCACATATAATAATTATTTTGTATTCTTTGCGCTTAGTTTGGTCGGCGAAACTTAACATTTAATCGACCGAGGTAAACATACATGTTGGTTAACATTTGAAATAGGGTATGAATGATTCGGTTATTCGAGCCCATGCATGTTGTCTTATTACCGTTGAATGCAATTTCAGTTTCATAAGCACTCGACTCAGTCTGTGCAGGAAATGAAGGGCATATAATAGATTTGGGCTTTTGTTTGACAAACGTTTTGTGCAAGAAACGCAAAACGAAAAAGAGGGGCCCACTTTGCCACTTAGGAGTTGCAATTAAATGGCATAGCGAGGGCAAGTGTGAAGCAACAAGGAACGTAGAATGAAATAATGCAACCAACCTACTGCAGCATTAGTTCTGTACCTAATCTTGATGCTGGCTGCCAATTGAAGCATTTCAAAGACGGACAGGCGGCTGATATGCACAGACTGAGTGTGTGTGTGTGTGTGTGTGTGTGTGTGTGTGTGTGTGTGTGTATATGAACGTCAGGAAGTTTGGTGGCATGTTCGAGTCTACTGCTTAGATGCAACCTTGCCGAAATGGGGTTAAATTGTACTGAAATCACGCACCGCATAGGAAAATAGATAGAGAGCAGAGCAGTGCGAGAACAGCAGCTCCCAGCAGATGACAGTCTCTGCTTTGTTTGACGCACTTAACACGGCGATGGCGACATGCACTTGAGTTGCACAAAGGCCCACTCATACATAAACACTCACACACACACACATACAGAAGCAAGTAAACGCAGTTTGCAGTTAGATGCACTAGACAGACACGAGACGAACCGAAACGAAACGAAACGGAACGCATCCAGACGCTTGTCTAGCCCTCAAACCCCTAAGTACTTAGACCAACCATCAGCCCCAACTGTGTGTTTATTTCACAACCCTCAAGCTTAGCTTTAGCTCCAACCCTTTCAAGTCGACCACCTACCAGTGAGTTTGTGCAGCATGGGGCATGCAGCAAGCAACGTGCATTAGATTGTTGACTGCGACGCCTTCTGGCTCTTGTCATGTTGACATAGAATCATTGCTGCTGCTTGCCATAGGTTTAGTTGCAGCTTCAACCCCCGCTTGTGGCAGGTGCAAAACGAAAGTGAAACGGTGGTGACTGCCACATGAATGAGTGTCGCGCCAACTCTTCAGCCCAGCAGAGCAACCCCCCAACCGACTGCTGCTTGAGTGCACTTTTTGCACTATTCAAAAGTTAAAGTGGGTGTGTGTGTGTGTGTGTGTGTGTGTGCGCGCGTGTGTGCGTGTGCATTGGTGGTGCGATTTCACATCTTGCACTTTTTGGGGTCGCTTGTGGGATTGAAGGACGAACGCGAGACGAACGTTGCGTTACAGCTGCCGACCCAGCGGGGTTGGCATTTTTGCATCAAGGAGCGCGTGGCAGGATGCTGCAGACAATGTCAAATGCATGAGAACGAGACCCAGACCCAGACTCAGACTCGGATTCAGAGGCTCAATGCAAATGTCGTCATTGTACACACACACACACACACACACACAGTTGAAGGTGCAAAGATGACTTGAAGCTGAAACTGAAGTGGCATCGATGCAGCAGCACACGCCGCTTTGAAAATACAAAAAATGCAAAAAATAAAAATAAAATATTAGTAAAAACGGGGAACACTCCAACTGCAACCCTTTCAGCTGACTCTGCGACGACGTTCTCAAGCCGTCTTCAATCTGACGACGCTTGTTAGCGGGCGCGAAAAGTGAAAGCTACTCGAGAAAAAACGAAAAAAAAAAAAAAAAACAACAATAACTGAATGCGAATCTGAAAACGAATGCGAATAGCTTTTGCGGCAATGAAAGAGAAAGAAGGCAATGGGATGGAGAAGAAAAAGCAGAGGTAAAATAAGGTGCCAGTCACCGAACTGCAATCGTTACCATAAAAACCAATGAAATTTCGCTTATGCTCCGCTTTACGAGCCCTCCCTAAAGGCCCCAAACCGATGTTAGAGCAACAACTTAAGTTGTTACAGTTACAGTTACAACCTCGAAATAAAAGCCAAACGCACTAATGTCCTTAGCGGCAAAACGCATTTTCATATGCCTTCAAGTTGGACGTCGGTTTTTATCTAAAAATAATGTTTCTTTGCAAACAAAACGGTAAAAACGATACGAACCGTCAAAGAAGTCTTAGTGAAGACTGAATGTAACTGGCGTTTTGGCGGAAGTTCCGTATAACACAGTTTTCTTTATAACAAATTTATTTCCAGAACATTAAAATATCTTAACATGTTTCATTAGATTTGAAGTCAAGTTTTAACTATGTAATATGACAACATAATTTCTGCTCTTTGTCCTTACACATTTTTTGATAATAGAATATCCCCTCCCCCCTACATGAAGGGTCGCTGCTGTTGTTTTTTTTTTTTTAAATGTGGATCTGGAACGGGAGTGAGGGCTGTCAGTGGACGGTTCGGTTCGGTTCGGTTTTAGGTCGCATATGCGCGACGACACAAGATTTTAGTATTCTATTGTTTAGAATAAAAATTTGAAATGCGCACGTGTTTTGGCAATGGCCTGCGTTTTAGTGGTAGTAAGCGCAGCCCCCGCCATACATCCCATTGGATGGAGTATTTGGGAGTTGGGTCGTTAGCAATAGAGTTTCGCTGGGGTTGCTGGCGCAGTTCACAGTTAACGTTTAATGTCGCTATATCAATATGTGTCGTAAACACAGTAGTAGTAGTAGTAGTAGTAGTGTGTATGAAACATGACATTTTGCCACAGTCGCAGTCGCTGCGCAGCCGTGATAAGCGCGGAAAGGCTGTTGACAATAAGTTTAAAGGGGGTCTTATGGCTGCAGCTTCAGTTTGAAAGAAGGCGTCTTTTTTAGTGTGTGCTTGCACATCTAGAAGTATCTTGGGACTCAGCTGTAATCGTCACCAAAGCTAGCGTGCCCCACTTCACACACACACCCACACCAATTGAAGCTGGGCCCGTGTGCATTTGCCTATGAATATCTCATGAACTGCGGAGCTCACGCAACTGAACAGAACATTTAATTTTACTTTGCATAAGTTCGCAGTGGCGAAAAAATCTAATCAATAAACCACACTCGTCCCTAACCAACCAACGCATTCAGCCGACAAATGCGAAAAATACGAATTGAAATAAAACATCGATACCCTTCGGCTGCTTGGCTTAACATTTGATTGGTTTAACCTCAGTTGGTTTATTAACAATTTCTTAACTCATTTCATAACTGTACTAAATTTGTTCGAAACATGTGTGCAAGCATTTTTTTGTTTATAATTTTATCAAAATTTGAAGCTCTTCGCATAGCTCGCTGAGCCGCGCAAGCAGAAACTAGGAACGCCACTAAGATAGTTCCAACGTACTTCATTTAGCGGCAGCCGGTGAAGGTCAGCTGGTTAAGCCTTACCTAACCTTATCGATGATAAATTATACCAAAAATATTTAAAGAAGTTGTCGGTCTTCCCGGTGCAATGATTGAATTCCTTTCGGTACATAAATATCTACCATCCATGTAAAATACAATATAGTCGAACTTTCTATAAACAACTATCAAGGGGACAAGAAAAAACCCGTTGTAGATAAAATTCGTATTATAGAATGGGTTTTTAATTGAAGTTTTATTCAAAATCTTCATGCATTTAAGACGTTACCAATATTTTTGAATGTTTAGGATGTAACCTACGAGCTCACATGTTTTTTCAATCATGTCTCCTAAAACTCAAACTTCTAACATTTTGGATCCAAAATTCCATCAACTCGACCTCCCCTTCCGCTTTAACTAATTCTATTTGTGCTACCTAAATTTTTTCTTTTTTACCTGACCGTCAATGTTTTTTTGTAAAACTTAGTTATTGTCTATCAAGACAAATTCTAAATAAAAAATTTATCTCTAAAAAAAAAAAAAAATGTTGGATCCAAGTACTATATTTTGTCAATATAAACAAAACACACAAAAAAATTATTAATATTTTTAAGCATTTACTTTATTCAAAAGCAACGTAATCAGGCATAATCTGTTTAGATTTTTTTTCTCCCTTGTATTTTGTTTCGTAATTCAAAAGCTTTTCAACAAATTTGGCATTATGACAAGAAACTTATTGGTGTGAAACTTGAAGTGAACTTTTATGAAAGCTCAATATAAAAGCATAATTTTTACAGAAAAATCTTTATATGCGTTCAAGCAAAGACCTTTTATTGTTAAGTCCATTGTCCTTTGTTCAAGTCCTTGCTTTCGATAACAATTTCAGTGCAGGGATTTAAACGGTCGTCGTATTCGATACCGAAGGTAAAGAGTATATTGGGTTTGTGCAATGTCCGTCATGGTGTCTGTCCGTCATGGTGTCTGTCCGTCTGTCCGTCCGCATGTTCGCAACTTTTTTGCACACCCTTCAAGTTAGAGACTTCAAACTTTGCAAATATCTTTATCTATGTATGATTGTCAAGTGTCAAGATTGGAGCTCTACGGCAACTAGGGGGCTTGCAAATCGATAAACTCGATAACGCAAAATCGATAGATCCAGCTATTTCGCAAGCCCTTACAGCTAGAACTACCAAATTTTGGGAGAAAATAGCTGTTAACGATCCCCAAAAAACTTCATCAAAGTTTTGGAGCCACGCTTTCTCGTTCCCCAGCCCTCTGCATTTTGAAATCAAAAACGCCTATAGTTTCCGCATTTTTTGAGCTAGAGCCGCCAAAATTGGTGCCAAGAGGATAGCAATTAACATCATAAATAGATCTGCAGCAAAACTTTGGACGCAACGCCCCCCCCCCCCCCCATACCAGCGCCCAGCCCCCCTTCCACCATATTCTACTAACTTTGAGCCAGAGTCACAAAATTCGGTTTGAGGATAGATATTGACATGATACATAGATCTGCAGCAAAAATTTTGATGCCATTTGACGACCCCATACTGCCCCAGCCCCTACCTTTAAAAAACTTTGAGCTAGAGTCACCAAATTTGGAAGGAAGATAGCTTTTTGGCATCCCCATCTGCACCAGACAATCTTTGAGGCAGCGTACACCCCTGCCGTACCCACGCACCATTGCAATCAGCTCTCTTTTAATCTGTTTTACTACTGGTATCTAGTATACCACACTTGGGTGCGTCCGACTGCAACGTTTCTACTTGTTTTTAAAAAGTATTGTAAATGAAAGCTCTATTTCGTACTTTTTTGTACATTGCTTATTGTGTTCTTCAATATTGTGAAGTGGACATGGCATCCAAAGTTTTGAGGCAGATCTGTGGGGGTCGTTATCATATGGAAAATAAGTCAGCAGCAGGTGATTTTGTTGAGTTAGAACAGCCTAACCGGGCATACGAAGGGCACAAGAGAAATGGCTAAAATAAGGGCTCAAGAGAAGATGGCAAAGCTGAGTTTGAAGTCTTAATCTGTTTTTTAATTTTAATGTATGTTTGCCTATTTGGGCGTGGTTAAATGGGAAAAAACCACTGCCAGTAACGAACTGCTCGTACTATGCAACGACATCAACTCATACCGAAGACTCACCCGTCTCTTCTAAGACAACCACATTTAATAACACAATTACCGTTATCTTTACAGAAGCACTCCTGAGGATTGGCTCCGCGAAAGAGTCACCACATTTAGATGCCTAAGCGTCATGAAAGAAGTTGAACAATGGAAGCCATGGATATAATCGAAGTTAAGTTCGAGTCAGCTGATATAACCGAGGTGGTGAAACTGAGCACCTTTGGAAGCCAGCAAATTTTGGTAGATGGCTTACTACCAAAAACAGCCGGTATTCACACAGCGAGCGCATAAATGTCAACAAGCAACCAACAAAACAATTGCGTAGCACTGAGTTATGCTTCAGTAGCTAAAACTTCTCTTCTACATCAGCTACGTGAGTCACATTATGCACCTCAGCAAAATAAGCTGTACCAAAAGCAGCCCAGACAGCGTCAGCCAAAACTAACTCCCAATCAATCACTTCCAGATTTGTTTCTCGTAGCCGCAGCCGCTGCAAACGCCGTAACACGCGATCCCAACGACAAGACTACAGCGAACCCATCTTTCATATCGTTGATAAACTGACTCCTCATTGAAGATCGCTTATCCAAGTCAGTCAACAGTGCCTCATCAACACTCACATCCTATAGGAAAAAAAACATAAGTTAATGGGAATACAAATTTACATTTATTAAACATATATATTGTAAATTTGAAGGCGCAATTCTATATATATACATACACTTAAAAGTCAATTGTATAAGAGTAATATAATGCAAAAAAAAAAAAACAACCACATTAAAACATGAACATTCTAAAAGAAAACAATAAAACAATCGAAAAGTTGCTTTTTTAAATATTGAAATTCAAAATTTTACAGCATACTTTTAGGATGGGAATTGGCAGAATGTTGAAAATTTAAAGTTCTAAAGCATACCTTAAGGAGGTAACTTAAATTGGGACAATTGGATTTAGAAAACTATCTCTAACTGGGTCACATCCTTACAAATTTTCAAAGGACATGGCGCGTTGGCATCGCTATGACCAGCTCCATCGAACTGCATTTAAGGATTATAGGGTTATGTAAGAACCCAAACACTTAACAAATTTCATTATTTTTGAGCTGAAATCACAAAATCCTTGTTTTCTCGACAACTGCAAGGACGATTTGCATTTCCTTTAGACAGATGATAGCCCTAAAAATTACAAATTTTTTGACATAGGTATCGAAAGGATCTGCAAGGATATGGCTGAGTAAAACATGATTTTCTGTTTTAAGAAAAGTCCTTATATTTCAGCTGTTTGAAGGACTTTTATCCTTTTAATTAGCTTATATTAATTGGCAGGCCAAGAACTATTTTATGGCCAAAGGACAACCGGCTAGTCCTTAAAACGGACGAGATAAAAAGGATTTTGTGATTTTTCATAAATTTTGTGACTTACCCCCTTGATAAATTTTAGGCAAATATTTTTGTCGATTTTCCAAAATCCTTGAATGCCGATTGTTAGAGCTCTCTTCAGTGAGCTCAAAAATATGTGTCCTTTTTACGTCCTTAAGGATATGACTGCGCTATGGACAAAAAACAGGTGTCCTTTTAAGGAAATAAGCTCTTACTGGGACAAATCCTTGTTGATCTTCAAAGGACATGGTGCATTGGCATCGCAAGGACTAAAGCTATCGAAATGCATTTGTGACGAGTCACATTTTTAGTCACGAAGACTACGGTATATATAATTCTACTTATTGTTTAAATATGGATTTAAGTCATTATGTTGAAAATTTAAAGTTCTAAAGCATACCTTAAGGAGGTAACTTAAATTGGGACAATTGGATTTAGAAAACTATCTCTAACTGGGTCACATCCTTACAAATTTTCAAAGGACATGGCGCGTTGGCATCGCTATGACCAGCTCCATCGAACTGCATTTAAGGATTATAGGGTTATGTAAGAACCCAAACACTTAACAAATTTCATTATTTTTGAGCTGAAATCACAAAATCCTTGTTTTCTCGACAACTGCAAGGACGATTTGCATTTCCTTTAGACAGATGATAGCCCTAAAAATTACAAATTTTTTGACATAGGTATCGAAAGGATCTGCAAGGATATGGCTGAGTAAAACATGATTTTCTGTTTTAAGAAAAGTCCTTATATTTCAGCTGTTTGAAGGACTTTTATCCTTTTAATTAGCTTATATTAATTGGCAGGCCAAGAACTATTTTATGGCCAAAGGACAACCGGCTAGTCCTTAAAACGGACGAGATAAAAAGGATTTTGTGATTTTTCATAAATTTTGTGACTTACCCCCTTGATAAATTTTAGGCAAATATTTTTGTCGATTTTCCAAAATCCTTGAATGCCGATTGTTAGAGCTCTCTTCAGTGAGCTCAAAAATATGTGTCCTTTTTACGTCCTTAAGGATATGACTGCGCTATGGACAAAAAACAGGTGTCCTTTTAAGGAAATAAGCTCTTACTGGGACAAATCCTTGTTGATCTTCAAAGGACATGGTGCATTGGCATCGCAAGGACTAAAGCTATCGAAATGCATTTGTGACGAGTCACATTTTTAGTCACGAAGACTACGGTATATATAATTCTACTTATTGTTTAAATATGGATTTAAGTCATTATAAAGTTTAAAGTTAAAGTTCTAAAGCATACCTTAAGGAGGTAACTTAAATTGGGACAATTGGATTTAGAAAACTATCTCTAACTGGGTCACATCCTTACAAATTTTCAAAGGACATGGCGCGTTGGCATCGCTATGACCAGCTCCATCGAACTGCATTTAAGGATTATAGGGTTATGTAAGAACCCAAACACTTAACAAATTTCATTATTTTTGAGCTGAAATCACAAAATCCTTGTTTTCTCGACAACTGCAAGGACGATTTGCATTTCCTTTAGACAGATGATAGCCCTAAAAATTACAAATTTTTTGACATAGGTATCGAAAGGATCTGCAAGGATATGGCTGAGTAAAACATGATTTTCTGTTTTAAGAAAAGTCCTTATATTTCAGCTGTTTGAAGGACTTTTATCCTTTTAATTAGCTTATATTAATTGGCAGGCCAAGAACTATTTTATGGCCAAAGGACAACCGGCTAGTCCTTAAAACGGACGAGATAAAAAGGATTTTGTGATTTTTCATAAATTTTGTGACTTACCCCCTTGATAAATTTTAGGCAAATATTTTTGTCGATTTTCCAAAATCCTTGAATGCCGATTGTTAGAGCTCTCTTCAGTGAGCTCAAAAATATGTGTCCTTTTTACGTCCTTAAGGATATGACTGCGCTATGGACAAAACTGAAACAGGTGTCCTTTTAAGGAAATAAGCTCTTACTGGGACAAATCCTTGTTGATCTTCAAAGGACATGGTGCATTGGCATCGCAAGGACTAAAGCTATCGAAATGCATTTGTGACGAGTCACATTTTTAGTCACGAAGACTACGGTATATATAATTCTACTATTGTTTAAATATGGATTTAAGTCATTATGTTGAAAATTTAAAGTTCTAAAGCATACCTTAAGGAGGTAACTTAAATTGGGACAATTGGATTTAGAAAACTATCTCTAACTGGGTCACATCCTTACAAATTTTCAAAGGACATGGCGCGTTGGCATCGCTATGACCAGCTCCATCGAACTGCATTTAAGGATTATAGGGTTATGTAAGAACCCAAACACTTAACAAATTTCATTATTTTTGAGCTGAAATCACAAAATCCTTGTTTTCTCGACAACTGCAAGGACGATTTGCATTTCCTTTAGACAGATGATAGCCCTAAAAATTACAAATTTTTTGACATAGGTATCGAAAGGATCTGCAAGGATATGGCTGAGTAAAACATGATTTTCTGTTTTAAGAAAAGTCCTTATATTTCAGCTGTTTGAAGGACTTTTATCCTTTTAATTAGCTTATATTAATTGGCAGGCCAAGAACTATTTTATGGCCAAAGGACAACCGGCTAGTCCTTAAAACGGACGAGATAAAAAGGATTTTGTGATTTTTCATAAATTTTGTGACTTACCCCCTTGATAAATTTTAGGCAAATATTTTTGTCGATTTTCCAAAATCCTTGAATGCCGATTGTTAGAGCTCTCTTCAGTGAGCTCAAAAATATGTGTCCTTTTTACGTCCTTAAGGATATGACTGCGCTATGGACAAAAAACAGGTGTCCTTTTAAGGAAATAAGCTCTTACTGGGACAAATCCTTGTTGATCTTCAAAGGACATGGTGCATTGGCATCGCAAGGACTAAAGCTATCGAAATGCATTTGTGACGAGTCACATTTTTAGTCACGAAGACTACGGTATATATAATTCTACTTATTGTTTAAATATGGATTTAAGTCATTATGTTGAAAATTTAAAGTTCTAAAGCATACCTTAAGGAGGTAACTTAAATTGGGACAATTGGATTTAGAAAACTATCTCTAACTGGGTCACATCCTTACAAATTTTCAAAGGACATGGCGCGTTGGCATCGCTATGACCAGCTCCATCGAACTGCATTTAAGGATTATAGGGTTATGTAAGAACCCAAACACTTAACAAATTTCATTATTTTTGAGCTGAAATCACAAAATCCTTGTTTTCTCGACAACTGCAAGGACGATTTGCATTTCCTTTAGACAGATGATAGCCCTAAAAATTACAAATTTTTTGACATAGGTATCGAAAGGATCTGCAAGGATATGGCTGAGTAAAACATGATTTTCTGTTTTAAGAAAAGTCCTTATATTTCAGCTGTTTGAAGGACTTTTATCCTTTTAATTAGCTTATATTAATTGGCAGGCCAAGAACTATTTTATGGCCAAAGGACAACCGGCTAGTCCTTAAAACGGACGAGATAAAAAGGATTTTGTGATTTTTCATAAATTTTGTGACTTACCCCCTTGATAAATTTTAGGCAAATATTTTTGTCGATTTTCCAAAATCCTTGAATGCCGATTGTTAGAGCTCTCTTCAGTGAGCTCAAAAATATGTGTCCTTTTTACGTCCTTAAGGATATGACTGCGCTATGGACAAAAAACAGGTGTCCTTTTAAGGAAATAAGCTCTTACTGGGACAAATCCTTGTTGATCTTCAAAGGACATGGTGCATTGGCATCGCAAGGACTAAAGCTATCGAAATGCATTTGTGACGAGTCACATTTTTAGTCACGAAGACTACGGTATATATAATTCTACTTATTGTTTAAATATGGATTTAAGTCATTATGTTGAAAATTTAAAGTTCTAAAGCATACCTTAAGGAGGTAACTTAAATTGGGACAATTGGATTTAGAAAACTATCTCTAACTGGGTCACATCCTTACAAATTTTCAAAGGACATGGCGCGTTGGCATCGCTATGACCAGCTCCATCGAACTGCATTTAAGGATTATAGGGTTATGTAAGAACCCAAACACTTAACAAATTTCATTATTTTTGAGCTGAAATCACAAAATCCTTGTTTTCTCGACAACTGCAAGGACGATTTGCAATTTCCTTTAGACAGATGATAGCCCTAAAAATTACAAATTTTTTGACATAGGTATCGAAAGGATCTGCAAGGATATGGCTGAGTAAAACATGATTTTCTGTTTTAAGAAAAGTCCTTATATTTCAGCTGTTTGAAGGACTTTTATCCTTTTAATTAGCTTATATTAATTGGCAGGCCAAGAACTATTTTATGGCCAAAGGACAACCGGCTAGTCCTTAAAACGGACGAGATAAAAAGGATTTTGTGATTTTTCATAAATTTTGTGACTTACCCCCTTGATAAATTTTAGGCAAATATTTTTGTCGATTTTCCAAAATCCTTGAATGCCGATTGTTAGAGCTCTCTTCAGTGAGCTCAAAAATATGTGTCCTTTTTACGTCCTTAAGGATATGACTGCGCTATGGACAAAAAACAGGTGTCCTTTTAAGGAAATAAGCTCTTACTGGGACAAATCCTTGTTGATCTTCAAAGGACATGGTGCATTGGCATCGCAAGGACTAAAGCTATCGAAATGCATTTGTGACGAGTCACATTTTTAGTCACGAAGACTACGGTATATATAATTCTACTTATTGTTTAAATATGGATTTAAGTCATTATGTTGAAAATTTAAAGTTCTAAAGCATACCTTAAGGAGGTAACTTAAATTGGGACAATTGGATTTAGAAAACTATCTCTAACTGGGTCACATCCTTACAAATTTTCAAAGGACATGGCGCGTTGGCATCGCTATGACCAGCTCCATCGAACTGCATTTAAGGATTATAGGGTTATGTAAGAACCCAAACACTTAACAAATTTCATTATTTTTGAGCTGAAATCACAAAATCCTTGTTTTCTCGACAACTGCAAGGACGATTTGCATTTCCTTTAGACAGATGAGAGCCCTAAAAATTACAAATTTTTTGACATAGGTATCGAAAGGATCTGCAAGGATATGGCTGAGTAAAACATGATTTTCTGTTTTAAGAAAAGTCCTTATATTTCAGCTGTTTGAAGGCACCTTTTAGAATGCGGCGTTGGCTGGCAGAGCTTTCTATCCTTTTAATTAGCTTATATTAATTGGCAGGCCAAGAACTATTTTATGGCCAAAGGACAACCGGCTAGTCCTTAAAACGGACGAGATAAAAAGGATTTTGTGATTTTTCATAAATTTTGTGACTTACCCCCTTGATAAATTTTAGGCAAATATTTTTGTCGATTTTCCAAAATCCTTGAATGCCGATTGTTAGAGCTCTCTTCAGTGAGCTCAAAAATATGTGTCCTTTTTACGTCCTTAAGGATATGACTGCGCTATGGACAAAAAACAGGTGTCCTTTTAAGGAAATAAGCTCTTACTGGGACAAATCCTTGTTGATCTTCAAAGGACATGGTGCATTGGCATCGCAAGGACTAAAGCTATCGAAATGCATTTGTGACGAGTCACATTTTTAGTCACGAAGACTACGGTATATATAATTCTACTTATTGTTTAAATATGGATTTAAGTCATTATGTTGGACAAATTTAAAGTTCTAAAGCATTACCTTAAGGAGGTAATATGGCATAGAGCAATTAAGGAGGTAACTTAAATTGGGACAATTGGATTTAGAAAACTATCTCTAACTGGGTCACATCCTTACAAATTTTCAAAGGACATGGCGCGTTGGCATCGCTATGACCAGCTCCATCGAACTGCATTTAAGGATTATAGGGTTATGTAAGAACCCAAACACTTAACAAATTTCATTATTTTTGAGCTGAAATCACAAAATCCTTGTTTTCTCGACAACTGCAAGGACGATTTGCATTTCCTTTAGACAGATGATAGCCCTAAAAATTACAAATTTTTTGACATAGGTATCGAAAGGATCTGCAAGGATATGGCTGAGTAAAACATGATTTTCTGTTTTAAGAAAAGTCCTTATATTTCAGCTGTTTGAAGGACTTTTATCCTTTTAATTAGCTTATATTAATTGGCAGGCCAAGAACTATTTTATGGCCAAAGGACAACCGGCTAGTCCTTAAAACGGACGAGATAAAAAGGATTTTGTGATTTTTCATAAATTTTGTGACTTACCTGTCCCTAAAACGAACGAGATAAAAAGGATTTTGGATTTTTCATAAATTTTGTGACTACCCCTTGATAAATTTTAGGCAAATATTTTTGTCGATTTTCCAAAATCCTTGAATGCCGATTGTTAGAGCTCTCTTCAGTGAGCTCAAAAATATGTGTCCTTTTTACGTCCTTAAGGATATGACTGCGCTATGGACAAAAAACAGGTGTCCTTTTAAGGAAATAAGCTCTTACTGGGACAAATCCTTGTTGATCTTCAAAGGACATGGTGCATTGGCATCGCAAGGACTAAAGCTATCGAAATGCATTTGTGACGAGTCACATTTTTAGTCACGAAGACTACGGTATATATAATTCTACTTATTGTTTAAATATGGATTTAAGTCATTATGTTGAAAATTTAAAGTTCTAAAGCATACCTTAAGGAGGTAACTTAAATTGGGACAATTGGATTTAGAAAACTATCTCTAACTGGGTCACATCCTTACAAATTTTCAAAGGACATGGCGCGTTGGCATCGCTATGACCAGCTCCATCGAACTGCATTTAAGGATTATAGGGTTATGTAAGAACCCAAACACTTAACAAATTTCATTATTTTTGAGCTGAAATCACAAAATCCTTGTTTTCTCGACAACTGCAAGGACGATTTGCATTTCCTTTAGACAGATGAGAGCCCTAAAAATTACAAATTTTTTGACATAGGTATCGAAAGGATCTGCAAGGATATGGCTGAGTAAAACATGATTTTCTGTTTTAAGAAAAGTCCTTATATTTCAGCTGTTTGAAGGACTTTTATCCTTTTAATTAGCTTATATTAATTGGCAGGCCAAGAACTATTTTATGGCCAAAGGACAACCGGCTAGTCCTTAAAACGGACGAGATAAAAAGGATTTTGTGATTTTTCATAAATTTTGTGACTTACCCCCTTGATAAATTTTAGGCAAATATTTTTGTCGATTTTCCAAAATCCTTGAATGCCGATTGTTAGAGCTCTCTTCAGTGAGCTCAAAAATATGTGTCCTTTTTACGTCCTTAAGGATATGACTGCGCTATGGACAAAAAACAGGTGTTGTCCTTTTAAGGAAATAAGCTCTTACTGGGACAAATCCTTGTTGATCTTCAAAGGACATGGTGCATTGGCATCGCAAGGACTAAAGCTATCGAAATGCATTTGTGACGAGTCACATTTTTAGTCACGAAGACTACGGTATATATAATTCTACTTATTGTTTAAATATGGATTTAAGTCATTATGTTGAAAATTTAAAGTTCTAAAGCATACCTTAAGGAGGTAACTTAAATTGGGACAATTGGATTTAGAAAACTATCTCTAACTGGGTCACATCCTTACAAATTTTCAAAGGACATGGCGCGTTGGCATCGCTATGACCAGCTCCATCGAACTGCATTTAAGGATTATAGGGTTATGTAAGAACCCAAACACTTAACAAATTTCATTATTTTTGAGCTGAAATCACAAAATCCTTGTTTTCTCGACAACTGCAAGGACGATTTGCATTTCCTTTAGACAGATGAGAGCCCTAAAAATTACAAATTTTTTGACATAGGTATCGAAAGGATCTGCAAGGATATGGCTGAGTAAAACATGATTTTCTGTTTTAAGAAAAGTCCTTATATTTCAGCTGTTTGAAGGACTTTTATCCTTTCAATTAGCTTATATTAATTGGCAGGCCAAGAACTATTTTATGGCCAAAGGACAACCGGCTAGTCCTTAAAACGGACGAGATAAAAAGGATTTTGTGATTTTTCATAAATTTTGTGACTTACCCCCTTGATAAATTTTAGGCAAATATTTTTGTCGATTTTCCAAAATCCTTGAATGCCGATTGTTAGAGCTCTCTTCAGTGAGCTCAAAAATATGTGTCCTTTTTACGTCCTTAAGGATATGACTGCGCTATGGACAAAAAACAGGTGTCCTTTTAAGGAAATAAGCTCTTACTGGGACAAATCCTTGTTGATCTTCAAAGGACATGGTGCATTGGCATCGCAAGGACTAAAGCTATCGAAATGCATTTGTGACGAGTCACATTTTTAGTCACGAAGACTACGGTAATATATAATTCTACTTATTGTTTAAATATGGAATTTAAGTCATTATGTTGAAAATTTAAAGTTCTAAAGCATACCTTAAGGAGGTAACTTAAATTGGGACAATTGGATTTAGAAAACTATCTCTAACTGGGTCACATCCTTACAAATTTTCAAAGGACATGGCGCGTTGGCATCGCTATGACCAGCTCCATCGAACTGCATTTAAGGATTATAGGGTTATGTAAGAACCCAAACACTTAACAAATTTCATTATTTTTGAGCTGAAATCACAAAATCCTTGTTTTCTCGACAACTGCAAGGACGATTTGCATTTCCTTTAGACAGATGATAGCCCTAAAAATTACAAATTTTTTGACATAGGTATCGAAAGGATCTGCAAGGATATGGCTGAGTAAAACATGATTTTCTGTTTTAAGAAAAGTCCTTATATTTCAGCTGTTTGAAGGACTTTTATCCTTTTAATTAGCTTATATTAATTGGCAGGCCAAGAACTATTTTATGGCCAAAGGACAACCGGCTAGTCCTTAAAACGGACGAGATAAAAAGGATTTTGTGATTTTTCATAAATTTTGTGACTTACCCCCTTGATAAATTTTAGGCAAATATTTTTGTCGATTTTCCAAAATCCTTGAATGCCGATTGTTAGAGCTCTCTTCAGTGAGCTCAAAAATATGTGTCCTTTTTACGTCCTTAAGGATATGACTGCGCTATGGACAAAAAACAGGTGTCCTTTTAAGGAAATAAGCTCTTACTGGGACAAATCCTTGTTGATCTTCAAAGGACATGGTGCATTGGCATCGCAAGGACTAAAGCTATCGAAATGCATTTGTGACGAGTCACATTTTTAGTCACGAAGACTACGGTATATATAATTCTACTTATTGTTTAAATATGGATTTAAGTCATTATGTTGAAAATTTAAAGTTCTAAAGCATACCTTAAGGAGGTAACTTAAATTGGGACAATTGGATTTAGAAAACTATCTCTAACTGGGTCACATCCTTACAAATTTTCAAAGGACATGGCGCGTTGGCATCGCTATGACCAGCTCCATCGAACTGCATTTAAGGATTATAGGGTTATGTAAGAACCCAAACACTTAACAAATTTCATTATTTTTGAGCTGAAATCACAAAATCCTTGTTTTCTCGACAACTGCAAGGACGATTTGCATTTCCTTTAGACAGATGAGAGCCCTAAAAATTACAAATTTTTTGACATAGGTATCGAAAGGATCTGCAAGGATATGGCTGAGTAAAACATGATTTTCTGTTTTAAGAAAAGTCCTTATATTTCAGCTGTTTGAAGGACTTTTATCCTTTTAATTAGCTTATATTAATTGGCAGGCCAAGAACTATTTTATGGCCAAAGGACAACCGGCTAGTCCTTAAAACGGACGAGATAAAAAGGATTTTGTGATTTTTCATAAATTTTGTGACTTACCCCCTTGATAAATTTTAGGCAAATATTTTTGTCGATTTTCCAAAATCCTTGAATGCCGATTGTTAGAGCTCTCTTCAGTGAGCTCAAAAATATGTGTCCTTTTTACGTCCTTAAGGATATGACTGCGCTATGGACAAAAAACAGGTGTCCTTTTAAGGAAATAAGCTCTTACTGGGACAAATCCTTGTTGATCTTCAAAGAACATGGTGCATTGGCATCGCAAGGACTAAAGCTATCGAAATGCATTTGTGACGAGTCACATTTTTAGTCACGAAGACTACGGTATATATAATTCTACGTATTGTTTAAATATGGATTTAAGTCATTATGTTGTCACGGTGCAACTTAGAAATAAACGTCGTCTGCGTAGAGTTTGGCAGCTCAGTCGAAATCCTCGTGACAAGGCAGCTCTTAATCGTGCAAGCAAAGACCTGAAGATACTTCTGTATGATTTACGCAATGAAGGGTTGGCAGACTATCTTCGAAACGCGGAACCAAACGGGGTTGAACATAATCTCTGGAATGCCACTAAATATTTAAAGAGGCCCATCAAAAGAATCCCACCTATACGGAGCACTGCTGGCCTGTGGTGCCGATCGAATGAAGAGAAAGCAGGGACATTTGCAAAGCACCTAGAAAAAACTTTTACCCCTTTCAACCTATGCTCTTTCAGGGATGTAACTGCCACGAATTCATTTCTGGACGCACCCTGTCAAATGGATTTGCCGATCCGTCCCACAGACACAGAAGAGGTTCAGAGCATAGTCGCCAGCCTGAAGTCCAATAAAAGCCCCGGATATGATGGCATAGACGCAACAACCATAAAGCTCCTCCCGTCATGTGCCGTTGCCTTCCTCACAACCATCTACAATAGTATCATTAGACTACACCACTTCCCTTCTCAATGGAAGTGTGCGGAAATCATAATGATACCCAAACCAGGAAAGCCTGAACAGGACCCTGCCTCCTACCGTCCCATCAGCTTGCTGGCGATCCTGTCTAAAATATTTGAAAGAATATTATTAGTAAGACTACTGCCAGTCCTGGAAGACGGAAACTTAATCCCAGCCCACCAATTTGGCTTTAGGAGTCAGCATGGAACGCCTGAGCAAATCCACAGAGTTGTACATGCGATCCTCAACTCAATTGAATCTAAGAAGTACTGCTCCGCTGCATTCCTAGACGTGAAACAGGCCTTTGACCGTGTCTGGCATCCAGGACTACTCTATAAGCTAAAACGCGTGCTCCCAGCGCCACTCTTCCTACTGCTCAAATCATACCTAAAGAGGCGAACGTTTTATGTTAGATGTGATGCATCGGAGTCAGAAATCTGTTCAATTAACGCCGGTGTTCCTCAGGGAAGCGTTCTAGGACCAGTTCTCTACACGTTATACACAGCAGATCTTCCAGTCCTAAACAGAGATGACCTGGTTATCGCCACCTATGCAGACGATACAGCTTTCCTGGCCACTTCAAGTGACCCTGCAACAGCATCGGCCATCCTTCAAGCCCAGCTGTCTTACCTCGAGCCATGGCTCAAAAGATGGAACATCGTGGTCAACGAAAATAAATCAGCACACATAACCTTTGCTACCAGAACAGAATCCTGCCCACCAGTTTCTCTAAATGGCTCGACCCTGCCGTCGGAGCACACAGTTAAATACCTTGGATTAACCTTGGACAGGCGGCTGACTTGGTCGGCACACATAAAGGCAAAGCGTAAGCAGCTCTCCTTAAAGCTCAGACAACTGATGTGGCTCCTTGGACGTAAATCCCAACTCGACCTAGAAAACAAACTGCTGCTATACAAGGCTATTCTAAAACCGATATGGACATATGGGATCCAGCTTTGGGGTACAGCCTCAACATCCAACATCGAGATACTGCAGAGATTTCAAAATATAGCTCTTCGCAGACTGGTAAACGCACCATTTTATGTTAAAAATCTGGTGATCCATAGGGACCTTGGAGTTCCCACTGTCTCCGAAGAGGTAAGCCGTTACAGCCAAAGATACATAGACAGGCTCGAGTCTCACTGCAACCACCTAGCTATTAACCTGCTAGATAACAGCACCCAGACTCGCCGACTCAAGAGGCACCACCCTTTGGACCTTCCTTTTAGGCCGCCTAAAGCATGGTAACATTAAGATATTATAACTATCCCCATAAATGAAAAATTCCCCTGTAAATGTTTACTTATAAAATTTACTTATTATCTATAAGATAGATTGTAAATAAAAATATATAATAAAAAAAAAAAAAAAAAATAAAAGTCATTATGTTGAAAATTTAAAGTTCTAAAGCATACCTTAAGGAGGTAACTTAAATTGGGACAATTGGATTTAGAAAACTATCTCTAACTGGGTCACATCCTTACAAATTTTCAAAGGACATGGCGCGTTGGCATCGCTATGACCAGCTCCATCGAACTGCATTTAAGGATTATAGGGTTATGTAAGAACCCAAACACTTAACAAATTTCATTATTTTTGAGCTGAAATCACAAAATCCTTGTTTTCTCGACAACTGCAAGGACGATTTGCATTTCCTTTAGACAGATGATAGCCCTAAAAATTACAAATTTTTTGACATAGGTATCGAAAGGATCTGCAAGGATATGGCTGAGTAAAACATGATTTTCTGTTTTAAGAAAAGTCCTTATATTTCAGCTGTTTGAAGGACTTTTATCCTTTTAATTAGCTTATATTAATTGGCAGGCCAAGAACTATTTTATGGCCAAAGGACAACCGGCTAGTCCTTAAAACGGACGAGATAAAAAGGATTTTGTGATTTTTCATAAATTTTGTGACTTACCCCCTTGATAAATTTTAGGCAAATATTTTTGTCGATTTTCCAAAATCCTTGAATGCCGATTGTTAGAGCTCTCTTCAGTGAGCTCAAAAATATGTGTCCTTTTTACGTCCTTAAGGATATGACTGCGCTATGGACAAAAAACAGGTGTCCTTTTAAGGAAATAAGCTCTTACTGGGACAAATCCTTGTTGATCTTCAAAGGACATGGTGCATTGGCATCGCAAGGACTAAAGCTATCGAAATGCATTTGTGACGAGTCACATTTTTAGTCACGAAGACTACGGTATATATAATTCTACTTATTGTTTAAATATGGATTTAAGTCATTATGTTGAAAATTTAAAGTTCTAAAGCATACCTTAAGGAGGTAACTTAAATTGGGACAATTGGATTTAGAAAACTATCTCTAACTGGGTCACATCCTTACAAATTTTCAAAGGACATGGCGCGTTGGCATCGCTATGACCAGCTCCATCGAACTGCATTTAAGGATTATAGGGTTATGTAAGAACCCAAACACTTAACAAATTTCATTATTTTTGAGCTGAAATCACAAAATCCTTGTTTTCTCGACAACTGCAAGGACGATTTGCATTTCCTTTAGACAGATGATAGCCCTAAAAATTACAAATTTTTTGACATAGGTATCGAAAGGATCTGCAAGGATATGGCTGAGTAAAACATGATTTTCTGTTTTAAGAAAAGTCCTTATATTTCAGCTGTTTGAAGGACTTTTATCCTTTTAATTAGCTTATATTAATTGGCAGGCCAAGAACTATTTTATGGCCAAAGGACAACCGGCTAGTCCTTAAAACGGACGAGATAAAAAGGATTTTGTGATTTTTCATAAATTTTGTGACTTACCCCCTTGATAAATTTTAGGCAAATATTTTTGTCGATTTTCCAAAATCCTTGAATGCCGATTGTTAGAGCTCTCTTCAGTGAGCTCAAAAATATGTGTCCTTTTTACGTCCCTTAGGATATGACTGCGCTATGGACAAAAAACAGGTGTCCTTTTAAGGAAATAAGCTCTTACTGGGACAAATCCTTGTTGATCTTCAAAGGACATGGTGCATTGGCATCGCAAGGACTAAAGCTATCGAAATGCATTTGTGCCGAGTCACATTTTTAGTCACGAAGACTACGGTATATATAATTCTACTTATTGTTTAAATATGGATTTAAGTCATTATTTTATAGCATTTAAGAGTCATGAAGACGACTGTATATATTTTTGCTTAGTTTTCTAGTTTTTAAGTGTTACATTCTTCTAGGGTTAAGGGGTTTAGGTATTAAAGCAACGGCAGCAGAACAACGGCAGCAGAGACCTGGCACGAGCCAAGCAACGTCGGCAGCAGAGCAACGACAGGACGAGCCAGAAACAGAAGCAACGGCAGCAGAGCAACGGCAGCAGAGACCTGGCACAAGCAAAGCATCGGCAGCAGAACGACGGCAGCAGAGACCTGGCACGAGCCAAGCCATGATACAATTATTATGGTAGTGTCATGCGAGCAACGCTCTCTTTTTTCTGGTACCAATCGACAGTCGCAAAGTGCTTGTCGTTGTTGTAAGACGTCCGTGCGGACGAATTTTGTTCTGTTTGTTATGTTTGTTCATGTTTTTTTTTAGTTTAG
Source organism: Scaptomyza polygonia (assembly GCA_035044585.1). Classification (NCBI taxonomy): domain Eukaryota; kingdom Metazoa; phylum Arthropoda; class Insecta; order Diptera; family Drosophilidae; genus Scaptomyza; species Scaptomyza polygonia. Next base: position 970,567 of record JAWNNU010001670.1, read on the forward strand.
ATTTTTACTTGTGCCGTTTACATTGCCCAACGAAGTAAAAAACTTTATTTTAAGATAAGAATACATTTTCGTATCAAAAACCTTAATACTAAATTAAAAATACAAAAACAACAAGTAGAAACGTTGCAGTCGGACGCACCCGACTGCGGTATACTCGATACCAGTAGTAAAACAGATTAAAAGAGAGAGCTGATTGCAATGGTGTGTGGATACGGCAGGGGTGTATGCTGCTGCAGGGCTGTATGCTGCCTCAAAGATTGTCTGGTGCAGATGGGGATGCCAAAAAGCTATTTTCCTTCCAAATTTGGTGATTCTAGCTCAAAGTTAGAAGAATATGGTGGATGGTAGGCTGGGGGAGGTATGGGGGGGGGGCTTGGCATCAAAATTTTAGCTGAAGATCTGTGTATGATGTCAATTGCTATCCTCATACCAAATTTGGTGACTCTAGCTCAAAAATAGTAAAATTTGGGGGAAGGGGGGATGGGGTTGGTAAGGGGGGGCGTGGCATCCAAACTTTTGCTGCAGATCTATTTATGATGTCAATAGCTATTCTCAAACCGAATTTGGTGACTCTAGCTCAAAGTTAGTAGAATTTGGTAGAAGGGGGGCTGGGTGCTGGGGGCTGGTATGGGGGGGGCGTGGCGTCCAAAGTTTTTCTGCAGATCTGTTTATGATGTTAATTGCTATCCTCATACCAAATTTGGTGGCTCTAGCTCAAAGTTAGTAGAATATGGTGGAAGGGGGGCTGGGGGCGGTATGGGTGGGGGGCGCCATCCACTTTTTTTGGGTTTCTTCATCACCTATCTTGGCCTCCAAAACTTTGATGCAGTTTTTGGGGGGTCGTAACCAGTTATCTACCTACCAAATTTTGTGACTCTAGCTCAAACACTATGGAAGATACACGCACTACCGTTTTTAGCGAAGCGTTGGGGTGGTTGAGGGCGGATAGGGCAGTATAGATGGGCGTGGCATCCAAAGTTTTAATAAATTGGGTTCGAGATCGTTACCACCTATCTTGGTACCAAATTTGGAGGGTCTAGCTCAAAAACTGTAGTAGATATGGGCATTTTTAGTGTTAAACTGCGGGGGGGCTGGGGGCGGTATGGGTGGGCGTGGCTCCAAAATTTTTGATGCAGTTTTTTGGGGATTGTTAGTAGCTATTTTCTCCCCAAATTTGGTAGTTCTAGCTGTAAGGGCTTGCGAAATAGCTGGATCTATCGATTTTGCGTTATCGAGTTTATCGATTTGCCAGCCCCCTAGTTATCGTAGAACTCCAATCTTGACACTTCAATTTACTATGCCATAGATAAACAGATTTGCAAAGTTTGAAGTCTCTAACTTGAAGGGTGTGGAAAAAAGTTGCGAACATACAGACGGACAGACGGACAGACACCATGACGGACATTGCACAAACCCAATATACTCTTTACCTTCGGTATCGAGTATAAAAACAAAACATAATTAAAAATAAAAAACTATTAAAAATACTACTTTACAATAATAATAATAAATGTTTTTTATTTGAATATGAATATTTATTTTAATTTAAATGTCACAACAAAGCAACCAAAATGTATCGGCCGTATACATACAACCAAAACACTTTTTATACCTTACTCTGTCGCACTAACAAAACAACCCCTTAAAAGAGTCAAGAGAGTAAAATAAAGAGAGCAACTTGACTGTCTCCCTCGCACTCACATGTTCAAATCAGTTGGTACTTGGTTGCTCGCATGACACTACCATATTAATTGTATCATGACACTACCATATTAATTGTATCATGAGCCAAGCCATGGTTGAATTATACATGGTTAAGTCGTGAGAGCATGCTCGCTCAATTTTTAGGAGCCTGTTGTTAGTCGCAAAGCAGCTGTCAACGTGATAAGTTGTGAGTGCGGACGAATTTTTCGTGGAATTTTAAGGTTATGTTACTTTTTTAGAACTATGTTTATATGTTTTATACGTTTATACATGTTTCATGTCATTTTATTTCATTTACATAATCAGTTAAATAATCAATTATGCTATCTCTCTTGCACTCGCATGGTCTTATCAACAGGCTCCTTCTGCCGCGCATGACTTAACCTTGTATAATTCAACCATGCCTGGCACGATCCGAAGCGTGGGCAGCAACGCCGATAAACGCAGCATGGAAAGGGTTCAGCAGCGAAGGGCCACGATCGCCTTGACGAGAAAACGCGGAAGGCAGTCACGGAGAGAGCTCGAGGAAGTAAAGTCGCGATCGCTACGGCGACAATGTAACTCACCCGAGGGCGCAGTGGAAACCACGAGGACCAAGCACAAGGATCAGGAGCAAGCAAAACAACACACGAGGAGACAAGGAGCAGGAGCAAACCCACATACACACACACGAGGGCCCAGGGTAAGCGAGGCTGCGAGGTTTTGTTCAAATTCCTATGACTATGGTCTGGTGCGAATAGGCAGGGGAGTAGGAACAAACTTTTTAAGAATAAAGAGAAACACAATTATAATGAAAGTGGAAAATGACGTGTGTGTCGTAATTGTAGAAATCTGTTAGGAACTGTACGAGTGCGAAAAGTGCGTGTGGTCGCCCACCGTTTGGGACTCCGTTGGCTGGTCGCTTGGTTTATACCGCGTCAGCCCACGTGTTCTCAAACGACGCTTGCCTGTTTTCGAACTCGGTGCGGCCTTTGTTTAATACCAGGAGCATTCGAGCCGGAACAGACGAAGGGAAATTACCACACTCATATGCTACCCGCTTTTTTTTTTTTTAAAACACGGCGTTTTTTTTTTTACCCATATCCACAATCTAACAGTCCCGGCACAATACAAATTTCTTGTAGGGTGGCCCTGGAGAGACTGATCTACCTCAGCCTTAGAAAAAGCTACCTTACACATTCAAGGATTAAAGTTTTATGTGTAAGTTAAATAAGAACAAGTAGAAACGTTACAGGCGGACGCAACCGACTGCGGTATACTCGATACCAGTAATAAAACTCATATAAAAAAGACCTGATTGCAATGAGGTGCGGATACGGCAGGGGTGTACGCTGCCTCAAATATTGTCTGATGCAGATAGGAAAGGCAAAAAGCTATCTTCCTTTCAAATTAGGTGGCTCTAGCTCAAAGTAAGTAATATATGTATGTGGGAAGGGGGGCTGGAGGTGTGGCATCAACATTTTTTGCTGCAGATATGTGTGTCATGTCAATTGTAGGGTGTGGAAAAAAGTTGCGAACAAACGGATGGACAGACGAACACCCACCATGACGAACATTGCACAAACCCAATATACTCCATACCTTCGATGCCCTGAACCCAGTTGCTGCGGTTTAATCCTTGCGCCCTAAAAGTCTGCTTTGCTGTTAAAAATAATGATCAATGTAAGCAAAATTAAAAACTGACTTAACGATTTCTCCGGTGTTTCTAAACCGATTTTTACGAAATTTTCAGAAAAGTTTAATCGTTACCCATTTTTTCAACCCCCATTTTTACATTTTCCAAATTCGATATTATGTTTAACCGATTCCTTGTGTATATCGGAAACCTGAATAGTTATCGATTATTTCAAACAAACTTGTTCTGCTTATGGTATAGGAGAACTTATATTCAAAATCTGAAGTCTCTAGTTCTTGTACATACGGACATGGCTATATCCAGTCGGCTGTTGATGCTGATCAAGAATATATATATGTACTTTATGGGGTCGGAAGGTCAGGGTATAAAAATATATACATAGTACAAAAGGGTTAAGATATACTTATGATTTTTAAAAACATTGAACGTAAAAAATAATTTTTAAAATAAGCATTTGACAATAATGATCAAAGCGTTTTTCTTATATTTGTTTCCCTATATACCACAAACAATAAACAATTACCAGCTTATGTAAGTGTTCCACACTCGAGCCGGCGTTCAGCCCAGACTTAAATCAAATAATTGAAAGCTTAATTCTACTTTGTATTTGAATGCACAAAAAATTATAAAAAATGGATACAAAAAAGTACAGGGTTCGACGATTTTTTTTAATTCGTTTAACTTGTTTATAAATAAGTTTATCTTTAAAATTATATACATACTTAAAGAAGTAAAGTTTTCTTGTTAACGTAGACGCATTTTTTGTTTGTTTTGGTTTCTATATTTTTTTGTGCAAGTTTACATAAATTCAGTCGTGATTTAAAATTGTTTTCTTAATTTGTTTCTATAGGCAATATGATTGTTAAATGATTAATGCAAACCAGGCGCTACACACAACAATGCTGCGTTCGATCAGTATTGTCTATCAGACATACAGACATAAACAAGTATCTATGTAAATGCAGCTCGAACATAGTTCCAAGGTATATTATATATATATATATATATATAAGAACACCAATCTTCCAATACTTTGCCGCCAACAAACAATTTAAAGACAACAAATACCAATGAATTATCTTGCTCTTTTTTGTAATTGTGTAAGTATTATTAGTAAGTATTTAAAACTTAACTTAAGCAGCCCAGCTATCAAAATTATATCTCATCGATTTCTTACTCGAAGAAGCGCCACACACTTTTTAATCTACTTTATATATTTAGGTTTTATGATTGTTACAAATTAGACATTATAGTGTTAAGGAGTTCTTGAAAAAAGAACTTGAGTAATTTAAAAAAAAAACAATAAAATACATTTAAAATCGCAACACGAACAAAAACGCTCTTACAATAAGCATCTAGTACAATAAGCATTATACTAATAATGATGCTTCAATGTCTACTGTTTAATTGATAATTGTTATTTGTTGTTTTTTGTAATAGTAAGTGTTTTCAGCAATCGCAACAATAAATGAGCAGCAAATTCATAGATTGTTTCCCATCAAATATTTTGAATATGTGTGTGTTTGTGTGTTTTTGCGTTTTCTATTCATTTGCTGATGCTGTTCGCAAGTATTTAGGAAGTGTTTGGCTATTTTGTCTTATTGTTAATGTTATTCTTATTTCTGTTCTGTTACTTTTCAGCGTATTATTGTTATTTAAATACATTTAACTGGCGTCCATTTGAATATCAATAAACTAAGCAAATGTTGCAGTGCTTTGCTTCACATTTAATGCAAAAGGGGAAATGGAATCTAACACCACCTCTTTTTTTTTATTTTGTATATTTTCGATGCAACTACGACGTATTAAGCGCGTTGCATGCACTCTTCAAAAGCAGAAGGCAAAAAGGGAAGCCAAGTAAGTCGACTATAATCCAATCAAAATTTTATATAGTTGATAGACGTTGAGAATGCATTTCAGGTCGCTTGAAAAGAAGCTCTCTGTGTATCGATCTAAAGAGGTCGGCCTGTTCCAGTTTGTTTGGGAATACTCTTTGCTCAGGGAATGCGACTGGGATATACCCTGAATGAACCCTAGACATAACGCGTACAGTCAAAGTTTGTATCGATGTGTGTCTTGGTAACTGACTTTTAAAAATATTGTAGTTATCGTTGGCTTGACTTAATTAAAATCCCAAATCAAAGTCAATAAATTAACGTGCTTACACAGACAGACAGAAGGACATGACCCAATCAACTTGGCTGATGATCCTGATCAAGAATAAACTATGTTTAAGTGTTTATAGTACTTAATGGGTTCGGAAGGAAATGCTTCCTTCTGTCCGTTACATAAATTTGCACAAAATCATTATACTCTTTCCAGTGAACGGGATCACGCACGGTATACATAATCAATTTTGATAATATGGTAATTTTGCAAAAATATACATACGCGCTTATGTGTTTGATGTGTGGTGGTTGGTTGGTGGTGTGAAAAGTTTATTGACTGACTGAGAGACTGACTGATTGGAGCAGGCTTGCCTTATGTCCAATTGATGAGCATCACTGACTGACTCTGCCTTGGGAAAGATCTCTGGTACTAGTATTATAATGATGTTTTGTGTTTTTGTTTTGATTTATGTATTTTGTTTGTTGTGATTTCTGCTGTTGGTTGGTGTTGTTGTTGCTGTTGTTCTTGATATTCTGCCTGGCTGTTGCGTTGTGTGTGCATTTTTTTTTTTTTTTTTTTTAGCTCGGTGTTTGATGATGGGAATTACGTTTTTAGGGGTTGTGGTTGTGGTGGTGGTCGTGGTGATGCACACACACACACACACAAGATCTAAGCATAAGCATTTTAAATTCCAAGACTGCAATTAGACAGAAAGAAACAGAGATAGAGAGAAGTATAGAGAAAGCAAAAAAAAAAAAACAACATGTAGACAAAAAAAAAAGTTAAAGGTAATACTAGATAGCATACATAAATATGTAACTAATACTATACTATGCATGTGTTTGTTGAGTGTTGGTGGTTGTTGAAAGTGAAGTCTTGAACTACTGATTGATGGATGCATATCGTTTAAATTAAAGTAACATACATAAATGCCATTTTTATATACAAATAAATATTGCCAAAGTTGTCGTTGGTCGTTTAGCCCAACAATGTAATTTAACATTATACATGGATATCGCATCATAATTTGTTTATAAAGTTTTGTGTCGGCCATAAAATTAGCTATTTGCTATGATTTACCATTTGGGTTACTAATGCAAGTTAAGCTTAGGCATGTATTATTAATTGTACACATAGCTATATATATTAAAAAAGTATTTTTACATCTATGTACACATAAATGTACATCGAGTACACTGTTTTGTGTATACATACATATGTTAATAATATCTAGTCAAAGCTGAGATGTAGTATGTATGCAAATACGAATAGATAGAGATATGAATGCAGAGAGCATAAGCAGTTAACATTTTCAATGCGTATTTGCGTTGTTCTCGTTTAATACTACAAATATTGTTGGACTAATTGACAAACGATTGTTGTCATGTTATTGAGTTTTTTTAAATTTAACTGCATTTTCTGACACTGGCAAAACTACTATTAATTAATTAATTATCTCAACTGCATTTGCTTTGATTGCCAAACATCATCGATCTTATTTCGGTGGGGCATTAATGCTGATGGTTTTGGGCCAACTCAACTGGTTGACCAACTAGAAATCCGTGGCTGTAGCTTGTCGAAGCGCAGACTACACACTTATCAACTCTATTAATGACTTTGTAATGTCACAATGCCAAATGTTATTTCTGATTGAGTGTACCTAGCCTAGCCTAGCCCCGCCCCGCTCCCTCAAATCGTCGGTACAACTGGATGTATTGTATGGCACAGATTCACTCAAATACTCGAAGCGTGAGCAAGTGAAAACGTATGTTTATGTGTGTGTGTGTCGGATGTATGTGTGTTTGTGTTTGTTTGTGTGCGAGAGACACATAGAAAGTTACACAGATAGAGAGAGAGAGAGAGAGAGAGAGAGAGAGAGGTAGAGAGAAAGGTGAGCAACGCTGCTGATTCTCTGATGGCTTACATTCGCGATCCTTTCTGCTGCAAGACCTTGGCGCGATCATTTAGCTCGAGCTCGCGACCAACCGTTGAACCACATTCTTTGGATACAACGCACAGGAACTCATTATTCTCAAATGGACCATAGTTGTTGTATTGCATGCCGACGCTTATAAGCTGCTCAAAACGCCAGCCATCCGACAGTGTTGAGATCATCTAAAAACCATTATGATAACGATTATTATTGGTATGGTATGGGTGTGCAAATGGCAAAAAGGACATTACCTGTGTCAGTTCCTGTTCGCGACACTGCAGCACACGATACACACGCTTCTTGTCTGCATGCGGTCTCTGTGATTCATTGGATTGGATTGAGATAAGATAATGATGAGTATTGCGTATTGCGAATTGTGTCAGGGGGGTTAGTTGATACGTTACCTGATCTCTGTGATTGATGCACTCCTTGACTAAGGCTATCAACTGTGTCACATTGTAGAACTCGGCCTCCTCGAGCACCCCCTCTTCCGAAACGCCGTCCAAGACGAGTTTGCCATGTCGCAAATAATTTAGCACAGGTGCAAAATACTTTGGGTCTCTGTCAATCAAATAAGCGCCCGTCTCATCCTAAGCAGAAAAAAAAAATAATAATAACGCAATTAGACATCGACAATAACATTACCTTTGCAATGCATTGTATGTACGTATATATAGTATCAAGTAAGTAGCAGGGTACTTTAGTTTTTATCGGAAATGTGTCAGTTTTGTAGTACAAGGCAAGGAAGGCATGTGGGTGCTGTCGTCTTCTGCGTTTGATGGCTTATGCATTATAAATGTGCATAATGGTAAGTAAACAGAACAAACACACACACACAACTTGGGCATGCAGTTTAGCTACTTTAGTGCCACCGTGCCCTGCGCTGCCTGTGTCTGTAAAGACATTTTTCTATATACATACTGCACTTAAAAAGTTTTCTTGCCGTATTCTTTTCTAATATACTATGTGCATGCACTTTGCAATAAATGCCAACCAGAAGCAGAAGCAGCCAGCCATTCGGCATTGTTGTTCTCTGTTTGTGCTTTTGTTTTCTTGGTTGTTTTTTTTAACAATTTAAGCATCGAAACGAAAACAATAAAAGAACCCATACATACTCTTTCGCCTCGCCGTCTCATCCGTTCATCTAATAGGTGAATGAATGAATGCCTTTGAATATAGTATGTACATAGTATACTAAATACATGATAGATATGTATGTATGTATATAGTATTTGAACATTCGCGGGTGCCTTAATTGGCGGGCACTGAGCTTTGGGGGCTGCTGCCTTGGCATTAGCTAGCAGTGGCCAGTGGCGTTGGGGTTGGGGTAAAGGGAGAGAGGTAAAGAGCGGTACAGGTTGTGCGACAGACTGCCAGAACAACAAAAAATTAATAAATAACAAAAGCGAGCGAATCAAAAAAAACACATTTGGACAAAAACAACAATTGAAACTAAACTATTATGCATTTGCCAATACGAACGAATGTTGAAGCCAAATACATACGACATCGGCATCGGTATTTAGGCATTCCGTTCGTGTATTCATTCGTCTTGTAAACAAAATGCGGGCAATGGAAAATGGCATATATATATATATAATCCATACGTGGCAAACTCATACCTATTTATGATGGGAATCTTTGCAAAGAGTTTATGACGCTGCCATGGGAAAATGCTTAGTGTTTGTCGTTGGTGTTGTTGTTGCGGCGCGTAAGGCACGCGGTTAAGCAACTCGACTTGCATCACGACCCTGCTGCAAGTCTATGCCCCAGCCATATGAACTCCAAGGTCGTAATTCAGCTTGCAACAAGAGCAACAACAAAACACATTATGTTAGAACAAAAAAGCTTTGGATTGGAAAGCTATTCATCAAACGAAAAGTATCCCAAAGTATCCCAGGTCAATTTCCATTTATTTAGATATTCGATTTTATGCACGTGAAAACGAAGCGAAGCGCTCAAATTTTCAGTTACCAAAGAACTTCACACAAATGCTAACACACATATGTATATATATTCGAGCTAGTGCAGCGCAGCCTGTGTGCAGCCCACTAACAACACGTCGTCGACGCAGACGTCAACATTAAATGCATTTTGGGGGCGGCAATGGCTACGGCTGCTGCTGCTGCTTCAGCTACTGGAGGGCTGCAATTGTTTGCAGAATGACCTGCATTGCTAGTGCTAGTGCACATTGGCTTTCGAATAGTTTTTGGTGTTGGTGTCTTTCTTTTTAATGACTATAAGAAAAGCTAATAGCTATAAAAGCGCAATGACTGCTTTAAATACTTGCATGTGCTGTATTGTACGGTATAAGTACCGTATGTCTTTATGTTATTCATATATGTACTTATGTACATATGTAAAAGTGCATGTATGTATAACTCACTCGATCAGATATTAAATCACAGTCCTCTTGTATAAGACGCGATAGAAACGAATTGGGGTCACGGGAAAGCGTCGTTTTCGTGGTTAGAAAGTAGGTGCCACCCACATTTAGCTTGACCCATTGGTCTGTGCCCTGTTTCTTGAGCACATTTGGGCTTTTGCGTGAATTAATAAAAACTGTGCTCATATTGCTGTTATGTGCTTCTGTTGCTGCTGCTGTTGATGCTGGGACGTTTGTGTGGTTGTTGTTGCTATTTTGGTATTCTTTTGAAGATAAGGAAGACGTGAATGACAATGTGCTTGCTGTATATGGTTATTCTTGCTTGATTGTTGTTGTTGTCACAGCTGCATTTGCTTGCTAGTATTCTTGTTGGTGAGCATTCATATGCATACACAACAGTAAAGATGTATGTAAATCTATATACACGTGGTTACCGTGGACCAGCAATTAGTTTCTTTCGCGTCTTTATTGCTTATTCCGACGTTGTCAAAACTGTCACCTTATTTGAAGTTCGTTTCTTTCTTTCTTTCCTCCGCGCTGTGCAGCTTTGCCTTGAAACTATGTTATCTATGTATGTATGTTTGTTTGTCCAGTTTCAGCTCATGCTTTTGCTCCTGATTCTGCTGCTTTGCATTACTGCGTTCGTTCACTACTTCACTATTCTACTGCGCGAGTCCGTCTAATTTAACCGCGTTTTATTTTGAGCAACTCATTTATGTCACCGTTCTATTTGCGATTGATGTGATGGCGAATTAATTTTCATTGAAAGGGCATTAAACAACAAAACACTGTCAATTACCGATTGATTGTAGTGTTGGCTTTTCGATCAATTTTTCGAATGTATCGCTTTTGCGATAGTATGTGACCATATTTAACATTTTGCGAGCTATTAGTACGATACTTTTTGCATGCAATCTTGCGTCTCAGCTGTTCGTCGCCTGATATTTATGCTATTGTACAGCACTTATTTTTTCAACGCCATGCATTTTGCTGGCTGCGATGAAACGACAACCCACTATTTTAAATATGAAATTCAAATAAAATATCGTTAATTTATAAAAACTTTATACACTTGCACTTTTCTTACTTAAACAATTTAAAAATAAAAAAAAATAAATACAGACAGATAAGATTGCTAGCCGAGCTTTATATGACAACAGGTGTTGGCCCTGACGCGACGCTGTTTTCGCCCACGTGGCGCCTGCGCAATATTTAAAATTGTTGCAAAACAAGCAAAATCGCTTTTTAGTTAACTAGCAGCTCTTTGACAGCGCAGACGTGATCAAAGTTGGTAAAAACGACAATTGGACAAACATTGGTGACACAACGCGATAATGACAGCTTGGAAACTTTTTGTATTTGCTGCACTGGCTGCTGCTTTGGGACTGGTTGCGTTTGCAAACGCCTTGCCTTCGCCCATGTTATACAAGCGTAATCCGGACGAGAAGTACGAGGCGGGTGAGTGTGCTCTAATAGTATGATCTTGTTACAGTATTTTTAAGTATTTTTTGTCGACCCGCGTTAAGATCTTGTTGCTGTATCGTCGACCGTGATTCCGCTTACTGTGCTTGAGGTGAGCTATGGTTTGGGCGGTAAGCCAAGTGATGCCTACAAGGCTGCCTATTTGCGCAAGCTGCGCAAGCAGGTGCTTCAACGAGAACGGACCGAGGGAAGCAGCGTTCCACTATCCAAAGGCGAAGTCTCCGAACTGCTACCCGCCCTAACCGCACCCAGCGAAGCAGACGCTCTGATTACAAGTAAGTAATTCGCAGAACCATCTTCTTTTTTTTTAAAAAAAGCATTAAGATTGTTTATGTTTATTTTTTTGTATCGAATTTGAATATTTACAGTTAAGTCCAAGCAGCTGGAGGCGGCCAAAGTCAAGGCCGTTTAATGTGGACCTATCGTCGTGAAAGACAGCAGATTGGCCCAAAACTTCTTCATTTTGTTGGCGTCTCAATGATATCATCCCAACAATAACAATAACAACAGCAACAGTTAATAGCGGGGTTATATATGTACTAGTTAATAAAGTTTGCGACGACTTGATTGTCTCCAAAATAACGAAAAGCTAATGTGGTTTTTACCTTATTGGGCATCAGATGAAACATTGGCCAAAATCAACTTACACGTATGTACATATGTATGTATGTACATGTCTCGTACCAATGTCTTAATAGTCGTTCAAATTTAATGGGCACACAATCATCATGATAAAACTAATTAGGTAGCGGCTCAACGTATGAGTGCGCGAATGAAAACCAAGCTTTCTCTGCTCTTCGTCAGAGAGAGAGATTGCGGAAGAAATATATAAAAATAGATGGCGGCAGACATGATGAATCAGATTCACGCCTGTGTACGTTTGAGTTAAAGCATTGCAACTCCTTTGACTGCTGCTGCTGCAGTTGAAATTTTCGCTTTGCATGCTGAGCGCGCGCTTAAATGAGAGAAAGAGCTTAAACAGGCAACAACAACAAAACACCGATCACGAAGAGCAATGTGCCGCCTCTTTGCACAGCACTTGGAACAGCTGAGCGACTGGGCTCGTTCGGTACAAAAAACTGAGCAAGCTGCCAAGAACGAGCTCACTTTTACATCATTCCCATCGATCGTATTTTGAAAAAATTCAAATACATAATAAGAATGCTCTCACGAAGCTGAGTTCATTTTGGGCTTTACCCAATACAAAAATCTGTCATAATAAATACATAGTTCTGCATTTTTAATAAATAATCGCGTTTTTTTGACTTACGGTATAAGCAGAACATTAAAAACAATAACTTAATGGACAGATATGGCCAGATGTTGAATATGTAGTCCATGTACAAGTTTAAAGTTCAATATGCATTTTCATCCATTTATCAAATACAAATACCTTAACTACATAATATAATAACCGGCTATGTTAAAAAGAACCATAACCAGCATTAGGACAACAATGTTAGCCGAAACGGAAAACACTTGTCCAATGTTGACTCGTTTTCGATTGTTATGTCCTGAGTGCTGCTGCTGCTGAGTGCTGCTGAGCTGAGCTGAGTGGTGAGTAAGGGAATAATTTTGATATTGGTTGCCTTTACCCCAATCAGAGGGAGTGTGTGTGTGTGTGTGTGCGGTTGTCATTTGTGACGTGCCTTGACAGAATTATGATTAAATCAAAAACGACGGGAAAAGACAAGAAAAGACACCCACGGCAGAACCAATGGCAACAATAGCAACAATATTAAAACATTGCACTCGTCAGAAAATACCGACGGTGGTATACTCTGCTATCGGTAAAACAATTGCTGTAAAGAGGGATTATTTAGAGGGATTTCATTGGCTGTCTTTTTGCCAAATTTGGGAGGGGGCGGGAGGGTACACCAGCTTAAAAACAGTAAAAAACTGCAACCCACGGACACCGCACAAAACCAAAATATACCCATTACCTTTCGGTATCAGAGAACAAAGTTGGATGGATGTTAAATGTTGGACAAACAGTAAGACAAAGCTTAGCACATTTCATTATACTATACAATATACTTAGTATAGAGTAGTAGTAAAGTAGTGTGTGTGTGTTTGTTTGTAGAAGAAATGACAAATAGCTGCCATAAAAAAATAAACAACATGTTATTGGGCAAAAACACAGAAAGACAGAAAGAAAGAAAGAAACAGTGATTAATTTCTATGTATAAACATAAACGTTACTGTTGTTTCACAAAAACACAACTCATAACTCAATTTTGCAACCCATGAAATATGCCTATTTGCCGAAAACAATTTACAGTTCGTTCGAGTGCAAAGACATGGAATAACAACGAAATTTGTCACTAAACAAACTTTAAAATTCAATTTCAAGTTGAAGAAGCAAACAATAACATCACATACCCATTGAATGCGAGTGTCCACTCTAAGCTGCTCGTGCATCGTGCAAACATTTAAAGCCAACACTTCAAGAAGCTGGGGAAATGGGTTAAGGATCGATTCTCGGTAAGCGAAAAAGCCGCCATTTGCGTATGCGATGCGTTGCGTGATGGGCAAACATTACTAGTTTGTTAGACAGGAAAACACATTTAAACTGGCCAACAAGCGACACACACGCACACACATGCACACGCACACCTGCCCATCAACGCTTTTAGCTTTCGGGTGTCAGCGGCTCTCCCAGTTTTCCAGTTGCCCAGTTTGTTATCACATAGATTTTTTTTTGTCCTTGAAGGAAAAGAGAGTGTATTCAATATTCGTTACCATTTTTTTTTTTGGCTACGCCCTGCTTTGTTGTTGTGCATTGTCTGTTTGTTGGTAGCGGGCTTAGCTAGCTAGCGTTCCCACTCGCTGTCAGCCTCTTTTCCTTTCGAAACCTTCCCCCCCCCCCCACCGCTCTTAAGCCATCTCACACCGTCGCGGTGTATGTGTATGTTCTTGAAATCGGTGTCCTGTCAATGTAGTTGTCACACAGGCAAGATGACTTCCTGATGCAGCTTTTAAACGCAAACATAAACCAGTCGGTGAGTGACATATGGCACGCACACACTCTTTAATATGTGGGCGCCTAAAAGCATGCAGCAATCGAAGAAAAAATTCGCAACGTTGCAACGTTGTTGTGGAAAGGCAAGTCGAAGATGCTGATGCTGATTAAACAGCGACAAATGCGACATGAAACTAGTTATTTGCAAGTAGCATAAAAACTATTTGCACCTCTTTCTCTCGCTTTCTCTCTCTCTCTCTCTCTCTCTCTCTCTCTCTCTCTCTCTCTCTCTCTCTCTCTCTCTCTCTCTCTCTCTCTCTGCTTTCTTTGTTTGCGTTTGCAGAACCTATCGACCTTTGCAAACATAGTTTAATGTTTGTGCTTTAAGTGAAATTCTTTGAACTGTCATTAAGCTCAAAACATATACATAGTACTTAAATCATATACAATTTGGTAAAAGATGTATTTTATTTGGTTCTTTGTGATAAAAGTGATTGATAACAGATGCATTATTATTGGAACTTGCTTCAACTTCATCGAAAGCAATTACTATTTATATATAATTTTGGCCCATAGATTCGACTTAGTCACGTCGACTAGAGCACATCTAAATTGTTTTTTTTTTTTCTTATAACTTTTACTTTTACTTTAACGTTTGCTTTTGCTGTCAACGCCAGCAGCTGTTAAATGTGTTTGATCTGCGCATTATGCGTTTCCACGCTTTTTGGCTTTACCCTTGTTACCCCACGCTTTTTCATATATGTGATGTGTGTGTGTGTGTTTAAATAAGACAGAAGACACCGATGGCGGCACATCGAGGGGAAGGCTACATTGACTTTAGCCGTTGGCTGTAAATGCCAAACGAATTAATAAATTTTTGTTTCTGCATTTGTCTCCTCCGTATCAACAGCCTATCTGTCATTTCAAATTTTTATTGGTCAACACTATTATTACAGTTTGGCCGGTGTACGAGATCCTATTTATAATCGATACCGAAGCTAAAGAGTATTTGGGGTTTGTGAGTCATGGTGTCTGCCCGTCTACTTTTTTTTTACACCGTCCGCACTGGAAACGTGAAACTTTCCCAAAATCTTTATCTATGGCCGGTACTGGCTGGCAAATTGATAAATTCGATAGCTCAAAAGCGATAAGTCCACGTATTTCGCAAATCCTTACAGCTAGAAATACCTTAAAGAAAATATCTACTTGCAATCCCAATAAAACTGCATCAACAATTTTGGAGCCACGCCCACCCATACTGCCCTAGCCGCCACCAAACGGCACTAATGCTGCGTTAAAAACGAAAATGCGTGTATTTTTCAGAGTTGTTGAGCTAGATAGCTGGTAACGACCCCCAAAGATGACCACGCCAATCCAAACCGCCCATACTCAGCCCCCTTTCGCCCACCTTTTAAAAACTTTGAGCTAGAGCCACCAAATTTGTAAGGAAGATATCTGGTGGCATCCCCATGTGCATCAGACAATCTTTGAGGCAGCGTACAACCCTGCCGCATCCGTACCCTTTTGCAATCAAACCTCTTTTCATCAGTTTTAATGCACAGGTGTCGAGTATACCGGAGTCGGTTAAGTCCGAATACAACTTTTCCACTTTTGTTATATGAATATATTGCTCGGTACGGACGCTGTACGAACACCTTTCGGCGCATATCAAATAATGATCAATTGGCATGAAATTTGCATAATGATCAAGGTACACGGATAATTATGCAAATTTCATGCCAATAAATTGCTACAACAGAATGTAAGCTCGAAACTTTACTCAGTAGACCGAACAACGGGAGGGGGCCGTGTGTGGGTGTGCGTGTGTGTTTGTGAATTGAGCAAAATTCAATGATGTGGAAAATTGTTTTAATCGACGTCCCGGCCCGGGTTGGCCACGACCGCATCCAAATGCGCGTCCCGCTCCTTAAATGTAGCTTGTGGCAAGCAACTTGCTACAGCATTCGTCTCTTTTTTTCTTCATGCGTGTGTGTGTGTGTTTGTGTGCGTGACGTAGATGTAGAGGCGAAAGCGAAAGCAAATTTACAAAATACAAGTCAAAGCCAAAAACCAACAAATGCTCGTTGGATGGAACAACGCCCAAAAAATGTATCTTAAGCGCTTTCAACTTTTACTCCCCAACTATGAAATCGATGATGATGATGTGTGAGTTTTTGTGTGTGTGTGTGTGTATGCGTGCGTGTTTCCTCATGTGTGCGCATATGTGCGTGAGTGCGCTTTGAAGATATGGGCATATTTTGTTGGCATTGACTACTATGATATGTCCCTGAATGTCTCCCAACCGACCCAATCGACCCAACCGACCAGTCCCTTCTCCCTTCGTTCTTTGTTTGCTGGCATCCAACGAATCTGCGCTAAGCACACAAAATATGCTATGCATACACGCCGCACACACATCGGCTGATGGTACAGTTGTTATAAGATGAGGTGAAATGAAATGCAATGATTGTATGATTCGATTTTAGAACACACGTAGACCATTTTTAAAAGCATACAATAAGATGAAATGAAATTGCAATCAGTTTTTTATTTGATTAGTGAATTTGGTTTTTAATTATTCTGATCTTTTTACATCTGAGTTAGTCTGAACTTTAAAGTCAAAAAAGGGATTTACATACATACATCTCTGTCACGCTGTGGCTAGGAATAAATCTATCATAATAAGCATGCCAACAGTCTTTTGTGTTATCGGTCGTTGCGCTGCGGCTCCTCAATCAAATTTTGGGTCACTTTGGGAGCCACATTTATGTAGGCAATTTATTAATTTGGCAAGACCGCAGAGCCAGCAGGGCAAACAAGCATCCGACAACGCATGCTATTGCGACCCAAAAAACCGAAGTTGATGTCGAATATAAAGTCGAAGTCAAAGCCAAAAGTCCAAAAAGCCTCGACACTGACGATGACTATGAGACAATGACGATGACTATGACTATGATTGCCCATGGCAGATACAGAGGCATCAGAGCATCATTCACCACAGTCATAGCAAGGACGAAACGAAGGCAAAAGCCTCTCAAACACTTCTCTCACTCAGCCTAGCCTAGCCTAACCTGGGCTGCCTGGCCTAGCTGAATTCACCAAAAAGTTGCAAGTAAAAAAGTTTCATTGGCAAAATGCGCATAATCAAAACAATAATCAACACGTGGTTTTTCAGCCTTGTCAAAAGAGCCGAAGTCAAGGCGAACGAGCACCCGAATTGCCGAACAGTCAACAAAAGTCGAGCGCCACCGAGCAGCTCTGACCTCAGTGAGGACAAGTTGCTCAGCTCAGGGTGCTGACACAGCCGATGTTATTCATTTGGACCTGCGCAGCAGCAGACAATTTCTTTTCCTCGCCTATGCTGCCAGACTGTTGACAACATACAAATAATACGTTTTAAATGACGATGTTCAGGATAAAAAATATATATGTTTTTTTTTTTGCCAAGATATTTTTTTTAAGAAACATTTAACAATTGCAGAAAAAGAACATTGAAACTATCTGGCAGCGCCAACTGCTCCAGAGGCAAAAAGAAAGAGAGAATTTGTGTTAAAGGCTGTGCTGATACGAATTCGCAATGGTTAGGGCGTTTTGGTGGCTCTTTAACGTGCTCAATTACAAAAAGAGAGCAAGAGAAAGAGAGAGAGGCAGAGAGATAGAGAGAGAGAGAGACAGAGAGAGAACGAGAGAGAGAAAGAGTCACAATCAGAGTCGGGGACCTTAAAAGCCTGCGCGCTCCTTTGACATTGACAAAACGGAAGGATGCTATGGAATCGTCCCATCGGGCATTGTACCCCCACCGCCCCCCCCCCCCCCCACTCGGCCTATAGTATGGGTTTTGGGCATTGGGCCACACACACACACACTCACACAAAGCGAGCGAGTCTAGAGGCAAAAGAGAGCATTTAAGTTCTGGGAACACAAAAATTCACACGCACACGCACACACACACACAGCTGCGATTGTAATAGGCGTTGGTGCATGTGTGAGTGAAGTTTCTGTAAATTTCGTAATCAGCATCCATTTTTTGATCAGAGCTTTTTCGCTGCTTCTGTCGCTGCTGATGCTGCTGCTGCTGCTTGTAGTAGTAACGGTTGTGCTTCTGGCCCGGGTTGGCAGTGCCACTTCGTTGCTCGTCGCATTCAGTCCGCATCGGCATCGCCGCAATTCGTCAGCGGGCTAATAACAGTGGCCAACAAACACGCGACGACGACAGTGATAGCATAACGACACAAAACTCAGACTTAGACTACAACTTCAACTTTAACTCAGTCAGGCTCAAACACAACTCAACTTAACCAAACAGAACGGAACAGAACAGATGTGGACGACGGAAGACGACGAAGGAGCAGGGACTAGCTCGCACAGTTTTTACTGCTGACTGTGGCCATAAACAAACGAAAAAAAATAACCCCATATAGACAGTCAAACAGTTAATCAGTGAATGTAAGCAAACAAACGCAAACCTTTCCTGCCCTAGAGTTATTTAGCTCCATAAAAATTGACAAAATCCAAAAAGCAGTTAGCGCAAATCCAGGATACAAATTCAGCTTGCACAAACATACATATATACATATAAACATATATATACTTATTAACGTACATCTGTGTCTGTGTGTGTGTGTGTGCGCCGACGTAGACGTCGACGTCGACATCGACGTCGGCATCGTGCGTGTCTTTGAATCTTTGGGTGTGGACTTGTTTCTTGTTTTATTTTGCTGCTTTTGCTGCTGCTGCTGCTGTCTTTCTCTTTTTTTTCTCTCTCTGCGTACCACAGCTACAAATAGCCTTTAAAAAAAAAACAAACACACACACACACAACACCAACAATCAGTGTTCAAAGTGCATGCCAAGTGCAGCTAAAATGATGTTGCTGTTGCTATTGTTGTTGTTTTTCAGTGTTAGAATCTAATAGCACACACCCGCAAAACAAGTACACAAACGAAAATGCTCTTAGATAGCTTTGAAAGTCAGCTTTCTTATGGTACAACTACACACATAGTTACTTACTACCTAGCGTTGCCCTTAGCTTCATGCTGTTTGCCTTAATTAAGTTTCGCCTGAAAGTATGCAACGAAATTTTTTTATGTGCCTTATGAGCAGCCAGCTATCCACCACGCCTGGGCAAGAATCTGTCATGCGAACAGTTTGCGAACTGCAGCTGCACAACTCCATGCTTAATACTATAAGTACATATGTATGGCTGTTTATTTTTCAAACTTTTTTTCGAGTGCATCGTCGCGTTGTCGGCAAAGAACGAAAGCCGATTATAAGTGACAAAGTGAAGAAGCGGAAATAAAGTAAACAAAAAGTAAATAACTTAAGATCGAAGGTTCACTAACTGTGCCCGCTAAGTGCCAACAACAATTAAACTCCCAAGCTTTCCCCCTTCGGCTGCGACCCCTTGTTAAACCATAGTTGTACATATATTCCAGCCAAGTGGAGAGAGCCCATGAGATAAACAGCAATTGTTGCAGTTGTTGCAACTTTTGTCCAAGTTTTGTGTAGTGTCTTTCTTGGTATTTTGACAAAACTCGCAATGACACTCACATTCACGCACACAAACTCACGCGCACAAAGCGAATTAGCAAACTTGACACACGCAACAACAATGAGAAGAACAAGTAGAACATAAATGTTTATCAACAGAATTAATTGTGTATTTGTCTATGTACATAGACTATACAAATTGGATATTCCTATAGACGGACATATGTGTGTGTATGCCCAAATGTAAAACAAATCTGCTGACTCTCTCTCCTTTTTTTCTCCGTATTTTAATTGGAATTGTTGCTGTTGCTTATGGTTGGGTTGAGGATGGTGTTGGGGGGAGGTGGGGTTCTTGTCTTGTTGTTTCTGTTGTTTTTTCTCTGCTAATGAATCGCGCATCATCAACGTCGAAAAGATAACACGCCCCATTTTTCTCCGATGCCGTTTTTTTTCTTTCTTGTATGTTTTTATTTAGCTTTCTTCAAATTTTTTATTTTTTTGGCTGGTTGCTGTGGCGTCTGACACGTCTGCAAAAAAGCAACAACATCGAAAATAGCGTGACATGGTTAAAGTGGCAAAATGGCCAAAAAAAAAAAAAAACAACAGAAAAATACTAATAAGTAGCTGAGTTGTCTTGCCTCTCGGCATCGGCAACAGCAACAATCACAATAATGTGGCAGCGACAATATTAGGAATACATTCCACATTCACAACTACTATAGGGAAGGTGAAGGACACTGTGCATGCGGGATGGGATAAAATGTGGGGAGAGAGAAAAAGTTGGCCAACTTCACCACAAAAAGCAAACAGCTAACAGGGCGGGGCATGCGACAGTTGAGCCAAATGTTCACACACAAAAATAACAACAGCAGCAACAAAAATTGCACGGACCTTTGCCTATTGCCAATTGCCTATGGGCGTGGCGGTGTCTGCATCAAGTAAATAGCAGAAGAAAAACCCAAAAAAAATAACACAGATAACTGTCGCACAACCAAAAGGCGCACAACTTGCCCAAAAAACCGGAGCTCATGTCGTTGCCAAAGGAGCGCTAACCCCTATGTTTTCTTTTATTTATTTTTAACGTAGATAAAGGAATGTGTGTGTGTGTGTGTGTGTGTGTGTGTGTGTCAGCAAGTTAAGAAGCTGTCGAAGGAGGACGAGGTATGTTGGAATGAGCGGAATGTTCAAATGGAGGTGTCATTAATATGGCAACGAAAGCAAACGACAGTTGATGATAATGATGATAATGTCATTGCAGCAACAACAACAATATCTACATAAATGTAGGCGGCGCAGGGGACAGAACAGATGACCCGCAACCGACTGCGGTGTACTCTGATAACTCCATACAACAACAAAAAACAATAACAACGCATATCGGTATCAAAACTCTTGGGGGACAGCAAGTTTGTTTACTCTCGCTTAAAAGTTGTAAACGATATGGAGCTTTTTTCCGTTTTTAAAAAGGCGAGCAGCATAGGTGGTTGGGCGTGGTGGCATCTATAGTATAGCTTCTTACCAAATTTGGTAGCTCTACCTGAGAGAATGTTGTCGATTATTGTATTCGATATTCCACAAAACGAGTTTTGATACTGTAACGGACCATCACCATTTCGTTAAACTCTTTACCTTCCGGTATCCGGGGCATAAAAATTTATCTGTCGAATTCACTAACCATAAAGTGTCTAAACGAGAATCGTATAAAGTAAAGTATCGTTTTTTGTTCGGTTTAAGACTCTACCTCTTTCCTCATAGCTTTTGGTACAGTGTATACAAATAATATTCATACAATACATCCGGACTTTAGGGTCTACAGAATTTATTCGCACGTCCCAACACTAGAACTAGAACTATAGTCAAACAAACATTCAGGTAGATCGTATATATATATATATATAACTTAACATTTATATGTTTGTATGTGTGTGGGTATTTATGTCAGCACATTAGGCAGACAACGTTGCGTATGTGTAACGGCATCAAGCAGCAAACATAGCTAAGCGAGCCACCAATGAAGCCAATGAAGCCAGTGGCGAATTTTATTAGCTTTTCGTATGATACAATTTATTGCTGCCTTGGCATGTGTGTATAAATAGATGGGAATATCTTTATATATATATATATATATATATATATGTATATATATATATATATGTATATATATATATATTTATATTGTTCATTGTGTGGTATCAATTCGTGCACGTGATTGTTGTTAATACCCAAGGTAAAGATTATTTTGCATTTGTGCAACCCATCCGTCTGTATGAACGCAACTCGTTTTAACACCCTTCGAACAAGTAGAGACTTTTCCCAATATCTTTATCTATGGCCGGTACTAGCTGGCAAATCGATAAATTCGATAGCTCAAAAGCGATAAATCCACCTATTTCGCACATCCTTGCTGCTAAAACTACCTTATTTGATGAGAAGACAGATGCCACGCCCACCAATACAGGCCACAGCCCCTCTTCTGCACCAGCTTGGGTCACCAGATAGCACTTGCACAAGCTTTAATAGAGGTATCGAGTATACCGCAGTCGGTTGCGTCCGATTGCAATGTTTCCACTTGATCTCTTTGGTTTTGTAGCATAGGCTGAGACACGAGCACGAATAGCAACAACACGGATATAGGCGAAATAAAAGACAACGTGTTTGTATGAGTATTAGTATGGTCATGTCTATTGAATAGCTGTGACCTTCTCTGTCTTTGACTGCTGTGTGGCATGTGGCACATGTGGCACTGCAGCACCAGCAGCAGCTGTTGTTGTTGTGGTTGTTGCGGCTCAAACAAACCAAACCATCCCGCAAAAGTAATCACACAGCTCTCTGTCCGGCAGCATTGGGTCACCATCAATAACAACAATAACAACAAAATAGCCTAGGCACACACTCACCAAATGTACACATATCCCGCAGTTTGGCTTTCTCTTGACAGCAACTAAGTGGCAAAATACGATTTAAGACAGTGTCCAGTGGCAACCAAAAGCGCCCAACAAATTGAGGATGTGGTCCATAAGATTTTTCTGCGGTCTTCATTCAGTCCTAGTCTATATATATTTTGTAGTCACCCACCCAATCACAGTTCCCCCTATCCCGCTACCCGTTGACAGCTCCCAGTTCCAGTGTCAACAGCAACGCCCTCAGCTTAAGCTGCAACCCGAGCAAATACGACGTAGAACGTAAGAGCGAGTGTGACCATGAGAGTGACAGAAAAGGCAACAGACAGCGAGCTAAGGACTATATTGACAATGTGCTGACGTAGTAACGTTAGCAGCGGCTTTATCCCGAGTCACCCATCAACATTAACATCCTACAACTTAAGATAAATAACCTAAAGTATCTAGCCAATATTACAAGTATGAACATCAATAATAATCATATCAGTATACACAAATATAGAAAATAAAAATAAAAATAATATTATGATTGAGTATAGACCAATTTTATGAATTGGCTAAGGAACTAGTATTATAGTAACAGCCTTCAAGTTGATGGCCATTAGTCATCCGACCTAATTACAGCAAGTCGTAGCAAGCAACAGCTGTAACTATCCAGCAACTGTGTGTGTGTGTGTGTGTGTGGTGGTATGCTTGAGCTTATATTGTGTATTTGAATTCCATGCATATTCTGCGTGAAGGAGAAGAAAAATATCTGAATTAAGGAATGCCCCAGCAACGATTAAATCAGCAACAACAACAACAAAGGGTGCCACCTTTGCGCCCATAAATACGACAAACACTTAAAATCATGGTGCACACTGGTGCCGAGTCTGTCGAAGCCGACAACAACAATCAGAACGGTTGCAGCTCTCAATACAAGCAGCAACTAGCAGCAACAAATTAATGACGGAAACGGAAAGCGTCAGGTCGTTACAGCTGTATATGCATGTGAGTGTGTGTGTGCGCCTTTCAATTGTTTTGCGTGTGAGTGTGTGAGTGTGTGTGTGTGTGTGTGTGCGCTTCAAAATTAGCAATGCATAATGGAGCCGGTAATTTCAATAAGTTAAGAGACTGCCAGAACGGTGCAACAACAACAACAACAGTTGCCACAGTTCGACAAAAACAGTAAGAGAGAAATCTACATTCTTTTCACACAGAAGAAGCAGCCGCCAAACAGGAAAAGGAAATGGAACTGTTGTTTATAAACCCAATCCATCCATCAAGAAAAAACCCAAAAACAAAATTCTATACAACACAGCATATTTTAACATACATACATATGCAAATAGTACATGTGTATGTAAATACATAAAAAGAACAACAAGGACGAGACAAAGAACAAAAACGGAAATAAAAACAAAAGGATAATCAGAGATACTGCAAATGAAAAAGATACAAACAATAAAAGAATTAGTAACATCATGAAATCAAATTAGCCACAAAAAGATGACGTGACAGCAGCAGCAGCAATAAAATCGACGAAAACAGCAAACAGAGCAATAATTAAATTAAATTGAAACATAATTATTGCGTTGAAGAGAACAGCGAGCAACACTTACTCAGCTTACTCCCAGGGTTTCGGAAATTTTCGCCTATGGTTATGGTCGAATTAATATGCCATGCTCTGCAACAGCAGCAACAGTCGCAGTCACATTCGACGCACGGCACAAACAGCAGCAACAGCATACAGCATATTGAGAAGTGGTGTAAAGAGGAGCACAATCCAAGCAGCAGCAGCAGAAGCAAAACAAAGGTTAAGCTGAAATGCAGTGGACCTTTAACGGTGCCACCAATAGTTGCTACTGTCGCTGCCACCAAGCAGAGTGACAAAAGCAAAAAACGTTTCATTGTCGTTGATAGTACAAAAATGTCAGCGACAACAACACAAACAACATCTTTCGAATCCAAGCTTGATTCAGAATTAGACATTGCCGCTGTCAACGATGACGACGATGACGTGAACCACAACAAAAACAAAAACTATTGCAACAAATGCAGCACTGCCAACAGCAACAGCATAGATCACAATACTACCAATAATACTATAAGATGCATCACAACACCATCGACAACAACATTGGTTAACGGGCAAAAATGTCGATTATTGCCATTGTTGCACCTACTATTAATCATTTATGCATGCCCATGCACCGATGCTTTGCGGCTGACAAACGGCGGCAGCAGCACCAGTCTCAGCAAAGGCGTCGGTGCCAACAAAGAGCAACTAAACATTGGTCTGATTGCGCCGCACACAAACTTTGGCAAGCGCGAATATTTGCGTAGCATCAACAATGCAGTCACCGGCCTGACCAAGACACGCGGCGCCAAGTTAACTTTCCTCAAGGACTATTCCTTCGAACAGAAGAACATACACTTTGATATGATGTCATTGACGCCAAGTCCAACTGGTAAGTACAAGCACAATAACCAACAAAATATAACATAACTTATCATATCATTGGGTATACTTCGCAAAACTATTTTGATGTCGCCTGTTAGTAGTTTTGTTATGTTTTCACTTATCACAAATTCGAATTGAAGGTAAGTATGAAAATTTGTGGAGCACCTTCAATAAAATTATATCTAAATTTTTGTGGGGTTTACTCAATTATATACATACAGTTTAAGTATTTCTGTGATTGGTATGGTGTTTCCTGTGTTTACACCAGTTGACGTTGCGGCAGTTTCCACCGCTTTTCACCACTTGCCAGTATACGAAGTAGGACGAAGGACACTCGAGATGCTCGAGCTTATGAATAGGATTTAACTTGAATTCACATTATCAAATTGAATAGCATAAGCCAACGACACTTTTAGTTAGCATTCGTCTTAAGCTACTTAGGCACTTAGGCATTCTATTTAAGTTAGTTTATAAGGTTGTGTATTGATGTAGTTTTTTTTGGGGTCGTCATCACCAATTGTGGCACCCATTTTGGTGGGTCTAGCTCAAAAACTGTTGAGCATGTAGGCGTGCCTGCTTTCAAATTGCGGGGGGCTGGGGGACGAATGGGTAGGCGTCGCTCAAAAATGCTTTCTGTTGGAGGTTGCTACTAGTAGCTATCATCTCAGCAAGTTTGGCAATTCTAGGTATAAGGATGTGCGAAATCGGTGGATTTATTGATGTACAGTTATCAAACTTACCGATTTCCCAACCCCAATCTTGCCTGTTCATCTGTCTTCGGCATTGATAAGAATATTTGCAAATTTTCAAGTCTCTAGCTTTACGGGTGTCGAAATTTAGGTTTAGGAAAGGAAAAAAAGAACTAGTAACAGCGTCAGGGACTTTAACTGAGACTGGGACTGGGAATGGGACTCAGGTTGGCATATTGGTACCCAAATTACACCACATAACAAATGCCTGACGACTGATTGCCAAACATGTTTGTTGTCTATGTGTTTGTGTGTAGAAGGAAGGAAGTTCGGAAATTTATAATGGAGCTTCTCATTTTATATCACACAATAACAACAATTGAGTCGAGGATGTTGTTCCTCTAGTTTGGGTTTAGCCTAATTTGAGTTTCAGTTTGAGTTCAGTTTAATATTTTTAGGCTACGCCACTTAGTACTTTAGCTTGATTTGATTGCTTATATCATGTTGGCTGGCGGCCGACTCCAAATCAAATCAAATCTCCCCTTTATCCTCGCTCCCTCCGACATACATAGCCTGTTCTCTCCGGCTTGCGGTTAAAATTAACCGATTTTCATTTGGTTCATCTGAAAAGAAATTGTGTGATAATCGTATGGAAATTGAATTTGATTTTGCAACCCATCCAGACTCCATAGTCCCATCATCTGGCATCAAGCAAACAGCAGCTGCTACTTGCTACTTAACCCAGCCTACTCAACTCAATTGGCATTCGATTGAGATGCCATGGCTTGAGAGCCATTCATCGTTTGATCCCCCACTGGATAGAGAAACGTTGACTTGGCCTAGCCAAACATGAACAAGCTTTCGATCAAGTTGCCTTCCCATCGTTCATTCGTACTATTTTCAGTCCCATTTTCATTGGCATTGCCGCCCTAAGGGCACTTTTTGAATGTGCACACAGAACAATTTTAAAGGCTTTTAACATTGATGCGGCCAGAATCTAAACGAAAAGATGCTGTTTAAACCCTGCCAACTTCCTTTGGCACAATCTCTATCTCTATCTCTCTCTATATCCTACCTCCTTCTCTTTATTCGGCTTCGATTGTGAGTCTGTCAATATAATTTCATATAAAATTATGTTGCTTTAACCTCGCCCACGCCCAAGCTAACACGAACGCCCAACAATACTACAACAATCCAACAACTTCAACAGCAACAAATAGCAAATGAAAAGCCATATCCATCTATTAACACACACACACATTATCGAGTTAGGCTCGTTTAGTGGTTTAGGATCGGGTTCTGTTACGTCATCGAACGAATTCCCAAGTTGCCATCTAATCTGTACTTCCATAATCTATTATACATATATAATTCCAGGTTCACGATGTTTGTGATGTTTGTTCGGCTTGTCAATTTATAATTGCAATATTATATCTATTATAGTCATAATTAACTTTGTTTTGTTCGATATGATTACTTTAATAAATAAAACCACTTGCAATATTCTTTCTGCGTTTCACACACAATCGGACTTAATCTACCAAGCAATTAGGCTAGTTGTACTCCAACCAGATTTTGTAAATCCAACCAAAAAGCTCATATGTTTTCTTCGATATGTTTTTATAACCATAATTTGTTTAAGCCAAGTAGGTTTGTATTGGCGTAAATAGTACAATTCCATTACTAGAATGCGTTAGTAGTTTTTCATGTTCAAGCACTATAATTTACGTTTTCATTGTGAGCTTGCGAATCAGAGAATCGGCTATATCCTGTAGAGAGCACAGAACACAGCCGTTGAATTTGTCACAAATAATCGGGGATGTGACCAACCCTTGAATCTGTGAGGTACTCGACCGTCTAGCTGTTTAGCTTGTCATATTGAAAGGTCGATCCCTCTAAATTGTAACTTGTAGTAGGGTATCATTGTTTGTGGTTTTTATAAAAGTGATGATGGAATGATGAGCGTTGAGAGTCGAGTCTTTTTAGTGCTCATTTTACAATCATGCAATCAATTTGGTAATCACGTGGTTTGTTGTCAAACACATGCCAAAAATTGCAAAATTTGTCAAATTATGGATGCGACAATTTACACTTTGAAGCGGTTACAGTTATGCTGACCAACTGAACTCCGCCTCTCCACTCTTACAAGCAAAATGCCAAGTGGATCTACAAAGAGGCGGAATTTTCCCTACCCCTTTCTATCTAGCTCGCTCTCTCTCATTCTTTGATGTATTTGATGACTGCCTCAATTTACTAGCTGTCAATAAATGATTAAATGACTGAACCACAAATTGGGCAGACCCAAAAACACAACTCCTGACTTCGTTCGTTCGTACGCTCTGCTAATTGATAAGTACTTCAGTTCAGTTTCAGGGTTACACAATATATCACTCCACACTTGTGTAACAGCTCTATGTACTGCTTGCTGAAAGTCATTTTGTTGTTGTCAACCCAGTTGGACAGTTGGAAGACAGATGGGAAGGATCTAAGGCATTGAACCTGCTGACCGTCTCCCAACTCCCAACTGCCTATATTTGGACCGATTGGGGTGGGTATTGAGGTGACAGTGGCAGTTTTGTGATTATGTTCCACAATTTCAACATTTACAATGCCAGGTGACATACTTCTTCTATATGTGATTATGTTTGTGCCTCGCTACAGTATGTAATTACTCGCCTAGTTACCAATTACTGTGTTTGCGTATGTGTGTGTGTGTGAGTGTGTGTTTGTGTGTGTGCGCAGTAATGTATGCCCCATTTTGCAACCCTACATCACGACAATCACCTTTCAACGGCAGCAACGGCAGTTGTTTGCCATGTTGTTTACACATTGTCTACATGCAGCATTACAAATACCTAAACGGCATCGCCATCCCCCCCAACTGCATTTGACTGACCATCATTCATTGACCGCATTGATAGAAGCCACCACCAACAACAGCAACGATGGGTGAGATGCCCCACCATCAAAGTGCACATTAATAGTATGCTGTTGAAGCATGTTCGTGTCGTTAAGCGTCAGACGCTTTTCAACACCTGAATCTGTCGATAGCGATGGCGTCGTATCTGATGTCGGCTGTGTCAGTGTGTTGGCGTTGCTTAGGCTTTTGGTCGATGCTGTCGATTGTTCCCCTTAAACCCGAACCCTTCTTTGCTTTACCAACATCCAGCAACTAACTGATGGGCATTGCGAGAATGCAGGTCCAGCAAATTCTTAAGAGCATGTTAAAGCCAACACAATGAACACAGAGAGGGTGTGAGAATAAAAGAGAGATAGAGCGAGACAATGAATAGATGGATAAATCGATGGGTGGTACAACAAGGTATCATTAGAAGGGACAGCAGCTCTATTGAGATTTGAATTAACCACAAAAGCTTCATTAACTATTGTCAGTTAAAGCAATAGCAAAACAAACATCAACATTTTAATAGCACTTATTTGAACTGAAGAAGAAACTGGAAGTCTCTGCTATTAATTATTATTATTATTATTTATATATTATTTAAGCGTTCCAGAAAGTAAAAGTGATTTTGGGCTGGATAAGAAATTGTCCAAGGAAATCAGTTTTTAATTAAGTGAACAACGAGCTTAGAATCCATTACTAATAGACTTAAAGAAATAATCAAGTATTTCTTACTTTATACCCAACACAACGATCTTGAATTATTGCTGAGTACGAAATTACTGAAGTCGCGAATGTTGTTATTAATTCAAGTTCGACTTTGTTGTAAGTTGGATCTATTTGCATGATCACCTCAAGTATTTCGTGCTTAAATCGAGAACAAAATTCTACAAAAGCGAATTCTTAATTCAAGTACACATTTTTTTAAAATAAGTAAAAAGAAAGTATAGGAAATATTTTGTGAATATCGTTAGGCTTAGAAAAGTCTTTTTACGAACACCTACTACATTAACTTTATTGCATTTTACATGTAAAGTATTTTCCTGGTCATAAATTTGGATGCTTACTAGTTTAAGACTGTGCTGTGGTAGTAAGTTGTTGTGTGTGTCTAAGGTAAAGTTCCATTTCCGCAACTTGTGGGTCGAGTTGTTTATTGAAATGTAGAATTCAAATTTCCCGATGTCATTGCCCCACGAAGTCGGTCGAGTGAAAGTGAATGAACACCTAACTGAACCGAGCTGAAAGCCACGAAATAGTACTCGGTCCTTGCTACGGCTGTATTGCCAGGTCGTCTTTATCGGCTATCGATTGCACTTGCAGACAATGCTATCCATTAAACTTGTGCTACGCTTTGCGGTGCGAAAGTCATCGTCAAGCTTCTCTGCCTCGGTGGTCTCGGGTAAAGAAATAGCAACAAGACTGAAACAAATGGCTAAAACAGTCAAATCAAATGGGAGTGCGAATGGGTGTAAGGAGAAATGGGACGAGAGACGAGAGGGAGGCTAAGGGCAAAACGTAATTCAAAGGAGTCTCAAGCCCAAACTCACTCAAATGAAAAAGGATGGCCGTATCCTAGCCCTGGCACAAAAGTCAAGCGGAGCAGGAAAACGCATAAAATTCAAACACACACATTTAGAGGGAGCGTTGAGCGGGAGAAACAAGATGAATAAAGTAGGTTCCTTGGGTCTGTGTAGCATAAATACTAGTACACTTGTAGAACTGGCAACGTTGCCTTTAAACTACCTAATTGGATGCTTACAATCAGTTCCAGGTCAACTGATGCTGCTGCCTTCGCAATGCTCAATTACCAATCCCCAATGCTTTTTATTTAAACATCAGGCTTTGGCAGCGAACGCTCCTCTAACACTTTCTACTCCTGGTCCTTTCTTTCACAAGCAACAATCTAATCGAGGTGCGAAGTTGCCAAGCCGTTTGCTTTTTGGTTTAAGGTTACGGGCTACGGGTTTTATGTTTCGGTGTTTGTTTCGGTTTTGTTTTTGGTTTCGGTTTTGGTTTCGGTTTGTTGACATGCTCCATACTTGATTCGACTGTGCATGTGCGGTGTGGGCAGGTCAGACAAGCTGTAAAGGCTATCGCAGCGGCAGATTGCTTGAGCCTCAAATCGGATCCTGTTTGCTAAATGGACATTATATTGCTTTATTATACATAGACAGAACTGCTGCTTTTGATGCGTGCTCCCTAACACACACACACACCCACAGATTTCAAAGCTTACTGAGCCGCACCCTTGCGGTCAACAGTGCAAACAGTATGTTAATTCTTTGCCTCTAAGCTCTGCAGCTAGCAATGGAAACTGAAAATTCAAACTAGTGGGTTGCGTTTGGATTCGCTCAGGGTACCCACTGCTAATGGCAGACAGGCAGAGCTACTGCTACCTTCCGTTGGCCAGTAGTTCTAGTAGCAAGTAGTAGATGCGGTCATTTCGCATAACACGCGATTTGCATTTGACGTACTAAGTGCACATCTACCACTTAGTGGCATCTGTGTGTGTGTCCGTATTCCAGTTTAGATACTAAAAGCATTACCACCTGCACCTTAGAGCAGCAGTGGCCGAGGCAAAGAGCACGAGAGATAGAGAGAGAGAGAGAGAGAAAGAGAGAGAGAGAGGGAGAGATTTTCCCCTATTTCTATTGATACAAGCAAGCTCTATGTGTATCTAAATAAATGCTTTAATAAATTTAATTGTAGGTAAACCATGTTGTTATCTTATACTATTTGTAGTAATTGTTTAACAACATTAAGTGGCTTAAGTGATTTTGTATTTATTATAGTAATAAAATAAAGCGGATTTACAAGAGTTACAAACTTCTCAAAAAAAACGTTCAAAGTTTTCTAGTAATCATAACTTTGTTTGCTGTTGTTGTTAGCGTAACTCATTTTATAATTCAATTATCCAACTGTTACACATTTTTTATATTTTTATTTGCGCCATGTAAGAGAATGGAATTTAAATGTATGAATGAGCCATTACTAGTTCGAGCGCTTGACAAATGTCGAGCATATCAAATGTTAAACTTAGTATTACCAAAGGCACCCTAAACATCCGCTCTGTTATCCAAGCAACAGCAAGCCTGTCCAGGTATTCATTCATTGGATTTGATCACATCGCTTTGTCACAGCCATTGGTGATTCGAGTATATTGGAACAAAGTTTCTGCAGAAATAAGCTAGATTGCGAGACAGCAAGAGGGTGGTGCTGCTTCTCAAGTGTATCAGTTGTTATGTGACTGAGCTGGCAAGGGCGCACCGAAGTTCCGACACTCTTTGTTTATGAGCGTCCTTAATTTATATAACTGTGTATATGTATTTAAAGTGCACTTTGTACGCACAGCAACATTTTTGGAATTTTATGAACCTTTTCACTTTGGAGAATCAACTAAGTTGTCGGAATTTCATTACATTGCTAAGGGTGCTCAAAGTGGATTCGTTTAGGTGTCTTCTTTTTGTGTGTGTGTGCGTTTATATACATACATTCATATATGAGAGTTGTGTGTCAGCTAAAAATTTCACGTTTAAAACTCATCTGACAACAGCGGAAACAGAATAGGAGGAAAACCGAAAAAAATCATCTTAACACTTTGATATTCGATAAGACGACGGTAAGAGATTTTTTTTCGCTGGCCAGAAGGAAGAAATGAATTGGGGGGGGGGGGGGTGTTTAAAAGAGGAACGACACACCGAAAGCCGATAGCAAATGGGCGGCGTCAACACCGTCAACATCGTCCTCAACCTCATCATCCTCGTTCGCGTAGTTCGTGGCACGTTGCTACTTGCTTGTCGTTATCACTGTCGTTGCCATCGGTGCGGATTTGTTATGCTTGTGTGTGTGTTTTACAGCTGACCGTGTGACGTAAATGTCAAGTAATAAAATATGCACTAAGTTTTTAGTTTTTCCTTTTATTTTCCTTTTATAATCATCATCATCTACTTCGTCTTCATTTTTATTCTCCTTGCCTGCCACGCCCATGTCATAGTACATACACTAATAGCCCATGTGTACATAAGTATGATAACCACATGTGTGCCTGTGCATTAATGTGTATGTGTGTGCTTTGATTATATTTATGAGCTCACAATCTCGATATTGGAACACCGCCAAAGCGCGCAAAGCCGTCTTACACATCCATACACACATATGTATGTGTTATTGTTATTTGTTATGCATGTGTTTATGTGTGTGTGTATAAATGTGTTACATGCTTACAAATACTGTCGTAACTTAGCGCCTCAGCGAGCCGATTAATCGATTAGTAAATGAATGTGGTCTGTGTTGTGGTCTCCGTTATATTTGTGTGTGTGAGTGTTATCGCCCAGAGCTTTTATCTTATTGATTAAATGTGTGTGTAACACCCTGATACGCAGCTGAACATTGATGAGACATATACGCGGCGTATGCTCAATATTTGCAACACTCACTTGCAATTAAAATCAATTTTATCAATCAATCGCAAGCCACACGCGGACTTAAGCTAGAAAACACACACACACACACATTCAAAATTTATCCCAAAAAATCCATGCACTGTTTAAATATTTTCATTTAGTTTTTTTTGCACCCTGAGCACATGTTGTGGGAAATGAGATGAAATGTGTCTTTCCGCCCCGTCTGCTTGCCTGTATCAGCGTTTCAATCTCGGAGATCTCCATTCGCTGAAGGTGATCGATAACTCTACCGGTTTCCGAATCACACATGCAATCGATAACAACAAAAGTTTTAATTTTAAAATCTCTGAAAATTTCATCGAACGATTTCGAAAATTAAAGCTTATTCAAGCGCTCTGTCTAAAGTTCAGGGTAACTCATAGTCGAGTGTGTGTGTGTGTGTGTGTGTGTGTGTGTGTGTGTGTGCGTGTGTGTGTGCGTGTGTGTCCCTTAATGTATGATGACTAGGGATAAAAAGACAAAGCGCTGACAACGCTGATGCCAGGGCTGACAGGCTTGAAAGTTGGCTGCCTTGACAAACTGAAGGTTTCCTCCTAGCAGGAGGACACAACGAGATAAAAACATTAAAAATGGGAAATGACAATGAAAATGCAAGTGGAGTGGTGTAACACCTCTGGCTGCTGGCCAAATTGTTAGCAGCACGGTGTCAAAATTCAATTTACGCATTATAATGCGTACATAAATGGGCCAATAGTCACAGCTAAGTCTTGCAACCCTCCTCCCTCTCTCTTCAACTCTCCGGCTTTAGGCTTTCGAAGCAACGCAATTTACAGCTACCTTGACTACACACCAACTACTTACCAACACCATCATCATCACCATCTTTGCTTTGCAACTTCTGTTCGCTCTCTCTCTCTCTCTCTCTCTCTCTCTCTCGTTGCTGGTTGCCTTTTGGAACATCAAACGGGGAGCGTTTACGACCGCAGAACAGCACAGTGCCAACGCCAGTGCCAGTGCCAGAGCTAGTGCCAGAGCTGGCGCTGAAGATGATGCTTTAGATGGCAGTGGCAGTGGCGGCTAATAAAAGCCAGACACCCGTAGTAGGTTGTGGCGTCACTGGAGCCGCTGAATGAATTATTGTTGATGCCGCCAGAGAGCTCTTTCGGAAGCAACGTTGCGTAAAACGCTCAAGTAACGGAATTCGTTTCCAAGATGAGACAAGAAAGATTCGTAGAAAGGGAGGCGGCATCAGTTGTAGGTTTGTTTGAGTAAGAGGCGTATACACATCAGCTATGTGAAAACCGTTTGACAGGCTCGTAAACTTTTGAATTTGAATTTGTATTTGAGTTTGAAATTAAATTTCAATCTTAATTTGAATTGACAGCAACAGACACGCAAACAAACAGCGCAAACACCACAACAGTTGTTGGCAACATGCAATGAGAAGGTGGATTGGTGGGAAGTAAACGCTGACTCACTTAATTATGTAGCGTGATTACGGACGTTGCTGGCTTTTTTCCATGCATATTATGAAACAAGGAAAAAATGTATGGTATATATTTTTCAGACCCGATAACTAGGCTATAGTTTTGTTTATTCGTTTTTTATATGCCTCGCACATACGGAAACAGAAACTGAACAAGCTTTTAATAATATGCGCTGTTCAACTTTTTGATACCCTGTAGAAAAGACTCAAGTATTTGTTAAAATACTAGCAGTACCCGGCGCGTTGATACTCCGCCAACTAAACTAGTTTTAAAGGAAATACATTATTGAGCTATTTTATTGATCTCGTTCAATTGTGACTTTTCAGCGTTTCGTTTCAATTCGTTCTTTATCGAAACACTAAAATGGCATTTTCCACCAAAAAGAGAGAGAGAGAGAGAGAGAGAGAGAGAGAGAGAGAGAGAGACGGACGGACTGAAGAAATGGGTCGGCTGTTTGTGAAGTATATTATATGAAGCAGCATTTTGTTACACCCCTTTGACCCATTTTAATGGACATAGGGTACAAATTAATGAAAGCTGATGAGGAAGAATGAGGATGGTGAAACCGAGAGAGGAGCGCCAACAACTATTTCAAAACAATTAAAAATATTTAATGCATACAATTAAAGTTTTAATGGACAGGCGAATGTTGCTAGAGCGGTTTGTTTATAAGTAGCTCAAGAAAGAGACAAGTGTGCCAGCATCCAGCAGCCTGTGGTGCAAGTGGGTGGAACGAGCGGTGTTAATGTATCATACGGGACTTTTGACAAGCGCAAACGGCGAAAAATCAAACATTTTTCGTCTGGTAATTAAATCAAAACTCATTCGGGCCAAAATTTAATTTTGCCGACTGTAAATTTTACAGCGAAAAAGAGCCCAAGGGCCGAAGGGAAAGGACCAAAAGTGGAATGTGGCAGGGGCCAGGGATAACATGAAATTTGTATACACTGAACCAAAAAATCACCAGAAATACTAACTTTTCTACGTTTTTTCCTATTAATTTTGGTACGATGTGTCGTACTATCATTATTGATATTCGTGTACTCTCAAGACTGAAAGTGCCGAACGTAGAAGTGAAAGGATCATATCAAACACAGAATTGAAAGTAAAAATTTAAGTTTGATAGGAAAAGAATGTAAGAGTTTAGTACAGTTCTACTGTAATTTTGAAAGGAATTACTGTTCTGCAGCATTGATAATGATTCCTGTAATTTTGATAGGATATACTGTTGAATTGATAGTAGGATCCCGTAATTGTAATGTAATCAGTATGATCCTAGTATAACAATCGTACTTGACTTTACTAATACCTAAGATTTAATATAGATATATAGTGCAGCTAGACCATTGTGAAAGCTGCAAGTCATTCATGCTGGAGCTAGAAATGTAAGAAATAAGAAACAACCTTTATAAATTTTATTTTTTATATGCTTACCGAGACGGGATTTGAACCTTAGACCACATGTTAATGCGTCGAGTGCCTTAGCTGTTAAGCCAATTCCAAACTCATAATGACGCTGCCAAGCTCGATACATAATTTACACTTTTTCACAAAAATGACCTAACTGTAAAAATCGTCTAGACTAAGCGCATTCCTTATGAATCGAGCTCCAGCATTTCTTATCAATTTACTAGTAGACAATATCAACCAATGAAATTGCAACAGTATGTCATATCAATTTAACAGTAATATTGACAGAAAACAGCGCTGTCATATCAATTAAACAGTATTATTGACAAACTAACGCTGAAAACAGCGCTGTCATATCAATTTAACAGTAATATAATCTACATTTTAATTGATAGTACAAATTGAAAGTACAACGCAAAAAAATACTGTTGATATTACGGGAAATCCATTCAAAACAACGTTTTTCCTTACAAATGACGAAATACGACGCTTGATGGGAGACTATCAACTTGTACTATTGATATTTTTGGTTCAGTGTACTTGTATACATATATATTTGAATGGGAAGGACTTCACGCACCCGCCTTTAAAACTTAGTGCCGACAGGGTGGGTGGGGAGTGGGGGCCTGCTGTCCCAGCTGCCGTTTTTATGGCTTAATTTTATTAAGTCATTTTCTATTGTCGATTTAAAAAGGGAAGCTCCGCCGCTACTTGATGCTAGCCGCTATCGTCAGTCATTCAATTTGACAGTCTATCTATCCATCAATCGGAACTCTCTGACTGAGTGTATGTGTCTTGACACGAGCCTATCTATCCATCAATCTATTTTGTTAACTATCCTTCATCCTATCTTGCTATCTATGTTTGTTCCTGACGTGAGAGCTGTGGTGGTGTTAGTAATTCAATGCATGGCTGCTGCCACTGCATAAGAAGCACTGTTTGTGAAATTAGCAGTTGGCTGCCGCTGCTTCAACGTCCAAATGCAAATAGCACAAGAGCAAAGTGATGGAAAAGTTAATTAAACTTTTTGATGAGATTTTAGAATTTATCATTGAGCATCCCTCAGACCTATGCTCTACACCCTTGCATGCCCTAACCCAAGTCCGGCCAGCCAGCCATCCATCCAGTCACTTGGATTCACGTTCCACGTTCGGCAAAAATAATAACTTCGACATGTCTGTTGTGTCACTCTCTGTCACTCTCTGTCTCTGTCTCTCTCTTTCTTTCTCACTCTCATTCCTATCTGTTTCATGCCCAAGTTGTACTCACATTTGTTAAAGTGTCAGCGAATGTCTTTCACATTTTCCAAGCGCCCCATCTCCCGTCTGCTGCTTTCTGTCTCCTGTCTTTTATGTCGTGTCTTTTCTGTCTTCTCCTCGGCCTGAAACTTGAGTACTTCAATGGTGCCATTTACAAACTTTTTGAATTAACGCTGGTCAATGTTTTTCCCAAAATTTCTAGCCATTAAAACGCTGAGGCTTACGCATTTTTGCTGGGCAGCTAATAATAATTCCACGACAAAAAAAAAGAAACCATTTTTAAAAGCAGCCCTTGTCAGTTATCCTCGTGCACTCAAGTATTTCAAATCGGTTGCCTTTTCCTAATGGGGATTCGTTTAAAATAATTAGTTACAATGTGTCTACCCTTCATCGTGTCAAAGTGACAGTTCAATTCCAATAACATCTTTCGAAGTATATTTAAGCGTTTAAATATGGAATTAATCTGGTGCTGAGACGAAAGAATCATTAAGTCGGGAACAGGTACTTCCGGCACACAAATGATATGGCTGTTTTCATGTTTTCATGCAATTCATGTGATGGCGCCAATCTAATCGCCACCCAGCCTTGCGGTTACCACCAATTGAGTTGCATTTCAAAACCTCTCACTCGATAATGTTTCTCGACCCGACCCGACCCATTCTATATTCTTCATTAGACACGTGATAAGCAAATCGAGTAAAATGTTACCAAGCCGTAGCAGCAGGACATAGCAACACACAGATGGTGGCTAATCTGTAATTAATTGGCACACACACAAATGTGATCACGGGACACGCACAAAGGACAAAACGCAGGCAGACAAGCTAGCATGCTAGTAGTTGGGGAGTGGTTGGGAATGAGTGTTCTGGTCAGTTGAATAACAACGACGCTGTTCTGTGTGTTCTACATAGATCTTAAATGAGAGATGTTTTCCCAACAACAGCAACAAATTGAGTGGGATATCAGTCCTTGTTTGATAGGCAAATGGAAAATGTTGAAAGAAAGTTTCCACCGCACGCTAATGATATGATTTTTTGTATTACATCTGAAACACTTTACAGCCATTCTAAGCACGCTGTGCAAAGAGTTTTTACGCGTCAATGTATCGGCCATTCTTTACATGATGAACAACGAGCAGTTTGGTCACAGCACCGCCTCGGCGCAGTACTTCCTGCAACTGGCCGGTTACCTTGGGATTCCGGTGATATCGTGGAATGCAGATAATTCGGGCTTGGAGCGCAGAGCATCGCAATCGACCCTGCAGCTGCAGCTCGCTCCCAGCATTGAGCATCAGAGTGCTGCCATGCTCAGCATCCTGGAGCGCTACAAGTGGCATCAATTCTCTGTAGTCACCTCACAGATAGCCGGGCACGACGACTTTGTACAGGCTGTGCGTGAGCGCGTCGCCGAGATGATGGAGCATTTCAAGTTTACCATACTTAACTCGATTGTAGTGACGCGTACAAGCGATCTTATGGAGCTTGTGAACAGCGAGGCGCGTGTTATGCTTCTCTATGCCACACAGACGGAGGCCATCACCATTTTGCGAGCCGCCGAAGAAATGAAGTTGACCGGCGAGAACTATGTATGGGTCGTTAGTCAGTCAGTGATTGAGAAGAAGGACGCGCACTCTCAATTCCCTGTTGGCATGCTAGGAGTTCATTTTGATACGAGCAGCGCAGCGCTAATGAATGAGATCTCGAATGCCATCAAGATTTATAGTTATGGAGTTGAGGCATATTTGACTGATCCAGCGAACCGCGATCGTCGTCTAACCACACAGTCACTGTCCTGCGAGGACGAAGGTCGCGGTCGTTGGGACAATGGCGAGATGTAAGTATTTGGTTTCCCATATACTACTTATGTATTTATATCAAACCTTAATTGTTGCTCAGCTTTTTCAAGTATTTGCGCAACGTATCAATTGAGGGGGACCTAAACAAGCCAAATATCGAGTTTACTGCCGACGGCGATTTAAAGTCCGCCGAGCTTAAGATCATGAATCTTCGTCCCAGCGCTAACAATAAGAATCTCGTTTGGGAGGAGGTAAGTGAAGCGTTGTGCATGGTAAACATTTGATCACCACCTAATCAATAATCAATTAACCAATCACCTAATCACAATTTACTCTCACTTACTTAATTGCTTACTTACTTACTACTTTTCTCTCTGGCACTCCACAACCACTTCACTGTACGAACAAAACACATCAACACGTACACCATTCACCATCCACCTATCATCATCCACCACCTCACCTATCAACCTACCTACATATGAAAACACTACACGCTCACGCTTTGTATTATTGCAAATCGTTTTAATGGCGGGGCGCACGGGCAATCACACACAAATTGACAGATTGGCGTTTGGAAGTCGTGGGAGACACAAAAGCTTGACATACGCGATATTGCGTGGCCAGGTAACTCGCACGCTCCGCCCCAAGGTGTGCCCGAGAAATTCCATTTAAAAATAACATTCCTCGAGGAGGCACCCTATATCAATCTGTCACCCGCCGATCCAGTTAGTGGCAAGTGCCTGATGGACCGCGGTGTGCTGTGCCGTGTTGCGGCCGATCATGAGATGGCCGCCGACATTGATGTGGGTCAAGCACACCGCAACGAGTCCTTTTATCAATGCTGTAGCGGCTTTTGCATTGATCTGCTCGAGAAGTTTGCCGAAGAGCTCGGCTTCACCTACGAGCTGGTACGGGTTGAAGATGGTAAATGGGGTACACTTGAGAATGGTAAATGGAATGGTTTGATTGCCGACTTGGTTAACCGCAAGACGGACATGGTGCTCACATCTCTCATGATCAACACCGAGCGCGAGGCGGTCGTTGATTTCAGCGAACCCTTCATGGAGACCGGCATTGCTATTGTTGTGGCTAAACGCACGGGCATCATCTCGCCCACGGCCTTTCTGGAGCCCTTCGATACGGCTTCATGGATGCTGGTAAGTCGATCAGTAGTCAGATTATAACCCGGTAAGTTATACGCTTTTTATCTCTTCTCTACCCCTCTACCTTTTGCGTCTGCCTCTTGCTCTTTTGGCCCACGACCTACCGCTTCAACTGCACCTGTTTTTCCCACTCTCCTTCTCCTTTGCCACCCATCCCAATAAACAAACAAACAACAGGTGGGTATCGTCGCCATTCAGGCGGCCACATTTATGATATTTCTCTTCGAGTGGCTCTCGCCCAGCGGCTACGACATGAAGCTGTATCTCCAAAATACGAACGTCACACCCTATCGCTTCTCATTGTTCCGCACTTACTGGCTTGTCTGGGCGGTCCTCTTTCAAGCGGCTGTTCACGTTGACTCACCGCGTGGCTTCACTTCGCGCTTCATGACCAATGTTTGGGCCCTGTTTGCTGTTGTCTTCCTTGCCATTTACACTGCCAATTTAGCGGCCTTCATGATAACGAGGTTGGTATAAAAATTTTGTTCATTTATTCGTGTTCAACGCAATAATGAATCAAACTCACTTACGTCTTCAGAGAAGAGTTCCACGAGTTCAGTGGACTCAACGATAGCCGTTTAGTGCATCCGTATTCGCACAAGCCATCGTATAAGTACGGCACCATACCCTATAGCCACACGGACTCCACCATTCACAAATACTTTAAAGACATGCATTTCTACATGAAGCAGTAAGTAATGACTTAAAATTACTGTACAATTAATTTCAAATCCTAATCCACTTTTATATCTCGTCTGCAGATACAATAAAACGAGCGTCGCTGATGGCGTTGCTGCCGTGCTGAACGGCAACCTGGACTCATTCATCTATGATGGCACCGTATTGGACTATTTGGTTGCTCAAGATGAGGACTGTCGCCTAATGACCGTGGGGAGCTGGTATGCCATGACTGGTAAGTCGGAACACTTAACAATGTATATATCTATTGAGCAAATATTGCAAATTGTTTTTTTTTTTACAGGCTATGGGCTAGCTTTTAGCCGCAACTCAAAGTACGTTCAGATGTTCAACAAACGTTTATTGGAGTTTCGGGCCAATGGTGATTTGGAGCGACTGCGTCGCTACTGGATGACGGGCACTTGCCGGCCGGGTAAACAGGAGCACAAATCATCAGATCCGCTAGCTTTGGAACAGTTCTTGTCAGCATTCTTGCTTCTCATGGCCGGCATACTGTTGGCTGCATTGCTGCTTTTGCTAGAGCACGTCTACTTCAAGTACATACGCAAACGTTTAGCCAAGAAGGATGGTGGTCATTGTTGTGCGCTTATCTCGTTATCGATGGGTAAGTCGCTGACGTTTCGCGGTGCCGTTTTTGAGGCTACCGAAATCCTGAAGAAGCATCGCTGCAACGATCCCATCTGTGACACGCACCTGTGGAAGGTGAAGCACGAGCTGGACATGTCACGCCTGCGGGTGCGTCAGCTAGAGAAAGTTATGGACAAGCACGGCATCAAGGCACCACAACTAAGGTGAGCTCTTTTTCTCGCCCACTCGACGCACCCTTATCTTTCAATTGTTTTTCCTCTAGATTGGCATCGTCTTCCGATCTGCTCAACCATCATCATCTTAAGGAGCGACCGCCCCTGCTTGGAAATCTTAGCTTGGCTGCCAGCGCACAAGATCTATACAGGTGGTAAGTTTTTTTTACTATTGTGTGCACGTTTTCCTTTGCTCCTTGCTTGCTTTTTCATTCCACACATACCTGGCATGACCAACTGATTTTATTTTCTTCGTTTTCCATTTATTTGCATTTGTGCAAAAGTCTTGACAACTTTACCTCTTGATAGAACGTTCGATAGGAAAATGCAAGGACATTGCTGTGTGTCTTTGTGTGAGTGTGTGAGCAGTAATTCAATTAAGCAATTAATTAGGATAACATTTTACCGTTGGTCGTTATGACATCACGATCTTGCCCAGCACTCAGCAACCAGCATGTGGGCCTTCGACTAACTTCGCCTCTTTCAGCAGGGAATGTTCCCACTGCTACTGCTGCTCTAATAAAAATATATGAAAATTACTTTATTACATTACCATATCTCGGTTCCTGGCTCGACAACACGCACATTGTCTGCCTTGACGACCAGCAAGAGTCACTGTCATATTGTCCCAGTAGCGCAATTTCCGACATTTACTGTTGTCATTAATTTAAAGTTTATGCTGCATCTGGCCGAGCCGAGCCGAGCCAAGCCGACACGAGCAAACGTTGTGGGTATGGGGGTTTTTATACACATCCAAGTCCATTTGCATAACATTTTCGCTCGAAATTAAGCAATCAACTACATCCTATGTTTAGGAACTATATTACGAATACACACACACTTAGTTAACACCTGCATTACATTAGTTATCTGCTAAAGCCGAGACGATTAACTTATCAAATCCAAATGAGTGCCTTTTATGTGCTGCTGTTAATGGACCCACAAATTTTGTGTGTCAATATTTTAAATATAACAAAAGAATGGAATATGGACTACTATAAATTGGCTTTATGCTTAACTGAATTTGGACCGCTTTAAATAGTTTAATTAAAATGTATGAAATCTCTTTTCTAGTTAAAGCTACATATATTGTTAAATTGTCGACTATCAAAACACTGGCTGCGTTCAGGGAACTAAGCGCTTACAATACATGTTTAGTAATCGTTCGCTGAACGTTCTGGCTAGTAAGCTCACTTTAAACATGTTTAGTCAGCGACCGCCATCTTTCTAAGCATACGATTTGTTCGCTTTTGCGCTTACTAGTTGATCAGCTGTTAATTGTTTTGTGCAAATGGAACACTTTCGGATGAAAAGAACCACATTCGAGAATTTTGATTAAAAACCTCGTTTCCAACCTTAAATGCAGGATTAATCTTGTTACCAAATCATGAATTTTAAGGCCTTGTTTTTGATAATCGGATGAGTTTTGACGAAGTTATGGCAATGGAAAGTTTTGACCCATTTCTGGATGAATTTTCAGGGAATCTGTGCATGAATTTTGATTAAAAACCTCGTTTTCAAAATTAAATGCAGGGTTAATCTTGTTACCAAATCATGAATTTTAAGACCTTGTTTTTGATAATCGGTTGAGTTTTGCCGAAGTTATGGCATTGGAAAGTTTTGACCAGTTTCCGGGCTATGTTTCAGGGATAGAATTTTTTCATGAATTTTGATTAAAAATCTCGTTTCCAACCTTAACTGCAGTGTTAATAAAGACGCTAAATCATGAATTGTAAGACCTTGTTCTTGATAATCGGTCTAGTTTTGCTAAAGATATGGCAATGCAAAGTTTTGACCAGTTTCCGGGCTATGTTTCAGGCATAGAATTTTTTCATGAATTTTGATTAAAAATCTCGTTTCCAACCTTAACTGCAGTGTTAATAAAGACGCTAGATCATGAATTTTAAGACCTTGTTTTTGATAATCGGTTGAGTTTTGCCGAAGTTATGGCATTAGAGATTTTTGACCATTTCTGGATGAATCCAAATTTTTTGGGTTTCTTCATCAACAATCTTGGCACCAAATTTGGTAGCCTTAGCTCAAAAGCTGTGGCAAGTATAGGCTTTTTATACTCGATACCGAAGGTGAAGAGTATATTGGGTTTGTGCAATGCCCGTCATGGTGTCTGTCCGTCCGTCCGTCTTTCCGTCTGTATGAACGCAACTTTTACCATACCCTTCAAGCTAGAGACTTGAAACTTTGCAAATCTCTTTATTTATGGCATAGAAAATTAAAGTGTTAAGATTGGAGCTCTACGATAGCTAGGGGGCTGGCAAATCGATAAACTCGTTAACGCAAAATCGATAAATCCAGCTATTTCGCAAGCTCTTACAGATAGAACTACCAAATTTTTGGAGAAGATAGCTACAAACAACTGCAGATTTCATTTTATTTAAAAAGTTCCTCAAATTCCCTTATATGACAGTGATAATAAAAATTCATTCATTTTGTTAGCATTGAGTAAAGATTTAAGTACAGGGTTTATAGGAATCTTTCTTCTATCTCTCTTTTTATCGTCCATAAAACTGTTTTTGTTGTTTAGACTCTAAACTTGATACTACTATCAAAACTTTTGATTAACAAATGTTAAAA
Source organism: Scaptomyza polygonia (assembly GCA_035044585.1). Classification (NCBI taxonomy): domain Eukaryota; kingdom Metazoa; phylum Arthropoda; class Insecta; order Diptera; family Drosophilidae; genus Scaptomyza; species Scaptomyza polygonia. The sequence goes on from JAWNNU010001670.1 coordinate 1,014,814, forward strand.
AAAGCACACGCCTTGTTTCTGTTTTTTCAGTTTTCATTTAACCTCAAATGAGGCTTTTATAAATGTTTTCTGTTGTAACACATACAAATGTACGTATTACGTTAAGGCAAATTCGTTTTTTTATTATAAGCCTGCAAAAAATAATAACCAGTTACCTAATAAACATCATGTCATTAAAAGTTAAATATTTCTATAATATTCTAACGAACTCAAAAGGTGTGTATGTGTTTAAAAATTAATAATAATGTTCTTACCGCCAGCGGCAACAACAAAATCCTTTAACGGCTTCCCTCTCTGCGCAACAAAATTAATTCAATTTTTTTTATATTTAAAGCATTACTTTTCTATGCGAGCCGCACTTAAATTGTCAACATAGATAAGTTTGTTAGCAAATGTATTTTTAAGCTTATATTAAGCTGTTGAAAATTATAATAATAACAGAAAAAAAATGGAAAAAAAATCCATGCGAGCAACAAAAATACCAATGTAGGAACTTTTCCTCTCTTTACATTTTTTTTCTTCGCATCTCTTTGCTATAACTGCAGCAACAACAAATTGATATTCTCTCACGTTCACTTTCACATTTTTTACAGTTCATTTTACACATATACATACATACATACTATGTTTCACGCATGCACTTGCTCAAAAGACATTACAAATCAGTTTATTCTAATTTAAGTCCATAAGCTTATTAATTGCTATTAATTGTATCGATTTTCTATATCGGGCTAAAGATGCGCGAATTGCAATTGCACGTTCACTTCACTTTCTAACAAATTATGCACTGTTCGCTTTATCTATCTCTCCAACGATCTACTTGCGGTTTTCTTAGCTGCTCTCTTGGCACACATACTGTACCGACAACTGCTGTCTGGTTTTGATCTAAGTGCTTACTCACCAGAATCTACACATGTATGCACCGTTATAATCCGCTCTTTTCTTTGCATTTTCTTAACAACAACTTATAATTGAGATGACTATGGGTCAAGCTTTAAAATCTATTAACATGCATACATACAGATTATGTACATATAATTTGAATCCAATAAAATAGTTGTTGGGTCATATTAAATAGGCTCCGCTCACCGTGGTACTTCTTTCTTCTGCTGCTCTTTTAAACCACTCTCACTCTCTTAACACACCGCATATGTACATATACAGACATTATGTCTGAGACATATCTGTTTGTCCTGTTTTCTTCCATTCACTTTTTTGCACTCATTTATTAATAGGCGTTGCCGTGTTGCCCTCCTCTCTCCCCCTCTCTCAATCATTGATGATTGATTGATATTGTTGAGCGTTGGCCTTTGTTCGGTTTGGTTCTCTTTTATCTGAAGCATTCTTGTACTCGTATGTGTTTTTCGCGTGCTTGCTTTTGTGTGCTTATGTACGTATGTGTATGCGCACTAATGCGCTTGCCGGCATTAGTTTAGCTGAAGTACAACAAAGGATGAGACCCACTTGTATGACTAATGCCATCAATTAACTAAGATATTTACTAACAACTACAACTTACACCTACTGCCCCAATGAACTATACACATACATAAATATGTATTTGTATTTGGCGTTTTATTTTTTTATGCACGATAAATGTTTTGTTATGTTTACTGATATAAAAAAAAACCTACATATATATATATGGTACATATGTAAATATATATTTGACTAACTTTTTGGAGTTTCTCTTGGCATGATGCCCATACGTCGATGTGGAATAGGTCTTATAAAACAGAAATCGCCGAAATGGAAACAGTGCTCTGAATCAATTCGAGATTGATCGATAAACCATATATAAGGGGCATTGGCATCGTACTTATCTTAGCAATAAATACATAAGTCTTACCAATAATTGAATCAACCAATCAAGAAGCTGCCAGAGCAACAACATTTACAACAAATTAACAACAACAACACCGACACCAACAAGAAAATGTCATTTGGCAATAAATGAATGTAATTGGAAAATGCGTTTTTTTTTTGTCATTTTTCAAAAACGGCCCACAATTTCGAATTGACAAAGCAAAATAAATAATATTAAACAAAAACGAATACAAAAAATAAATAAAAAACAAAGATCTAAAGATGTAGGTGCATATTTAATCAATACGATGCTATATGGCAATTTAAAAAAAGGTGTTTCAAATACATGTAAACTGAAAGCTTTCCAAAAGTTAAACAACAATTTAAAACTACAACCTAAACAAACACTAAATAAAATCCAAAGCGCCTCACAAAACCACACACACAGCGAAGAATCGAAAACGAGAATGTTTAGTGTTGACTAACTAATTAATAAATTGATGAACTATTATTAAAGCTTAACAGAAGCCACACAAACAAAAAGCGCCATGACATTATTAACAATAAGTTTTTTTTTTTAATTGTAAAAAATGTTAACAAACAACAAAAAAAACCAAAAACCAGCTGTTAAATATTCTCGATTGAACTGTGAAATGTTTACAAACAACCAAAAAAAAACAAACAAAAACAACAAATGAAATAAATGTTTTTGTTTGATTTTGCTTTTTTTTAAAAAGCATTATAAAAATTATATACAAATATATATTTACTAATCAAATGTGAAACGATTTCTACAAATATATGAATGTCGAGCTGGAAATTTAAAATGAATTGAAACCATTTACACTTCCATACATATAAACACATGTTTACAAATACTTGTATGTATGTATGTATTTTCTTATTATATTATGATTACAAAATGGGTGTTGTTGTATTTAAAATACTCTCATACATATGTGTATGTACAATGTTCATGTGTTGATGTTAACAATTATATATGTATGTATACACAAAAAAAAATATTTTTTTTGCTGATTTCTAGGGGAAAATCATTTAATATATATTCTTCCGTTATTTTTGCTAATATATAGATAACTTTATCTCGATCAATATGGCTTTTCATTATTATGTTTGTTCCTTAAGCTTTTCTTGTAAACATGCACACGCGTACGCACACCCAGTTTTGAAGTCAACTTAACAATGGCTTCTGCCCCTCGCCAGAGGGCGGTATACAACACGCATATTTTATGTTATTAATAACTGTACCCTGAGCTGAAACTAATAACTGTATCGTATTATAATTATAATAATTTATTTAAAGCAATACTAGTATGTATTAATTTAAATCTTGCTATGTATTATTGAAGAGAAACAAAGTATGGTTATGTTATTGTTATGTTTTGTTTTGCTTTCCCTCTGCTGTCTCTCACTCTCTCGCTCTTGCTCTTTTTTTGATGCATTAGCTTCTGTGTATGTAAAGTTGTCAGTATTTTGGGTACAGAACATGCAAGCATTGCATAGTAATTTAAACAATTAAAAAAAAATAAATAATACTTAGAATCAAAAGTAAGCAAAACTAAATAAATTGGAAGCTTAAACTATAACTTGAACAAAACTAAATATACTACTTATAAATACTATTTTAAATTAAACAAATAAAATTTAATAAATCAATGTTTGTGTTGCTATTTGTTTGTACCTATCTTCTAAATGTTTAGAATCTCAAATATACTATATAAAATGCATATGTATGTATGTACATACATTAATGGTCGGCCGGCCTGCATTGCAATGATCGTTTGTCTCTCTTTCCCACAAACATACTCTCACATCTGTTGATTTGCATGCTCACCTTAAAGGGTCATTCATTTTAAAGCTCTCAGCAGAGCCGACCGATGAACGGCTTCTTAAAGCACTTTATTAATGTAAACACACACACACATACGTCGTATTATTGGATTGTCAAACAACAAACGCACACACATACAAAATATATACATTTTTGTGTATTTACTGAATGTAATCGCTTTAAGCTTGTTTTGTTACAAATGTCTTATCACAAACTCACACACACACACTCACGTTTAAGACGAAAACATGAACAAACAAGCAAAAAACACAACAAAATTAAACAAGATAAAAAGTAATGATAAGAAAAGAAAACGCAAACAATGTTAACAGAAATAAAAACCAAAATGCATTGAGTTTTATTTGCAAAGAGTGATTTTTTGTAGTAAAAATATTTTATACACAAATTAAATACAAAGACGGATTAAAAAAAAAAACAACAGAGGAATCTAAAAAGTAAAAAGCAAAAAAAAACACAAATAGCAAAATGTTAATTATTACGTATGTATATATTTTTTAAGAAAAATTGTTCACATTTAAAACGTAAGCAGTACCAAACGGAAAACGCAGTAAAAAAGAAGGAACGGAAATGGAAAAAAATGTTGCAGAAAATAAAATTCTAATATTTATAAAACCAAACAAAAAAAACACAAAACAAAAATTTACGGACAAATTAAAACAAGTAAAACAAGTTAACATTACATTGTATAAGTAGTTAGTAATATAACATAACTAATCCCAATGGAAACTCGTAAGCTAAGTCGTAAAAATCAAAACATAACAAAGCAAAACCAAACCAAAGCGAAAACAAAGTCACACACAAATGTTTTATGTATGTATGTATGTATGTATATGTGTATACAGCACGACGTTGTTTTTTTTTATAAATGTTATTAAGTTACACAAACATGCGAACACAGCTATATAAATACATATACATACACACATACAAACATATGTAGCTGATAGGGGCATTTTGTTTAATGTTTAATAAATATACAAAAACAAAAACATATACATATACACAAAAAAAAAAAACAAAATATAATTTAAACTATAACTACTAAAAAAAAACACGAATGTATGAAACATAGTTTTACCATGTTTTACCATGTAACACGCGTGGAAATACATAGTAAATTGAATATTTAAATAAATGTTTATGTCCTAACAAATGTATGTATGTCAAAGTTCGCTCTCAAGTATGTATGTATGTACGTATATTGTATATTCATTTTAAAATAATGCACGTGACAAAATGAAAAGCCGCAGCAGTATTAACATCCAAGGCAAAAGTACATACATATACATAGATATTATGTAGTATGGAAAAGCACAAACACACACACATACAAACAAAACTGTTGTCTTGGCATTAAATATATTACAAAAACAACGAAAAGCATTTCAACGTCATCCACTTTAAACACAAACAGGGAACAAGAACAAAATTCATATAAGATTCCCAAAAATGTATTTAGCAATATTGTAATGATGTGGTACAGTTACGAGGCGAGCAAATGAGGAAACATACATACAAACATACACACGTTCATTACGAGTATAAACAAAAAACAGAAAACCTGCAATAAATGTGTATACAAAAACAAAAACCCTAAATTGTTGTGTATTTTTCCCTATTCGAATTTAAAATTGTGGGAATATTAACCACTTTCTGTAGCATATCCAGCAGTTTATTGTCACGCCAAATGTTAACATATCACTTAGCTTTGGGTCGCGCGAACACTTTCGACAGTGCTGCACAATATTGCTATGTGATGCGCAACTCAACACTTCGATTGTGGCCAGCTCAATGCACGCTGTCTATCACTCGTCCATTTTGTCAACGCTCCCAGCGGCATCCAGAACGTAAGTCAAGCTAAAACAATTTTGCCTGCCTAAAATTGCATAGAAAATATCGAAAAAATTAAGAAACTGCTGCACCTGACTACATAGCATACAAAAATCAGTATTAATTCTATAGAATTAAGTGTTTTCAATATGTTTGCGCTATTTTATATGTTTTGCACATGGCACGTGTATGGCATTCATAAATGAGGTTATGTGTTGCCCAAATGAAACAATTTATAGGTCAAAGTTTTTTTTTTTGTGGTAACTAAATTGTAACTTAACTCGTTGTTTTACAGGTTTCGTAACTCTTTCACGTGAAAATGTCGGGAGGTATAGATATCTTGTCCCTCAAAGAGGATGACATTACCAAAATGTTGGTCGCCACCACCCACCTGGGCTCGGAGACAGTCAACTTCCAAATGGAACAGTACGTCTTTAAGCGCCGTGCCGATGGCGTCAACATCATCAACCTGGGCAAAACATGGGAGAAACTGGTCCTTGCTGCCCGCGCCATCGTTGCAATTGAGAACGCCTCAGATGTAAGTTTTTGCCACAACCAAGTTTATGCCAAGTTTGTAATGTTGTTGTTGTGGTCGCGTTTTGTGTACATGATGATTCTTATATTATCTTTCGGGTATGAAATGCAATGATTTCAATTATAAAGCTGACTACGCCACGCGTCACAATTAACATCAAAAACGATCTGTCAGCCATAACCTATATGATAGTATCTAAGAATCCGCCTAATTTGGTTTTAATTCTTTGCACAGGTCTTCGTCATCTCGTCGCGTCCCATTGGCCAACGCGCTGTGCTGAAGTTTGCCAAATATACGGACACCACTCCAATTGCTGGCCGCTTCACTCCCGGTGCGTTCACCAATCAGATTCAGCCCGCTTTCCGCGAGCCGCGTCTGTTAGTGGTAACCGATCCCAACACCGACCATCAGCCCATCATGGAGGCTTCGTATGTGAACATTCCCGTGATTGCCTTCACCAACACGGACTCGCCGTTGCGCTACATCGATATAGCTATTCCATGCAACAATAAGTCGCCCCATTCAATCGGTCTGATGTGGTGGCTGTTGGCTCGTGAGGTGCTCCGTTTGCGTGGGACAATCTCGCGCGCCATCGAATGGCCAGTGGTCGTTGATCTGTTCTTCTACCGCGATCCTGAGGAGGCCGAAAAGGAGGAGGCTGCAGCCGCCAAAGAGCTGCTGCCACCACCAAAGGTCGAGGAGGCCGTCGACCATCCCGTCGAGGAGACCACTAACTGGGCTGATGAGGTCGCTGCTGAGACTGTCGGCGGTGTTGAGGACTGGAACGAGGATACTGTCAAGACCTCCTGGGGCAGCGATGGTCAGTTCTAAAATAAGAGCTCCCCAAGGTTGTCTACAAGCGACTATACTACAACATAAATAAATAAAAAGCATTTATGTTTCAACAAAATATTACACGAGTATTCTTATTTGTTTTTCTTAATTGTTATATTTTAACATATGTGAGCGAGACACAAGTTGCACAAGCGCATAGAAGAGAGCGATAGAAGCATAGTGTGTACGCCATATGAGACGCATACATTGCTTTCATTCATGGTTTAGTGTTGATCTCCTTTCCTCTTCGAATTGTATAGGTAAAACCACATACATACCAGTGCAGAAATACAATATTAATTAATTTGTTTTTTTTATTCGCTTTTTACAAATAGAAAACAGTTAATGATTGCTTAATTGTAAAGATATAAAAAACCGTGTCATTAAGACGATCGATCTTCATTTTTTATGTGTTTATATGTATATATATAAAAAAAAAGAAATAAGAAATGATCAAATATAATAATGTTAAACACAACGTCAATTCGACATTTTATATTAGTATTAGTTTTTTTTGTCTCTTGTCTATTAAACTCTATAACTGAAATTTCAAACAGCTCCATCCATACCGTTACCCTAATAATGTAATAAATGAAATGAAAAATAAAGATCGTTGCTAGGTTTGTTTTTGCTAGTTTCTTGGCTCCTAAATATATGTAGTATGTATTTAGTAGTATAACATTTACAAAAATATTGAACGACTTTAATGTTTTATCAATTAAATAATCACAATTAACGCACATATTCTTGTTCATTTGCGATTATGAGATATATGTAGATAGATATGTACGTACATATGTATGTATGAACGTATAATGTTAAGAGGGGAACCGAACAACAACTTGAATTATCGACTTTTTCACATGCATACACATATGTATGTATTCTATTGTTTGTACAATGTTGAATGCATGAACGATTAATTGAACATTACAATTTCAATAGTGATGTGCACTGACTACAAATACATTCATCGACAATCAATACATACAAAACTACTTAAGCTACTAAATAATTAATCATAAATAGAACAATAACCGTAGTCTTCGTGTTATTTTTTGTGTTATTATTGTTGTTGTTCTATAATGTTGTTTATTAATGTGTTAATTAGTTTTATTTAAATGGGTTTGGACGAGCTTTGAATTCGGTCCTTTTACGTAGTTCCTTTATTTCATCCATCTCATGTTGCTTGCGTTCTTCATCTTGCTGCAATTAAAATGTATTATTATCATTATTATTGATATGATTTTGTTCAAAAGGCTTAAATTGGCATATTCTCTTTTAAAGATAGTCGAGCTGTTAAGCTTAATTGGCTTTCTTCTTAACTTAAATGAAGTCAGTCAACTAAAAAGCGAATAGTTTATGGTCATGAAATCGCTGCACTAAACAAAAGAGGGTCAAAACATAAAGAGTATTTAACAGCATAAATATAGTACATACATAATTAAAAACACTGACTCGTGCTCGAATCGTACTTAATCATCACAGCTAAACCTTGTTGTTCAAATCAACATTTAAAACTTCTGCTAGTAATAATAATAGTACTCACTGCCTCCATTTTTTAGACAAGTGAGTCACTTAAGTAGTATGATGAATTATTGTGTTTCTTGTTTTGAGCAACAACAATGAAAAACCAAGCTGAATGTAAGTATCACACAAAGCACAAAATATGATCAATGACAATGCGCTTGAAATATTTGCATACTCCAGATGTAGAGCCAGTGTGACGTTAATGCACGTGACTAAGGCTTAGGTTTGTACCAAGATTATGACGAACTTTTTGTTGCTCAAATGGACAAAATAAGAAAATGCATATTCAGTATACATACTTATAAGGAGGGTGGAGAGCATGTGCAAGGTGACATGGCAGTAACCGAACTATATATCATTTATAAAAAACAAACAGCAATTTTAAAAGCAGAAAACAGTAGAATGCTGATTAGATTAGAATAAGACTCGAAAATGAGTTCGCGACGAATTCTGTGCCGAAAACAAAGTTTTAATCCCCAATCGTATTATATAGTATTTTATATGTATTGAGATATTATTATATGGAGTAGTACCACTGATCCATTTCACATCCAGTGCGCTATATATCCGTTCTTGCTTTTTCGTCTTTTTTTTTTTGCCTCAACAAGGCTCAAGGCTTAGGAGGGGGAATTTGTTGCTCAACAATTGTTATTGTTTGTTGAAATGGAAGCCGTTGGAGTTCCCGATCCCGTTCCCGTTACTGTTGCGGGTGGGGATATGATTGGATTAGTCAGCGTATTTGTACCCGTTGAGAGAGCTGAGCTGATTGAATCGTCTTGGGTGGACAACAAGCTGTTGTCGCCATAGAAGCGCGGCTCATCGTGGGCCTCGGCTGGCGGTGAGGTGGTGTCCTCGTCTGTGTCTTCATCGTTGGAGCTATCGGCACCGCTGGCATTCAATTTGCTAGAACCGCTGCGGTCAGTAGCGGCAACAGCATCCGCATTACCATCGCCAGAGGCAGGCGCATGCCGTAGACTCTCGTAGCATGAGTCGCAAACGCGAAGCGCTTTAACACTTTGTTGGGGCAAATGGAATTTCTTGGATGAGCAGGCGGCACAGACGACGGCACCGCAGTTGCGGCAATGATGTCGCCGCTGCACGAACGTGAACTGCGTCTTCTTGCAGCGCATACAAATGCTGGCCTCTGCGTCCGGCACCCAAACAGCCGCATGGTTCTCTACCGGTTTCTTGCCGCTTTTGCGCAGCAAATCCTCCACACACTTGTTAATGTGCGCCATCCACTCCTGCTTCTCGGTGCTAGTTGCGGCATACACCACAAACGATTTAGTCGTGGTACGTATGTACCAGCCGTTGCGATACTGCTGATTGTCTGCTATTGACTCCAAAGAGACCTCTTCGAGAGGCATAATATGTTGTTTGTTGTACTTCTTTTTGCCAATAACAATGTTGCCGTAGACCAGAATATCGTTGAACAAAAAGAACTGACGAGACTTTGGACGTTTGCGACACATCTTTGTCAGCACACCCTCGCCAACGAGAACACGCCCTGGTACAGCCAACGGTACACCAGAGCTGCCAAAGCAGCTCTCCACATTCGCAATGCGACGTGTATTCAGCTCCGAGTTGACAAGGCGATCAACCATTTTGTTTGTGTTTGATGGTTTGTGGCGAAAGTGGCGCCTTTAGTTTTTTAATATTTTTCGTGAGGGAGAGTGAGTGAAAGAGAGCTTGAAGTTGCAAGCTTGCTTTGTTGAATACGGTTAACACACACAGTTCACAGTCAACAATTTTCTATCGAGTCTCTGCTGTTGCTTCCACAAGCGCCCGTAGCGTATTTCAACTGTGACGATGACTTGTTGTTGTTTTTGTTGTCGTCGCTGCTCCCACTGCCTATTGAAAGTGTGCGTGCGTTTGTGTTTGAGTGTGTGTGTGCCTGTAAAAAGTATTTATATACGCACAGCAGCTGGTGTTAGTCCTTTTCCTTACTTTAAAAAAGAGTCGGTTCTAGGCCCGTCTGATTTGTAACGAAACTTGTTAAGATCTTTGATGATTGTCACGCGTTGCGGCTTTTATGCAATGCACAATGTTACTGTTTTTCTACGCCTTCCGTTTGTCAAAACGTCATGACTCACACCACACACAAACAACAAGTATGCATACATCTATGCATGTGTATATTATTATAGGCACACACTTTCAATTTTACACCGCAAATATTTAGTATACTTTGCAAACGCCCACTATGCGTATGTTAATAAATATATACTTATATATATGTGTATTTTACTCGACAATCTTCCGTTTTATTAAAATAAAACGATTCGGCTTAAACGTAAATTTTCCCCCAACTGCTAAACTGCAGCTGCTAACGCAAATGCGAGTCGCTTCGTATATATGTAGATATGTATGTAAGTACAATATAGAAATCAACGTATCGCCATTCACAGGGTTGCATCCATGTTCAACGCTGTGCATAGTGTGACCAAAACTCGCTTTGCAAAGTTAGATTTAATGATAAACAGTATTAACTCACATTTGTATTTACCTGCATCTTTTTCTGCAGCTGGTTTCGCTGCACAATAGTATCGTATTTCCGACGTTCCCGCACGCGCTGATCGGCACGTAATAGAAATGGCTTCAATTCCGGCAAAAGCCTTAGCGGCGCACTTTTGGGTTTTTCCGATTGCTTCTGCTCAATTATTTTGTCTTGCTGTGTGCATTTTAAATTGACTTCAACATACATATTTTTTACTTTTACTTTGTTACTTACATGCTCCCGCCATTTTTTTGAGTGCTTTACTGTTTCCGGCGTAACAGGAATTGTGACTCTATGAATGGCAACAGACTCCGCCAATCGCTTATGCATTGCCTTAAAGTTTGGCACCGGATTACTATGAAACTCGCGTGCCTTGCGCTCTGCTTCATCACGCTGTCGCAGTGCTATCTCTCTCTTAGCTCGGTACATATCCTTCCAATCATAGGCACGGGGGACACCCACAACATCAGCATTAGGACGCGTTGCACCAGGTGTCCAGTTCAGCTTTAGTTTGGTCATAGGCTCGCGCAGCTCATATTCTTCAACGTTTTTGACTACTTCTATCACACTTTTGCGGGAGTCTAATTTTCCATTATAAGGAGTTGAAAGCAGCTGCAGTTGTTTTTCATATTCTTTGTCTACAATCTCCTCTTTGCACAAATATTGATATTGTTCCACGAAACTAGAACCACTACATGAAGAGACTGGAGTCTGGTTGAACTGTAGTTGAAGCATCGACTCAATAGTTTTTTTCACATCCTGCTTGCAAGGAGATTGCTTATGCTTTGTGCCATTTCCATTAGCGATCTGATTAGACGCATTGCTCCAACTAAATGGAACATGCAAATTTTCCTTATTTGCTGTAGCTGCATCTATCAATAAGAGATTTGTATTTTGTTAAGGTTTAGCTATTTTATCGGAACGCACATATGAATGCAGAGAGATATACCACAAATATTGTCAGCTTGCTCCATATTATTTTCTCCTGTAGTTTTGTTGTCGCGGTCTGCTAATTTGGGACTAGAAATGTAGGAGACTGCATTTCCCATGTTTGAAGAGCCGGCTTCTAAAATGGCGCAGATGTGTTATTTTCAAGCTAACTGTAAATTACACAGAGACAAGCTGCCAACGGCACTACTTACCGAAGAAATTCTCAGAGTGATCCAGATTGTAATCACCAACATTTATTTCGTCCCAGTTGAAGTCGGAATTTTTATTATTCGTTTTGTTTATAGTACCCATACTATTGCTAAAATCGATCGCGTCGCCAAAATTTCAAACAATATGAAAAGCAACACACTTAAACACATACAAATATTTCCCAGGGCTGCTGGTATCATATCGATAACAACATGATCGTTTCTCCATCGGTTAATCCAAATCATCGAACAAAGAAATTATAGAAAATAAATAGCATACCTAACAGTTTTTTGTCGCTAAGGATATGCATTTTAAAAACAGCATAGAATAATGTTGCAGTAGAGAAAAACAAAGGATCGATAACAAATTGATTGCTTATTATAAACTTTAATTTATTGGAAAAATTAAAATAGATCATCTTATTCATTGTTTCAAAGTATTATGTATGTATTATTTACATAAAATTATATTGTTAAAAGTAATTTCATTTCAAACAAATTTCAACATAGAGTCGATTACAAGTTGATTGCTTATTATAAACTTTTATTTATTTGAACAGTTAAAATAAAACCTTAGGAACGGCTACCTGACTAAGTAAACCTTGGTTTGGTCATTTGCGCCTTTTCTTAGTTGGCAGCTCCAAATTCCGGTCACACTCGACATAGCGTCACATTTTTAGCGGGAAGCTTCGCGGCAGTGTTATACAATAAAAATAAAAAGTTTAAAATGCCGCCACGGCCAAAAAAGAGAGTTTCTAATGCCGGAGCCATGCGCAGTTGTGGGCTAGGCGATCATTCGCTGCGTCAGCCCTCCCAAACAATTACGAGCGGCAAATTACTCAGGTTTGCTCAAAAAACGAACAAGGAAATGCGAAATGATACGCCTATATGTGGCACCTGCTATGATACTCTTTGGAAAACCTATAAAGAAAATCTGAGCAGTGCCAAAAAGGAAAGAAACCAATCGGCAGCCAATACGAATACCATTTCGGATGTAAACCAATTTCAACCATGGCCCTCGTCGTTAAGTAGTTCCAGTCAGGAATCCGAAAGCGACCATCTGTCAACAATGACGCGTGCCCAACAGTTGCAAGTGGAGGAAAAGCAAGCAGCAGCCATTTCGGGTGTAAGTATTTCCAGTGAGGAATATCCGTCCACCTCGTCAGTTAAGCGAAAGCGTGACGCACAACAGCCAGATCCTGTAACTGACGATGACGATTATTTTGATGACGAGCCACTATTAAGTCTGAATGCAGTGAATGGAACACGACTGCCACATATTCAGCCCATTCCAAAACGACGAACATATGTACATCTCGACAAAAGAGCGATGGATATATATCTAGCCGGCACCACTGGAGGGTGAACTTATCTGTTTTTGTTGTTGTACTTGGTACTTCAATACTTATATAGTTGAATTAGCTAGAAAACCACGCTCTACTTAATGCGTTTTTGTGAAGAGTTAGGGGAAAGATTCGTCTAACCGTGTAAATAAATTAAATAACATGTTGTATATATCCAAATAACTCAAATATCTAAGTTGAAATTTCTTTTTACAATTTAACTTTATGTACTGAATACAAACATTGAAACAATGGATAAGATGATCGATGGGAAATAAAATTAAATTAATAGTTTATAATAAGCAATCAATTTATAATCAATTTTTTGTTTTTCTTCATTTAAGGCAAGCAAAATTATTATTTTGTATCAACCGTTCCTTAGGTACTTTCGTTGACATCAATGTCTAAATTGGAATTGTTTGAAATATAGCTTAAACTTGCCGCTACTGATTTTAGTAGTATGCTAAACAGCGGGTGGGTGGGCATTAGTTCATTCATTGAGCATTAGTCATCAAGCCCTTGGGGACTGTTGCGCCGATCTCAACAGCTGTGCGGTCGAAACCACAAGAAGAGTGCACAAGGTGTCATAACGATTCAGGCATATTGCACAAGGAGTCATAACGATTCAGGCATATTACGTAAATGATTATATGCTCGTTTTAGAAACAGTGGCTTGTTAATGAGTCTTTAGTCAAGGAGAGGATAAAAAATCATACCGTATTCAGCAAGATAGTGATGGCAATGATTCTCTAGATGAGACAACTCTGACACCGAAGAGGAAGGTAAAGACGACAGTGAGACAGAAAGTGATGAGGCAAGTGAGGAAGATGAGCGAAAACAACAAAAACGTAGTAGCAAATCTAGCCGAAAACCAGCCAACCAACAAATTTTTCCTGCCAAACGCAAACGGCCTGCTGCTGCTGCGGCCAAAATCGGTTCAACGTTTAAGAAAATGAAGCGAGCCAACAAATAACTAATTAAATCTGCAACAATTATTAGCTTTTGTAATTTTAAGCTGTCTGTAAATAAATAAAATAAAGTTTTATCGCTAATTAGTTAGTAAGTAATTAATCAATTAGTGTTGAAATGTGATAACAACTTTGATTTTAGTTTTTAACAGTGGCAATATACATAGTACAATATATGCAAAGAGCATTTAAGGGGGTACCCACAACAAACATGCTAGGACCCTAACAATTACAATTTAATTAAGTGCCAAAGACGCGTTTCGTTTCTTCGATACCTCATTGTGATAGAAAATAGTGTATGAGCTTAAGGTAAATGCGTTCTAGCAGCGGCCACCAATGATCAACAAGCAGCTGCAGGTAGTGTCTAAGCGTTGGCCACAGCGTGCACATGTAATCCGTTAAGGCGGACAGTACACGCAACAACATGGGTCAGTTATTTCGCTCCTCCATCTGTACTAAAGAGTAGGTAATATCATTGTTCTTCTGCTGGATAACGTGGTTCTCAACCAAATCAACAGAGTAGCAGTTGTCGGTGCGTTGCTGCATAGGGCTATGCGTCCACGCCAAAGTCTTGGCGAACTTGTCAAGATGGGCCATATTCTTGTACGCATAGAGCAGGGGATGATCAATGTAGGCGCTGCATTCGTAACATTTGGTGGATAAATCGCTCAAGCTAAGCGCCAAAGGATGTTTGTGGCGCATGAAATGCTGTGCCATGTGTGCTCCATGGATACGGGAATCGCAGGCAATCCGATGACAGCTCAAACATAACCAGTTTTCCACCGTTGATTCGCAGTCACCGCATCTGCCCTTCGTACTTATTGCTATGCAAACATCCACCGCAGAAAAAAAAAAAAGAATGTATATGTAATTTAGTTTTGAGTATTAAGGCAGATGCAAGGAAACCCAATAAAGCAAATACAAATACAAAACAAAAGCTGCAATAAAACGGTGAGTTTTGATTGCTTTGATTGAGATGCATGCAGCAGTGTTATTCACATAACATAACACAAATAAGAAGGAGCTCCAGTGAAGACTAAGAGATACTCTGAACTTTAGACCTTGACTAATTTTGAATCTTTAATAACTCCGATTAGATCTTCATAATTTCTCGGTTTTGTTTAATTTTTCAAAACAGACATGTTTTGCGTTTTTGTATTCCCAATCTGAAGTCTATTGTTTTCAGAATTTATTCATACACGCATATTTCTACGGCAATCATACTGTCGGTTAAATACATTTGCACAACACCATTTAATTTTTTTTAAGCTTTTAAGACGCAAATACAAAAAAAAAATAAGCAATGGGTTGAAGTCATGAGCAAGAAATTAGGGAGATTAAGATTGTTTGGATAATGTTTAGCTTACATTTGGGCATTTCCTCTGGACGCAATATACTTAAGTGTGGGCAGCTTTTAAGACAAGGATTAAAGACAAGCATTCCATTTTGCTCGCGCGCCTGTGCAACAAATGATTAAAGAGAGCAGAGAGAGAGAAAGAGAGAGGGCAAGAGAGAGAAGGGGCGGTTTAATCTGCTTTAAAACAGCAAACAAATCTTAATAAAATTTAAAATTTTTCTTAGTCAACGATTGTTGATGTGCGCAGAAATTACAAAAAAAAAATAAAACAAAAAACACGGGTAAAAAGTTTCTTTAGGTATCCCAATTAAAGCGTACCTCCTTCTGGCTGTTCGGAAGCTCGTTGAGCGACGATTTCGTTTTTACCTTGACTTTTGGCTTGCTGCTGCTGCCGAGCAATGGCTCCTGGCTGCAATCATGAACATTATCACTGCTCGCGCCACGACCATCCTCAGCACTTGAAATATTTAGCTGCTTCATTGTAGCAGCAAGAAAATCCTCATTGTTGTTACTCTCCCGTTGAGCGCTATTTTGGGGCAGCTTGCAGTTAAATACCAGAGATTTCCAATGCTTGCTCTGCTGCTCCAAGCAAAGCTGCAGAGTCTCCACGCAGCTTTGGAAAGCAACCGTGTATGTTGCGCTTTGTGGCATTGACGATGTCGGCACTGGATCCCCAAGAAGCGCCTTGGTGCACATTGTCATCGCATAGGATATGGAATTCACATTATAGCCACCTTCGAGGCACACAATGATCCGGCCGCCGGCCAGTGCCGATAGCCAATGGGTGAAGAGACCGTAGCCCTCCGGAGTCACTTTGCATCCGCCCAGTGGATCGCCAACGGCCGCATCAAAGCCAGCCGAAACCAGCACCAGCTGCGGGTTGAATTCATAAGCAATTGGTAGAATAAGCTGTTGAAAGGCTAACGCGTATTCTACATCTCCCATTCCCTTCTGTAAAGACAAAGATTGGCATATTTTGGTTAACAAATCAAAAGACTTGATGACAAACAAACCTTGTTCCAGGGTATGTTGACATTGAAGCCACGTCCAGCATTTTTGCCAACAACATCGTAATTGCCATCGGGACCTTTTGGAAAGAAGGCGCCATGTTCGTAGCGATGGACGCTTATGTAGAGCACCTTCGGGTTGGATTCAAAGATGTGCTGAGTGCCATTGCCATGATGGACATCCCAGTCGACAATCAGAATGCGTTCCAAATGATATTCGCGTATCGCATACTGTGCCGCAATCGAAACATTATTAAATATACAAAAGCCATGGGGCTGATCCGATTCGGCATGATGTCCCGGCGGACGAACATTACAAATGCCACTGCGCGTTTCGCCGCGAAGAACGCTATCGACGGCTTGAAGCACTGCGCCAGTGGCAAGGGTGGCGGAGTCAAAGGTATTTGGATGTAAATATACAGAATTATAGCCGGCACCAACTTGCTGCAGTTCGTCCGGACTGCGTCCGGCCAAGCGCCGCACCGTATTGACATGGGAGCGTGTGTGTGCCAAGCACACTTCATCCGTTGTTGCCGCACGTGACTCCAATGGTTTCATACGCTCGATGAGTTGATAATCATCATGCATCTCATGGATTTGTCGAATGCGTTGCGGCTGCTCCGGATGTGTTAGATCATGCAGATTGCAGTGCAGCAGCATATCCGCTTCGTAGGCATAGCACACTCGCATTGGCGGCACACTCAATTGTGTTTCAGCACGCAGCAAGGACAAACGAGCTGTATTGCTGGCCACAATCGCTGGATTCAGTTGGGCGGCGGTGCCACGTGTGGGATAGCGCTGGTCTTTTACTGCCGCCACGGTTGTTAGTGGTCCACCCAGCCAGATGCGTTGCACGCAATGCAATTGCAAATCGGATGCATCCGAATGGTCCTGCTCCAGTTCACTCGGTACATAAGTCTGCTTCAGTTGAAGGCAGCGCCAATAAGGACGATGCACATAGATGCAGTTGAGCAAGGCCGTACGCAATTCCACGCTGGGTAATTGCAGACGCTCCACCAACACCGGACACGGATCACCAAGCAAAGCACGTAGGGTAAGAGCAGCACCCTCTGAAAGCGATTCAACACAATAGCCGCCCTCAAGAATGACAGCGATGCGTGAGTTGGCCAACGGCAGCAGCGGATTAAGTAAATGCGGATAACAGGCGGGCGTCACTTCCATTTCGCCCTCGGGACATCCCAGTGCCGCATCGTAGCCAGCTGACACAAGTATCAGCTCCGGTTGATACTCCAGTGCGACAGGCAGCAGAAGCTGCTGGAAAATTGCCATATAATCACCATTGCCCATACCTTTGGCATTGAGTGGTACATTGAAGTTGTAACCGATGCCAGCACCACTTCCAATTGCGTGAAAATCTGATTCCTGCAAATTCGGCCAAAAGCTGCCATGCTCATAGCGATGTATTGAAAAATACAATACCCTAACATAAAATATGGTTAGAAGCTGAGCTTAGATGAGCAGAGATTGTAATGCAAATCACCTAGGATCATTGTAGAAGAAGCGCTGTGTGCCCTGACCATGATGAACATCATAGTCAATGATCAGAATGCGCTGCAATTGATAGGCATCGAGAGCGTGCTGTGCGGCCAAAGCGACATTATTGAAGTAGCAATATCCATTGAATTCCGACATCATCGCATGATGACCCGGTGGGCGTATGATGGCCATACCATTTTGTGCCTTACCCAGCAGCAGTTGATCCACAAGCTCAATGCTTGAACCGCTGGCCAAAAGCGATAGCTTAAACGTGGACTGAAAGTATTAAGAAAATCAACATGAAATGTTATCTTTTGATATTGAAATTATCTGTACTGGCATCTAATCTAGCTATTTGAATTTTATATGTACATAGTATGTTAAAATCGTATACGCTTGGTTTTCAGAGATTACAAAGGCACATAATACCTAGTTCTAGTATATGTTTAGAAAGCGCAATTGTTTTGATTCTGAATCATATTTATGTACATATATTAACTAAGACAACTGCGTGTAAAATCTTTAACTACCGGATGTATATAGATGGCGTCATAATGTGAGCTCAATTCCTCCATAGCCTCATCATTTTGTACGCCAGATGTTTGCTCTAATCGCTCATAGTGCTCCATGGAGTGTAGCTTAAGAATCTCCTCCTTTGTCGCCAAGCGTGACTTCAATTGCAAGCAACGTTCAATCAGCTTCAGCTCTCGACAACTGTTTTATAAAATATTATAGCAAATACATTCAATATGCATATTTTCATCAGTTTGTCTTACCGTTCCATGGTGCGTTCAAAGCGTTCGGGCCTTTCCTGATGCTTGTCATCCCAAATGCATCGATGCTCGCTCATAGAATCATCATAGATAATTGCTGTGGCACCACGATGCATATTCTTGGCATTCATCGCCTTACAAATGGATGCGAGATACAGATTTAATTTTACATACCCTATATGTATGTTGTATAAACTGATTAGGTTTAATCATCGTTTTACTCACATTCTGGAAAATATCAACAACTGGCTCCATGGCTGATCCGGCTGCCGCCGTTTGAGATGATTTAAGCATATTGCGCGCTCGACGTTTCGCCTCTTGAAGCGCTGAATTTGGTTTGCGAGATGCGCAATTATTGCTATTGCTATTGTGTGCATTTTGCGACGTCGCTGTCAACGTTGACGTCGATGTTGTTGTTGAGTTGGGCGTTGATTTGGATTTCACCATAGCGCGAGTTTGGATTTTTGCCTGCTGTGCGCCGCGTCTTGTTACGATCGGTGAGCTCTGATTGAGAGAGAAACAGAGGTGAAAGCGAAATAGGATAAATTTGTTTCTTTGTAAATAATTTAATTGCATCACAAAAAGGTTGAGGAATTGAGCCGCACAAACGAAAGATCGTTAAAACTAAAAATTTTGATTTGAAATAGTTCAGCTCGAAGTGTGTTTCAAAATTTTTACAATTTTCGAAATGAATTTCGATAATGAATTTTGATATGGAATTGAGTATGCGAATGTTTAGAAGAGTTAACATTCTGAAGAGCGAAAACTTTTTTATATACTTACTTACTTACTGCCTGTTGATTAAGAAGAATAACTGTACACACTTTAATTAAAGTAAAATAGTACCTTGCAATTTTGATGCACTTAATGTTTAACTTTAATTAATTTAACAGCCACTAATAACGTCAACACACACAAATATCCAATTATTATAATAAACCGATGGCCACCAAATCACCGCGTTAACTAAACGGATTTTGTGTGAACGCGCTTGCGACGCAGGCAGCGATTGTGTGGGTGATAATGTTGTTGTGTTTTTTGTTGGTAAAGCCGCATTTGGTGTTACGTCCAAAAAGGCGCGCGACGAAAACGACTTCTTTGGACTTACCATTATTTGTATATGTATGTAGCTTGAAGCTGATGCTGTTGGCGTTTTTCGAGATTTTTTGCTCGGGCAATGCAATTTGGCTGTGGTCTTTGTTGCTGTTGCTGCTGTCTTTCTTTGTTGGTCTTACTTGGTTTTATAGTTTGTACTATTTTTGTTGTTGTATTCTTTCGGCGTAGTTGTTGCTGCTGCGTGATACGCCAAACTAATTTATATTTTATCAGCGCTCTATTGATTAAAATTTGAGCTACAATATGCATTAAGTATGATACTCTTTCTCGCTTACTTTCACGCTGCGCCAGTTTTCTGCCTGTCGTCTATCTAGACCGCTAGTCCGTCCCACTTCTGTCCCTCCGTTCGTATCTCTCCTGTCGCGCTTCAGTTGATTTAATGTATTGCGCTTATTGCTGTTATATTTTGTTGTTGTTATTAGTAATACCTATGATTTACACATAAACTGTATGCGCGTTCGCTTTGTTTGAGCTCCTTTCACAGCAAAAAAAAAATAATTGTCTGCCGCAATAATAAGAATATACTAATATGCGCTGTTCTTTACAGACACACACACACACACACCGACACTAAGCGCACTCAAGGCCACGACGAAGCCGATAGCTGGATGCAACGAAGATTACTAGCCAACCGCACAGCAAGAACCGGAATTTAGTTCAATCAAATGCTTCTTGTCAACCAATGTGAGCGGGCGTTCAGGCGGGTGGTTTTGTTATTGTTTTGCAGTAACAAGGAGTGCAGTGCGACCGCAATCAGAAAACGCCATAATACCAACAATTACGGGCATCGAGCAAAGAAATACCTACCAGCTTGTGGTAAGCGCGAATTTTATGTAAAAAAAACTAACAATACCAAAAATATTACAGCACCGCACGTCGTTTTAGTATATTTTGGTAACTCGTTGTTTACATCTGTAGTGCCAGAATTACATTAACTGAAATAGCTAACTAAAACAAAAAAACAAAAATTGCTAGCTGTTAGTCGAAACCACATTTGAACGTTGGCATTTTTATACGTTTTTTCAATGAAACCTAATAAATATTGATGTAGAAATGTTAGTAAATTGTTTATATTCATCGTTTGGCATATAAAAGCTTATAAAATGGGTAAAACAAGTGATTAAAAAATCACTTTTTCTGCATTTCCTAAATATCTCTTATCAGAAGGGATGGCACCGAAAACTTCTGATACCTAATTAAAGCCTACAATTTCACTTATATAATAAAAAAATGTCTAGAAAAATTAGTCAATTAACACAAATTTTTTAACATATCTGCATCAATACTTATTTGGTTTCATTGAGAAAAACGTATAAAAACGCCAGTGTTCAAATGTGGTTCGACTCATGAGCCAAGTTCCGAATTTGCGAAGCTTTTCTATTTTCAATTATGCTACATCTAGTCGGAAATAAGTTAATTAATAAAGCAGTTAAGAAGGCGACAGACCGAGTAAGGCTACCCAGCTAAGTAAACCTTGGTTTGGTCTTGTGCGACTTTACTTCAGTTGGCAGCTCTAAATTCTGGTCACACTGGACTTAACATCACATTTCTGGCGGGAAGCATCGCGGCAAGTGTATTTTTTGTGTTTATAGTATAAAAATTAATAAGTTTAAAATGCCGCCAACGACAAATGAGGTAGCTTAGCGCTTTGTGACCTAGGCAATCATTCTTTGCGTCAGCCCTCCCGAAAAATTACGAGCGGCAGTTTGCTCAGGAAATGCGAAATAGTACGCCTATCTGTGGCACCTGCTATGATACTCTATGACACCAATTTCCACCATGGCCCTCGTCGTTAAGAAGTTCCAGTGAGGAATCCGAAAGCGACCAACAGTCAACAATGACGCGTGCCAAGCAGTTGCAAATGGAGAAAAAGCAAGCAGCAGCCATTTCGAGTGTAAGTATTTTCAGTCAGGAATATTAAACTTCCTCGAAATCGAGCGTACAACATCTCGTCAGTTAAGCGTAAGCGTGACGCACAACAGCCAGATACTGTATCTGCCGATGACGATTATTTTGATGACGAGCCACTGTTAAGTCAGCTT
Organism: Scaptomyza polygonia; assembly: GCA_035044585.1. Classification (NCBI taxonomy): domain Eukaryota; kingdom Metazoa; phylum Arthropoda; class Insecta; order Diptera; family Drosophilidae; genus Scaptomyza; species Scaptomyza polygonia. Next base: position 1,036,961 of record JAWNNU010001670.1, read on the forward strand.
AGTCAAAAGCGACTAACATATGTACATCTCGACAAAAGAGCGATGGATATAAATCTAGCCGGCACCACTGGAGGGTGAACTTATCTGTTTTTGTTATTTTACTTGGTACTTCAATACTTATATACTTATACTTATATAGTTAAATTAGTTAGAAAACCACGCTCTAAATAATGCGTTTTTGTGAAGAGTTAGCGGATAGGTTCGTCTAACCGTGTAAATAAATTAATTAACATGTATATATCCAAATAACTTAAATGTCTAAGTTGAAATTACTTTTTACAATTTAACTTGTTTAAAAGATTGCTTAAAGCTTCCGCCACTGACTTCAGTGGTATGCTGAACAGCTGTTTAGCCGAACCCAAGAGCTTTGCGATCGAAACCACATAGAGAGTGTAGGTGTCATAAAGCTTGAGGCTTGTAAATAGCGTATTTGCTTAATTACTTAACTGAACTGACTGATTAATTAGGTGAATTAGTATGCTTTCATTAGGTTCGCGACGATTTCGGGGTCATCCTCTATGAGATGAGATATTCATGAAATGCTGGAAATGTAAATTTGTATCATAAATGAAATATTCATATATATTCTTCTTTTCTTTGCGGTGGATGTTTGCATAGCAATAAGTACGAAGGGCAGATGCGGTGACTGCGAATCAACGGTGGAAAACTGGTTATGTTTGAGCTGTCATCGGATTGCCTGCGATTCCCGTATCCATGGAGCACACATGGCACAGCATTTCATGCGCCACAAACATCCTTTGGCGCTTAGCTTGAGCGATTTATCCACCACATGTTACGAATGCAGCGCCTACATTGATCATCCCCTGCACTATGCGTACAAGAATATGGCCCATCTTGACAAGTTCGCCAAGACTTTAGCGTGGACGCATAGCCCTATGCAGCAACGCACCGACAACTGCTGCTCTGTTGATTTGGTTGAGAACCACGTTATCCAGCAGAAGAACAATGATATTACCTACTCTTTAGTACAGATGGAGGAGCGAAATAACTGACCCATGTTGTTGCGTGTACTGTCCGCCTTAACGGATTACATGTGCACGCTGTGGCCAACGCTTAGACACTACCTGCAGCTGCTTGTTGATCATTGGTGGCCGCTGCTAGAACGCATTTACCTTAAGCTCATACACTATTTTCTATCACAATGAGGTATCGAAGAAACGAAACGCGTCTTTGGCACTTAATTAAATTGTAATTGTTAGGGTCCTAGCATGTTTGTTGTGGATACCCCCTTAAATGCTCTTTGCATATATTGTACTATGTATATTGCCACTGTTAAAAACTACAATCAAAGTTGTTATCACATTTCAGCACTAATTGATTGATTACTTACCAATAAGCAATAAAACTTTTATTTCAGTTGGCATGAACATATCTCTTGAATACTTATCTGACATTTATTTACAGACAACGCGTTGCTAAAAATTACAAAAGCTTATAATTGTTGCATATTTAATCAATTATTTGTTGGCTCGCTTCATTTTCTTAAACGTTGAACCGATTTTGGCCGCAGCAGCAGCAGGCCGTTTGCGTTTGGCAGGGACAATTTGTTGGTTGGCTGGTTTTCGGCTTGATTTGCTACTACGTTTTTGTTGTTTTCGCTCATCTTCCTCGCTTGCCTCATCACGTTCTGTCTCACTGTCGTCTTTACCTTCCTCTTCGGTGTCAGAGTTGTCTCGAGTTGTCTCATCTAGAGAATCATCGCTTTCATTGCTATCACTATCCTGCTGATATTGATCTGATTTTTGATCCTCTTCTTGATCGTATTCGATTGACACAAAGCTGCGCGATTGCATTGACTTGACTGTCGCCTCGTTATTATGGTTTGCTTGCTGTGGCGTATGGGGCAACTTTTTATCCCGTTGCTCCTGGATCTGTTTATCGAATTGATTTAGATCCAGAAGTCCCAGACAAGTCGGACGGCACTCAATGTTAGTCTGGGCAACTAGCTGCAGCTCCTTGTCAGCCACACTTTCGCATTTCCAGACCTTCAGCTGGCCGGAGCTAGAAAGAAAAAGAGAACGACTCGATTTAATGCTAGTTTGGAAACGTGATTTTTTTGCTATTGTCTAACCTGGATATGGTAACTAGCGTGTCGGCCATGAAACTAATGGCCTTTACCCGATCCTCATGGGCCGACATTATGTGCGGCTGTGTATAGAGAAATAGCCATTAAAGACATGTGTTGTTAAATATATAAGCATTATTTACGTCTGAATTGTCGTCCTGTTCCAGCGAGATCCATGCAATGCTGCCGTTTTCGAGGCCCGTCAGACACGTGGTCTCATCTAGCCAGGTAACGCAAATGGGTTTCGATGGCATCGTGATGTGTCGAACGACACTTGCCGTACGAATGTCAAAGATCTCCATGCCAAGGGGGCCACTGAGAGTGAAATGATTGCCAGTAGTTGACCAGGACAAGCACTCAGGTGCACTGCCCAGTTCTCGCTTGCTTTTAAGATTTGTTCGATAGGCGATGCGTCCTTTAACTAAATTCCACGTGTTCAATACCTGATCGCCGCCCAAAGAGAGCGCCAACCGACTGCTGGGATGACAAGCGATCAGATTAACCGGTTTGCGATTATGCGACTTCTGCCAGTCGCCCTCCATCGACCAGCTGCCGACACGGGTGGCTTTCATGTGTCCGTCGGAGCCACCCGACAACAGATGCGTGGCATCGGATGAGAAGACCAGCGAGTTAACCGTACCAGAGTGGTTAACAAGGACATGCGCCTGCTTGCGACGTGCCATGTTGTAAATGAAAATGCGATCATCAACGCCACCGCTGGCGACCCATTTCCCTTTAACGGCCAAGCATTTTACGGAACCTGCATGAGACCTATCTGCAAATGTAAGCTTAAGCCGTAAACGTTCCTCGTCGCCCTCCTCTAGCTGATAGCCCAACAGAAACTCATTATAGGTGCCCACAATTATTTCAATATTCGGCAACGACATTTCTGTTTACATCTGTAATCAAAAGGAGTAGTTGAGGCGCTTGCTGCAAACACGTGCCTCTCATCGGCCACACAAATCGCGAACACAACACATGAGAAGTATCGATAGCAGCATATACATTTTATTAAGTGGCAGCACTGTCGATTTTTTTCTCGCCTACCCTTCAGCCCTTGCCAGTAGTTTTGGTATCGTATATGCGTAGCCCTGCTTGGGCAAACGATTACAATTTTAATTGCCGATTTTTGGTCGTGATTTTTTAGTGAAAAGAACCCAAGAAGTGCACAATAAATTTGAATTATTGATTACAGTTTTTAGCAAGTTAATTGAACGCAGTTAAGCTGCGAACGATTTTTATATAAATAATCAAACAAAGACTCACCGGCGTTTCGCATTAACCAATGTCCAAAAGCTCTTCTGGGTGAGTTCAGTGCGAACTGAAATTGCAAAGCTGGTATAAAAAAACAATGTTTATTCATAAAAGGCGTGGACGGGATAGAGAGCGGGAGCGCGACAGAGACAGGGAAAGGTATTATGAGAGTCGCAGTGCTCGTGGAGGTGAACCCTCAAGAAATGGCACCGGTTTGCTCAGCACCATCAGCAGCAGCAGGTCCACCGGTCGCGAGGACCGCAAGCGCGCAAAGGAGGCACCAAAGGACATGATGAGCTCACGTGGCAGTCGCGATGAAAAGCGACGCAAGCGTTCCCGTTCCAAGGACTACGAGAAGGATAAGTCTGTAAAACCTATATATATATACATATACCTATAAAAAAATACTTTCTATACCTTTGCTGGCTATGTTAGCTCTTTTTTAAAGTTTTTTTTATTGCACTTGGCTATTAATAAGTAAATGCTGAATCTTTTGCAGACGCCAGTTGGATCGTGAACGTGACAAGGACAAGGAAAAAGATCGGGAGCGTGACAGAGAGCGGGAACGTGATAGGGATAGAGACCGCGAGCGACAGCGCGATCAACGAGAACGTGATCGCGATCGTGATCGTGATAGAGAACGGGATCGGGATGATCGGAACAAGGAACGGGACCGAGAACAGCGGCAACGTGGAGATGTAGAGACGCGTCGTCAGGCTGCGCCAGCTGCGCCGCTTATCATACCCGTTGGCTCTTCAAGCAGTTCGACGGATGGCGAGGTGGAGACAGCTGAGGAGGAAATCGACAAGGAGGAGCAGCAGCGGCGCCTTGAACAGGAGATGATCAAGCGTCGCGAACGCATCGAAAGATGGCGTGCGGAGCGCAAACAGCGCGAACAAGAAGCTGGCAAGCGCGATGCCGCAAAGGCTGCTACGACTACAACCAAAAAATGGAGTCTCGAGGATGAATCAGAAGAAGAAGACGGCACTGATTCACCAGTAATTGCAGTTGAAATTGACAAAAACAAGGCGCCCGATTCACCACCATCAAAATTTCATAGCATATGCAAGCGATTTGATGATGATATCGGCGAGTCCAAGTTTTCTCCACTGAAGCGTCCCACTTTCAGCAGGGTGCTCAATATGGTGATTTCATCGCCAGCACCAGCGCCACCAGGCACTGCAACAGCAGTAACTGCTCCTCCACCTCCCCCGCCACCTGCTTCTGCTCCTGCCGCTGCTCCAGCTCCGCCTCCTGCACCCAAAGAAGAAAAAACGACGGTGTCCATCAAACAACAATCTTCGGAGCAGTTAGCTGACGAGATTCCAGCTGTTGAAGCAGAATTCGGAACGAAGTCGAATACAACGGCAGCTCCGCCTGTGAAAGCTGCAGAGCCCGAGGAGGATGATGATGTGGATCCATTGGATGCTTACATGCTGGAGGTCAACAAAGAAATGCGTCGCGTCAACAATTTTGTTAGTCCTGCCAAGTCGCAAGGGGTTGTTATCCTAACAGGCGTAGCCAAAAAGAAGTCGTCCCAAGTGAAAAAAGGTGAACTAATCGAACAGAATATGGATAGTCTGGAGTATTCCAGTGAGGATGAACTGGAGGATATACGCGATACGGCTGTCAATCTGGCAATGAAGCATCGCAAAGAACTGGCAAAGATCGATCATTCTTCGGTCAGCTATGCTCCATTTCGCAAGAGCTTCTATGTTGAGGTGCCCGAGTTGAGTCGCATGACCAATTCCGAGGTGGACAAATACCGCACCGATTTAGAGGGCGTTCAAGTCAAAGGCAAAGGCTGCCCTAAGCCAATCAAGGTATGTTCAATGTTTTCAATAATCAAATCAAAACAAATCAAAAAAAAAACCTATCTTTCTATTTGTCTCTTGTTTTGTTGCAGACTTGGGCTCAATGTGGTGTTAGCAAGAAAGAGATGGATGTGTTGCGGAAGTTGGGATTTGAAAAGCCAACACCGATTCAATGCCAAGCAATACCAGCGATAATGTCCGGTCGAGATCTGATAGGTATTGCCAAAACTGGCAGTGGCAAAACATTGGCGTTCATTCTACCAATGTTTAGGCATATACTCGATCAGCCGACGCTCGATGATGGCGATGGCGCCATTGCCATCATAATGGCACCAACTCGCGAGCTATGCATGCAGATTGGCAAGGACATACGTCGGTTTAGTCGACCCTTGGGTCTGCGTCCAGTTTGCGTTTACGGCGGCACTGGCATATCAGAGCAGATAGCCGAATTGAAACGCGGTGCTGAGATAATTGTTTGTACACCTGGTCGCATGATTGATATGCTTGCAGCGAATTCGGGTCGTGTTACCAACTTGAGGCGCGTCACGTATGTGGTTCTGGATGAGGCGGATCGCATGTTTGATATGGGCTTCGAGCCGCAGGTGATGCGGATCATCGACAATGTCCGGCCCGATCGGCAGACTGTGATGTTCAGTGCCACATTTCCACGCCAAATGGAGGCGCTGGCGCGACGCATACTCAAGAAGCCGGTGGAAGTGATTGTGGGTGGACGCTCTGTTGTGTGCAAGGATGTTGAGCAGCATGTGGTCATATTGAATGATGAAGCCAAGTTCTTTAAGCTATTGGAGCTGTTAGGCATCTATCAGGAGACGGGCAGCATTATTGTATTTGTCGACAAGCAGGAGAATGCTGATATATTGTTGCGCGATCTAATGAAGGCGTCGTATCCATGCATGAGCCTTCATGGCGGCATCGATCAATTCGATCGCGATTCAACAATCATTGACTTTAAGTCGGGCAAAGTGCGTCTTCTAATTGCCACATCAGTGGCGGCGCGGGGTCTTGATGTTAAGGATCTCATTCTAGTTGTCAACTACGATGTGCCCAACCACTACGAGGATTATGTGCACAGGTGAGGGAAGACACAAAGATAAAGGCGATAATTTAATTGCAATCAATTTTAGATGCGGACGCACTGGTCGCGCTGGCAACAAGGGCTGTGCATTTACATTTATCACACCAGAGCAGGCCCGCTATGCTAATGATATAATACGCGCATTCGATCTTTCCGGCACCCTCATTCCACCAGAGCTACAAACGCTGTGGACCGACTACAAGACGGCACAGGAGGCGGAGGGCAAGACGGTGCACAGTGGCGGCGGGTTCAGTGGAAAGGGCTTTAAATTCGATGAGCAAGAGTTTAATGCCGTCAAGGAGAGTAAGAAACTGCAAAAGGCAGCTCTGGGATTGGCCGATTCCGATGACGAGGAAGACATCGAACAAGACATCGATCAGCAAATCGAACAAATCTTTGCTGCCAAGCGCACTGTCAAGGATACCTCGCTGACTGGCAATCAGACGATTACAACAACGTCCAGTGGTGCAACAAATCAATTGAGCCTCACTCAGCAGCAGCAGCTGCAGCACCAACAAATACAACAGCAGCAACATCAGCAAATACAACAACAACAGCTGCAACAACAGCAGCTGCAACAGCAACAACAGCTGGCATCAGCGGCCGCCATGGGCTCAGACAAATTGGAGCTGGCCAAACGTTTGGCCTCAAAGATAAGCAGCAGTCGCAATCTGGACACCAAAGCAACCCAAGCGGCGTCCGCAGCCGACTCGCTTATGAAGGGTCAAGGCGGCCAAAGTGGACAGCCGATGCTCACAGCGCGCACCGTTGTCGAACAGCTGGCAGCGAAGCTTAACAACAAGCTCAACTATCAGCCCAAAGAGGATGAGGAGAGTATTGCCGCTTTGATGGGCACCACTAGCAATTCGTTTACCAAATACGAGGAAGAGCTAGAAATCAACGACTTTCCGCAGCAAGCAAGGTGGAAGGTCACCTCAAAGGAAGCGCTTGCTCAGATCTCTGAGTACTCTGAGGCTGGACTCACAGTGCGTGGCACATATGTGCCACAGGGCAAGAGTCCGCCCGAAGGTGAACGTAAACTCTATTTGGCCATCGAAAGCTGCAGCGAGCTGGCAGTGCAAAAAGCCAAACGGGAGATAACACGCCTGATCAAAGAGGAGTTGCTTAAACTGAGTTCAGCCCATCATGTTTTTAATAAGGGACGCTACAAAGTCGTCTAAATTTGTAAGTTCGAGAACCATTTAACTACTATACAACTGCATACAAATAAATTATATTTAGTCGACAAAAATAATACAATATGTATATACGTACTAATTATATACATATTGCCATACAGTGAACGCTCACAAAAAAGAAACAGTTGCAGTTCAAGTATGTATCATGAACAGAAAAAAATCTTAGTCATAGAAAAAATCAATTACTAGTTATTTTTTTAATTGCTGGCTTTGAACTTCAAACAACATTTTATGTTGCCATCGTTCACTGTAATTATATTATATGTGTATGTTTATGCTTATATAAACATTAGTGCTCAAATAGAAACAAAAAACAAAATCTGTAAGCAATGCTAAATTGTTAAAAAAATGAGTCTTGCTTGAACTTATTAAAGTGAAAAATAAAATCAGTCCAACATGCAACTAAGAACGGCAACAAAGAATTTTTAATGAAATAAATAAAAAGTAACTATTATTTTTTTTTTGACTGCCGCGAGACGGTTACATAAAATACTAATGAAGCCCGCAGCGCGAGATCCTATAAACATACATATAATATTTTTATGTTCGTAACGATCGATTGAAAACTGCGTAATTGATAAACATAAAATAAATGTTTGACGTATGAAAAAAGAAAAGAAATAAAGCTGTAATTGATGTAAAGATGTTTTCTTTTAAATCGTACAATATGTATATTTGAATCCATTTCCAGTTCTCTACAAACCGGAAACTGAGCTTAATAACCGACAGCTCTGCTGTATAACCCTTTGAAATTAATTAATTTTTATTTCTCAAAGATCTTTCACGTATGCTGTACAAAATTAAAATATTTTTTTTTTTGATTTTTAAGTGTTTTTTTTTTTTGTTCGTGTATATTTGAGTTTTAGCTTATTTAGCTGCATTTATCGCCCGCCGCGACGTCCGCTTTTCAATTGATTTTCATGCTACAATATTTTTTGTCTAACAACTACATAAATTAAATTTAAATGATGTTATGAGCTGTTCATTTTTGTGTCATTATCAATTATTATATTATTATTACATTCCTTTTCCTTATTCATTACATATCTATAATTATAATAATTTTAATTATTATTATGCGCTTGAAAAAAAATGGTTTGTTTATGCTCTAATTTGTTGGCATAATTTTATGTGAGTGTGTTTTTTTTCGTTTAGTTTTCTTTCTTGGTTTTTCATCTTAAGTACAAAACTATTTTTATATTAAAATTATTATTGAATTTGTTTTTGCGCTTCATGCTCACGATTTTTTTAATGGATCCTTAACATTTAAAATTTTCTTCTTGCTCTACATACTTTATATGTATGTATACATGTATGTATATATTTGTGATATACTTATAAACATACAAACGTATATTTTTTTAGGAGTATATCATTCTCATTTTGCATATGTACAAGTCTAATTAAAACTATTAAAATGTGCTAAATTAAAGAAAAGAAGTAACTAACACAAAATATATTTATATATAATATATATTTATTGAAATTCATTTAAATATATTTATGTATTATTATTACTTTTTTTTATCATTTTATTTTGTTGTATTTAAAGTATTTTTTTGTTTTTCTTTTCGTTAGTTTAGTTTGGCAACTGTTTAAATTCGTTGCAATTTCTTCAGTGGTTGCTAACATTTTTGCTCTTAATTATTGGTTTTTTGTTTTTGTTTTTAGCTTTCTCATTAGTTTACTTAAGTGTAAGAAAAAAATTCTGCTTTTTGTTAGTGTGTATGTGTGCTAAGGTTAATTATACGTCTAATTGGATATTAAACTTAAATAAAAAAATAAAACTAGAAATATAACTAAGTAAATACTATAACGCACTGAAGGAAGGTAGCATAAAGAAGTCTTGCTGCTAGTTTTGGGTACCGCTGGGATAGGATCTGGCTTTTGGTTTGGTTCAGAGTGTGTCTGTGTGTGGGTATTAAAAGTTGAACTATTGTATCTACTACTTTTTTGTCATATAATTTTTAAGCTGGTATAAATGACGATTTACGAAAGATGAATTATTTGTTTTTTTTTTTGTTTTTTAATGCGGTATTTACAATCGAATTAAAACTCTATAATATATATTTACAACAGACTTATATGTGTGTGTGTGTAAGTGTATGTGCTTTTTTATAGTTGTAGTTAACCCAGTTTTAGCTTAGTTGTAGCTTTTTTTTTTTTTTTAGTACAGCGCAATTCTTATTATCGGATCACTTGAAGCATTTTCATGGAGTTCTTTTGGTCTAGTTATGTGTGTGTGTGTGTTTGTGGTAATGGTAGTAGCTTCTTGCACCTACATTCATTGAGTTTGTTTGGTGCCCGCGTTTAATTGATTAATCGATTCAATGTTTTTTTTTTCATTGTTTCTTTTTCTTTGTTTAAATATTTGGTTTATTTTAAATCTGAAAAAAATAAAAAAAATTTCAAAATTAATTGATTAGTAGGGCATATCAATGGACAGTGGCATTAACTTAAGTGTTCAGTTCAGAGATAAAACAATGCTACAAGAGAAAATAACAGACTTTTTTTTTGTAATCTTTTTTCTTTATGACATTTTTGTTTTGGAGCAAACTCTCCAAAGACAAAGCATTTGAAAAACATGGATAAGCACTTGAATGCATATTCTTATGTTCTACCTAGACCTAGAATTAAGTGAACAGGTAATTATTATATGACCTAGAAGTGAGAGAAGAAATTTTCTAAGTTTTTTATAACTTCTACGCAAAGGAGTAAGTATTATATCCATTATATTCTTCGCCCAGTCCCAAATTACAATAAAGCGAAATGTAAGAAATCTTAATCCTAAATATTTAGCATCAAATATAAAAGATATGCATAGTTTTCTACACACATACTCTACATATATCCGTTAGATGGGAAAAGCATCTATTTACATATGCATTTATACGTGTGCATGTATGTATGTGTATATGTATGTAACAAGCTAAAATGTGTTTAAGTATTGGGTTGGTTCCTAATGATGCATTCCTATTTGTTTTAATTTTGGTTCTTTTTTTTATTATTCCAAATCCTTGTAGAGTGTACTGCAATTTATTAAAATTTAAACAAAATAAATTAACTATGACCAGGATAGGCAAATTGACAAGATTGGGGCTCTACGCCTACTGTGGAGCAGGAAAATCAATAAATTCGATAGCTCAAAATCGATAAATCCACATATCTCTCTCTTCCTTACGAAATTAAGTAAGAAGAAAGCTACTTGCGTTCCCCAAAAAAATGCATCAAAACATTGAACCATACCGTCTTACCCACCACCAGCCGCACTACCACCTCGCTCAAGACGGGAACGCGTGTATCCTTCACAGTTTTCGAGAGGAAGTCTCCAAAGTCGTTGGCAATATAACTGGTGACATCCCTGAAATATCTGAATCGGCTAATCTTTGAGCGCACGACCGTGCTGCATTCATACCCCTTGCAAATCAGGACGCTTTTTACCCCTTAGTTGCATAACGAAACAAAAATATTAGTTCCGTGCACCTCATTTATAAATCTAACTAATATATCATTCATTAATCACTTTATAAACACACTTATTAACTTAATATATTTTAGAACACAACGTTTTATAATAAAACAAAATACGTTAAAATCTGCGCATCTCAAATGTTGTCATGTTTTTTATCTCGTCTAAAACTTCGAAATTCTAGCTAAGTACCAGACGAACAGAGGTCTGCAGCAGGCGACTTATATCTAATAAAGTTTAAAAAAGGCATACTTTTATGGCGAATTTTTAAAGAAAATCGAACTAAAAGTTCAAATAAATATAGTAATATGAGCTAAGTAACATGCTTTTTAAAAACATTGAACCAAAAACTAACAAATTGTTGAGAATCAGCTTCAGAAAATAATGGAATAACTTACACATAACACTTTGATCCTTGAATGCAGTTCTAATGCACCATGTCCTTTGAAAATCAGCATGTAAGAGCTAATTTTCTGAAAAGGACAGCAGTTTTTTGTCCATTGCTCTGTCATATCCTTAAGGATATAAAAAATACACATATTTTTGAGCTCACTGATAAGAGGTCTAACAGTCGGCATTCAAGGATTTTGGAAGTTCGACAAAAATATTTGCCTAAAATTTATCAAGGGGGTATGTTTAACTCAGCCATATCCTGTCGAAAATTTTATATTATTTAGGGCTATCAACTGTTCAAAGGACATCCAAATCGTCTATGCAGTTGTCGAGATAACAATGATTTCAACTCAAATTGCGTTGCCTTCCGATGAAATTGTCTAAGTGTTTGGTTTTTAGAATACCCCATAATCCTTAAATGCAGTTCGATGGAGCTGGTCATATAGATGCCAACACGCCATGTCCTTTGAAAATTTGCAAGGATGCAACCCAGCTGAAGACAATTTTGTAAATCAATTTCTCGCAAAATAAGTACCAAAATAAAAAAATAAATAAATAAATAATAATAATAAAGTTTAAGCCCTAAAAGTATGCTGTTAATTTAAACATTTTAGTTGGATGTTATTCAAAAAGCCGCCAAAAAGTATGTTTTTTATTTAATCTTTTTGGTTGTATGTTTTTTAAAAAGCCGCCCTAAATATATGCCTTTTAATTTGCAATTTTCGGAAAATTAAGTGATCTGCTGCTGATTTGTGTTCGCTTGGTTTTAAAGCTAGAATTTTTACTGGTTTTACCCATGTTACCACTATCAATTGCGAACATACAAACACAGAAGCAAAGCACACTCACAGATGAGGCTAATTAAAGCGTGCTATTAATGAAAAGTTTTGCAGCGTTCAGCTGCTAGATCTGTCCCAGTTCTGAACTTAAGCTAGTATTTCGTCATTTCAAACTCAGCACTCACACGGTCCTGCCGCATCCCTTTTTAAACATGTATCGAGTATACCGCAGTCGGTGGCGTCCGCCTGCAACTTTTCCACTGGTTTATTTTTTTTGTTGCTGTTTGGTCTGCTTCAAGGGTATAAATTATTCAGCTTACCTTAGCGAAACTGTCTAGTAATTTGATTTTAGCGTAGTTTTTTTATTATGTGTGTGTGTGTGTGTTGGTTTGTTGGTTGATTTGTTTTACCCACCTTTTTCTCCATCTACAATTCAATAAATTATTGCATTTGATATGCTGGTCCATTGTTTCACTATTCGTTCCTAAAAATTCTTGTAGTTCATCTTCATCGTTTTGTATCGCATTTAGCTGTGTAATTGTGTGTGTGTGTGTGTTTTAGTGCTGCCAGACTGTTAAATAAAAATTGTGAAGTAAAGTTGTTGATTGTGGGTTTTTTGTTTGTTGGTTTGCTGTAAAAGCAGTTGTTTGTTGTTTTTGCCTGTTAGCCGGCCAAAACGTTATCCAATTGTAGTATTCCCAATCCGAAGAACATGATAACCGAATCCCAAACACTATAGATAATAGTCGCTCATTAGAGATGTTGCTTGTGTTGTAGCTGTTGCGGCTGATGCTGCAGTTGATGCTGCTGCTGCCGTCATAAACGACTATCAGTATCCGAATCCGGCGGAGCCATGTCCCGTCATTGATGGTGTTACACTACTAACTATACCTAATTGTGTGGCTGTATTATTTGATTGTCAGTGTTGTTGAGCGGCAAATTTCATACGTTTTTGTTTTTGGCGTTGATTGCAGAACCAGACGCGCACCACGTTTTTCTTCAAATCCAGCTTTTCGGCAATGGCAGCGATTTTCTCACCCGATGGCCTCGGCTGGACGGCGAAGTAGGCTTCCAGGGAACGCTTTTCAGGTGCCGCAATGGAAGTCCTTTTTCTTGAAAAAAGACTCGATATAGATTACTTTAGAAATGGGGCCCTAACCTTTAATTGCACAAACTACAACAGTTTATTTTATTTTTTTTTTTTATTTTGAAAATGTTTTGGTTTTGGATTATACGCTGCCAATTAAGTCATTTAATTTAAGGGGTTAAGGTTTTCTTTTATGTTAGACAGGGCGCTTTCGATCCAAAATATAGATTGTTCAGTTCACAGTTTGAAATGAAATGAAAAAATTAATAAATACCGTATGTTGGTTTCGAGTTGGAAAATATGTCATAAAGTTTATCTGTGGATGTAACATAACTAATTTAAAGAGACGCTGTTCAGTCTAGGGTTCGGTTTGTAGTCGGTTGTCAGTTAGGTGGATTTGGCTTATTTTGGCCTTTTCGATTGTGTTGAGGGATTGGTTTGGGTTAAAATTCGATTAGTTGTTATTGCACTGCATTGTTGGGTTGTTTTTGTTTTTGAGCTTTTACCGTTTTGTTTTGGTAATCAAAACCATTTCTACCTTTTCTTTTCGCCCGCCGGCAGAACACTGGGCGCATCTGGATCCCGTCGCTTGTTTTTCGCCTGCGCCTCGGCCTCCTCGAGCCACGCCTGGAGGATCGGCTTGAGTGCAATCATATTGTTGTGGGACAGCGTCAGGCTCTCGAATCTGCAGATTGTGCTCTGCGACAGCGCCCCGACGCCAGGTAACTTGAGATTGGCCAACGCCTTGCCCACATCCGCTTGTGTGACACCTGGGCAGGCATTCACCAAACCAAAAAAAGCGAAAGAAAACAAAACAAGCTTGAAAAAAAGAACATTTGAGCTCTTCAGGCTTAATCTTACCCAGCTTAATGCGACGCTGCTTAAAGCGTTCCGCAAACGCTTCCAGCTCTCGAGGATCAGTGTCGGTGTCAGGATGTAAGCCAGCGGCTGCCACAGCCGCCGTTATGACAGGATGATGTACCGCTGAGTGTCCATGGTGTCCTGTTGCAAAACAAAAAGTCGAGTATAGAGATAGTACAAGTATTTAAAGAAAGTTGTAGAAACAAACAAGTAAGAAGGCTCTAGTCGGGATAGCCCGACCAGAAGATACCCTGAACCCAGTTGCAGTCCTTGCGTCCTAAAAGTATGCTTCAAATAATGATCACTTTAAACAAAACTCATAACTGACTTAACTTTACGATATCTCTGGTGTTTCTTAACCGATTTGGACAAAATTTTGAGAAAAGATCTATCGTTACCCATTACACCAACCCCCATTTTTCATTTTTCCATATTCGATATTTTTTGTTATCGATTCCATGTGTATATCGAAAACCAGAGTAGTTATCAATAATTTGAAGCAAAATTGTTCTGCTTATGGTATAGCAGAACTTATATTCAAAATCTGAAGTCTCTAGCTCTTGTAGTCTCTGAGATCTACGCGTTCATACAGACGGACGGACAGACGGACAGACGGACATGGCCATATCGACTCGGCTATTGATACTGATCAAGAATATATATACTTTATGGGGTCGGAGATGCTTCCTTCTGCCTGTTACATACTTTTGCACAAAACCATTATACCCTGATTTACCCATTTTATGGGTTCAGGGTATAAAAAGCCCTTGTCAAGGGCTTTTTATGTGAACATAAACTTCACATATCTTTAATATTCCCGCTAAGCAAGTAAGTGTCTATATAGACAAGACAGTCGAACTTCAATATAACGAACGAAGTTTTCTATGTATACAACGAACTCTTATTTGGAACCCTGCAATTTGTTTCAATTAAAAACTCATTCTATGTTCCCTTGAGATTCGATATATCGATGTTCGACTGTAAATGTGTTCTTTGCTAACCAACAATATAACTTGTACATCTTGATTGTATAACAATGTTTATCTGTTCATATCTTTCTGTTGACCGTTTACCTTTACTTATTATTTAGTTTTCCATTAAAAAAACTGCTTTGACAAATCTTGAAACTCAAATGTTTGTGTGGAATGCAGTGCATGCAGCGCCGTTGGAAAGGGTAGGGTAAATTGACTCTTTACCCCGGGAGCAAAACTTTTTTCGCCACTGCGCTGAGTACATCGTTTATATGTCGGATCAAACCGAATTGGATCGCTATATCGTCAAGCTGCCAACGATTGTATCGGTTGAAAGACGAACTTTAAATCTCCGTCACAAAAATCTTATCTTATCACAATATTTATCTATATCAGTGGTGGAATAGTATATGGGATGACATGAATATATTTACCCCCCGTGTGGCCACTTAACGTGCCCGGATGGTGGTGGCTCATCATGTGATTCATACTGTGATAGGAACCGTGCAGGTGCTGATGTGTGGGCGTTAATGGAGACTCCGAAATGGGGGCTAGCGTTGTCATCGAGCCCGTTGGGTCTAGCATGTCCAGTTGATCCATTGAATGGTGCATCTGTTGGTATAACAACAATAGTTAAAAAACTGAACAAATAGTAGGAAAATACTTAGCCCCCGTCAACATCAAATTATCTTACTGGTAATCTATGTATATTTATAATATGTACATAATTTGAGCGACGTAAAGTTTGTAGTGGTTTGCATGGGATACTCTCTACATTTACTGAACCGATTTTGAAAATTGTTGTACCAACAAAAAGCCACTTTATTTGTTAGTGTCATAGGCTGTTCTAAGTAGTTTATCAAACCGGAAAAATAAGAAGAAGACTATTTATTTTGTTCGTACTCTAGAAATCGGAATTGTCTACTGGTGGTACCCAAAGATTTCTTAGGGCAATCCGCAGCCAAAAGCTGTTTTTTTTTGCTGATATTCAATCTCCCCTGAATGAAATGCGGAAAGCAGTTAACTTCCTTTACTAAATTTACTTAAAAAACGAAAGTTTACTCTGAAAAATATTCTTATACCTGTTTACCCATTTACAAGCTCTAAAGCTTAAGATGAAAACTTTAAAACGAAGTTGTCAATTAATTTTGAAGCATTAGTTGAGTACAAGTTTTAATTGATTAAAGCAATTTAAGTATGTATGTTTGTGTATAAGGTTGCATACACTTAATATTCCAAAACTACTCAAATCGTAATTGTACTTAAATATTAAGAATAAATATTCGAATAAACGGCTAAGACACAAGTAAGTATAAGCATGTTACCAAATAATTTAGTATATTAGTGATCAGCTAACATACAAATAGCATTTAAAGTTAAGAAACTATATGCATGTAGTAATTGGTACTATTATTAAAAGGAAACGTAAAATGCGAATAACGAACAACTTTGTCTCTAATTAAAGTCCAGTCTCAAAAGTTGGAGATATAAAGGGTTCAACAACACCAACAAGAACAACCAAGAAGAAGTGTGATGAAACTTGAGTTGAAAAAGTGGCGCAACCATATTTTGAGCAGCATGGCTTGGTAGGTGGGGGTTCGTAAAGGGACAAGTGGTATGGAGCTAAGCACGTGTTATGAAAACTTTTGTGTCACTTAGCTTTAATTGAACGAGAGACGCGCTGCTAGACGAGGCAAGCACGCACAGATACATTCATATGTATGTATCTAAGCTTGCAACAGTTAAAACTTTGAAAGGGTATTAAGTGAATGAAGGCAACCACACAAGATTTAGAGTGAGAGAGAGAGAAAGAGAGAGAGAGAGAGAGAGAGAGAGAAAGAGAGAGAGAGAGAGAATGAGAGAGAGGCACGGACACAACTCTTTTGTGTATGCATCAAATATTTATAGAATTGTTCAATTATTAATAGTAATATAAATAGTAGCAACTAAAAAGCAAAAAAGAAGCAACGCAAATTCAAAAGGCCGCCATTGTTGCAAACAACTCTCTCTCTGCACACACACACACACAGACATTTTTCTCTCTCTCGCATTTTGTTTTTTGTTTGGGTGTGTGTGTTGCCTTTGTCAAGCATTTAAACTGATTACAGCTCCAAAAAGTATGCAACAAGAGGAGGTACTGGATGGGTTGATGGAGGGGGAACATTAAATACATTTAGTATTTATCTTTTTTGAATGTGGCTCTCAGCATGAAACTAGCTTAAAAGATACAATATCTATTCATGCATTCGTGTACGTGTGCCACGCCCCCTCAATGCGAAGCTTAGAAATGGACACGAGCTATAAATACATAGATATACACGCATGTACATATGTACACTGCTGTTGGCAATTATGTAAAACTCTAAAATGATAAGCAGGCGCAGGGGGAAGGCCTACGAACTACAACAACAACAACAACAAAACAAAAAAATTCCAGCAGCCAGCAGCCAATTCAGTACATAAGAGTCTGTGCTCTCTCTCTCTCATTCTCTCTCGCTTTCGCGTTAGCTCACTCACTCGCTGCAGACATAATAGCGAAATGGTGATGGTTAGGGATAGGGGGGCCGAGTTTAGCGTTGGTTGTTTGTGGTATAAAAACTACACGAGGTGGCGGCCTCTGTCTGTGGGCAGCAGAAGCAGCAGCAGCAAACACAATGGCAAACTCTTCAATTATAAACCAATCCCAAAATTAGTCTGACTGTTATTGGTTTGCACCCTTGGCGCAATCCCGTTCCCACTGCCGCTGTGTGGCTATCTCGCTTTTGCACACTTCCCAAAACACCCTGTGCGCCAAGAGAAAAAGAGAGCATGAGAGAGAACAGCATTTCGTCAGCATCGTTGTTGTTGTGTGTTTCCAGGCAGCGACGCCAACGAATGCTGTTGTGTGTTTGTTGTTGGTGCTCCTGCTGCTGATGCTGCATTGTGGTTGGCTGAGGCTTATGCAAAATTCATTTTGGCTCTGCCTACGAGAGGACAGCCGTCTTGCTGTCAACGTCATCATCGTCATCGTTGCCGTCACCTTCATGAGTACAGTGTTGCTCCATTTCATTAGGCGCATAATGTGTAATTAATAAAATTATGCAACAAAGCACACATAAAACAAAGTTGAGCGATGACTTTGAAAGCTAGATGGCGCCACGTAAACACGCACAAAGCAAATGACATAAACACAGCACTATGTGTATGTATGTATGTAGGCGGGCGTTAGCCAGAGCGAGACGGCTGGCGAGATGTGTGTGGGTGTGGCGTTTATGTATCTGTCTGACTGTACAGGTGCTAGTGCGTGTGAGTTTCGTGCGCTGGGAATACATTGTTCTGCAAGGCAAATCAAATGCATTTTGGCAATGGAAAAATTAAAAGAGAAATACTGCAGCAATTGAATGGCCTTAGCGCTGCTTCTAAACACAAACACAAACACACACACACACACACACACACACACACGAACGTGTCCTTTGCCGCCGCCATTTTCCTTTTGTTTTTTTTTTCTTTTTTGTACTTTACATTCCGTGTTTTGCTTCATTATATATTGAACAGCTTTGCCAACATAATTTATTTATTTGCGAGTTTGTTGATAAACATGCATGCGTTTCTCCTTTCTCTATTTCCCTGTCTTTCTCTCTCTGTCTTTATTTCTCTCTTTCTTTTCCTCCCCCTATCAATCCCCCTTTTTGGCAGCCTGTCTGATTGTTTAAGCGTAAATGACCTCATTGGTTATAATGAAATTTGTTGTTGCCGCCTTTGTTTTTGTTTTTTCGTATTTGTTGACGATTTTTTTTTTAAATTGGTTAAAGCTCGCTTTTGGCACAATTAAGTGTTTTTGGCGCCATTTTGTCAGCTTTAGCCGGCATTTCTCATTTGCTTTTTTAGCTTTGTTTTGCTTACGTGATTTCTCGTTTTCTCGTGTGTTCATTAATTTTTTAGCACTTTGTTAATTTGTTATGGCGCCGCAGACAGCTGATATTATTATGTACATATATGTATGTACTGACTGGGTCATGTGCAAGTGGAAAAGTTATATACAGTCGACCTTTTATAGAACGAATCTCAATTGAACAAAAAAAACCTACGTCAAAGAGAATATTCGTTATACAGAATGGGTTTTTTTTTTAGAACCTAATTGCATTGTGCTAGAAATTAATTCGTTATATAGAAAGCTTTGCTATACAGAAATTAATTGTACGAAAGTTCGACTGTATTACTAATGAAACATTAACTGACCGGGAAATGCTCAAGCTAGACGACTCCTTGAAAGAGTTGGGAAAGAAGATGACAGTAAAATGGTATTAAAAATGTTCAAATTGATAGAAAAACTTAAAGCAGTAGTGAACAAGAAAGAAAAATATACTTCAGAGTGCGTTGTTTATTCATAAGCGTAATACAAATATAAGTGTTAAATGCAGTTTCCTTTCCCCATCCTAAGTGCTCTCTGGGCCTCGATTTACTTAAGAATAACAAGCAAACAATGTTGCTCAATAACAGAGTTAAGGAATATCGGGTAAGGGCTTCATTACATCTAAGGCTTCTCGATGGGTTTCAGAATCTGGAAGGCGCACATGAGTATCTCATCGATGGACATCATGGCACCAGCAATATCGAACTCCCCACAATAGTTGGGAGCCGAAAAAAGTGTGACCAGCTTTTGCTTGGCAAAGAACTCATAGCCATCCTCCACAACTTGATGGGCGCGACAAATCAAATCGAGATCGTGCTTCTGCAGAAACTTGCCAACAACCTCAGCACCAAAAGTGAAACTCACACCACGATCATTCTCGCCCCATCCAATTGTATCTTTGTCGGGATCGGACCAAAGTATATCACACAGCAAACCCTGATCCGGCACATCTGTGGGTCGCATTATTCGCTTCACCTGCTCCATCGAGGACAAATCGGGACTCAATCCGCTATGACAGCAGAAGATCTTCTCATCGACAATCGCCACAAGGGGCAGGCAATTGAAACAGTCTGTGAAGGTCTTCCACAACTTAATGTTGTACCGTCGCTTGCACTCATCGTAGAACCCGTAGATGCGATTGATGCTGGCACATTCGTGATTGCCGCGCAACAAAAAGAAATTCTCCAAAAACTTAATCTTATAGGCGAGCAGTAAACAGATCGTCTCCAGCGATTGCTTGCCCCGATCCACATAGTCCCCTAAAAATAGATAATTCAACTCCGGAGGGTAGCCGCCGTACTCGAACAGACGCAATAGATCATAATACTGGCCATGAGTCGATGTGGACGCTGTTGGAATGCGTTGAAGATATTTATAATCGTCAAGAGAGATTTCAACAAAATTTTTGATCCCGGGGTTGCGGTTAAATGTATTTATTATTTAAAGCTTGTATTTGATTTAAGGTTCAAAAACTGTTTGCTGGCCAAAACATATTATAAAGTCAGGAGCTTTAAAAAATTACAAATCCAATTTATTGGTCTTCAAACGCTTAGTACTGAAGTTAAGAAGCTGCGCGCTTTTATAACCAACTTTTATCATTTCGCCCAATTAATCACTAACGGTTCACTGGCGACTCAAAACTAGTCATCGCCCATCCCTCCTAGTTCCACTCTACAACTACTAATAATTGATGTACATAAATTTTTTTCTCTGCTTATTATTTAATTCCCTTCATAATAAACCATTTATAACTGGACTAAACAATAAAAAAAAATGAATATGCCGAATATGTTATGAACCGGAAGTTGAAACTATTTTACAGTAGTCCTGGTATTAAATTTCATAAAGTACAATGATAAATAGATTAAACTCAAAACTTATAAAATAAAAGTTCAGTTTCGGCCCGAAATCCTTTTCGAAACAAAATTTAATAAAAAAAAAAAAAAACAACCAGAAAAGACAATCCATTGGAATCAAAATCTACGCGGAATAGGGAAATCATCGAATGCAAGGACACAAAAAACGATTTGGGGGTTCACAGAAAGGTTTTTTAATAAGCATTCCAACGGCGTCCACATCGATTACACGACAGCCGGATATCGGCAAGGCCGGCCCGAAAGCAGGTGAAATGGCCGATTCGCTAAATCTCGATAGTATTATAGGACGTTTGTTAGAAGTACGTACTGCCCGACCTGGTAAAAATGTCCAACTGACCGAAAACGAGATACGCAACTTGTGTCTGAAGTCTCGCGAGATATTTCTTGCCCAGCCTATATTGTTAGAGTTGGAGGCACCTCTGAAGATATGCGGCGATATTCATGGCCAGTATTATGATCTATTGCGTCTGTTCGAGTACGGCGGCTATCCTCCGGAGTCAAATTATCTATTTTTAGGGGATTATGTGGACCGGGGCAAGCAATCGCTGGAGACGATCTGTTTGCTGCTCGCCTATAAGATTAAGTTTTCGGAGAATTTTTTTTTGTTGCGCGGCAATCACGAATGTGCCAGCATCAATCGCATCTACGGGTTCTACGATGAGTGCAAGCGACGGTACAACATCAAGTTGTGGAAGACCTTCACAGACTGTTTCAATTGCCTGCCCGTTGTGGCGATTGTCGATGAGAAGATCTTCTGCTGTCATGGCGGATTGAGTCCCGATTTGTCCTCGATGGAGCAGGTGAAGCGAATAATGCGACCCACAGATGTGCCGGATCAGGGTTTGCTGTGTGATATACTTTGGTCCGATCCCGACAAAGATACAATTGGATGGGGCGAGAATGATCGTGGTGTGAGTTTCACTTTTGGTGCTGAGGTTGTTGGCAAGTTTCTGCAGAAGCACGATCTCGATTTGATTTGTCGCGCCCATCAAGTTGTGGAGGATGGCTATGAGTTCTTTGCCAAGCGACAGCTGGTCACACTTTTTTCGGCTCCCAACTATTGTGGGGAGTTCGATAATGCTGGTGCCATGATGTCCATCGATGAGACACTCATGTGCTCCTTCCAGATTCTGAAACCCGTCGAGAAGCGTAAGAAGTAATGATGCCCAGAGCTCTGTGTCTCCCCTGAAATAACCCCTACGAGATATCCTTCTAAATTTTTCCAGTTCAGATAACAGATATCGAATATAGGCTTTACAGGGGTAAATTAACAGTTGTTTATGTGTGTAAAAAATATTGAGATGAATATATGAGTTATTAATTTTCATAAGTCTTTAATGTTGTATTTCGAGAAAAAAAATATTCCAATCGTAGCCGGGTTTTCCTGTTGTTCCACCTTTATCGATTTCTTAAGCTATCTTTGTTTTGATGAAATGGTATGAAGTTTAGGAACAATGCTAACTTTAAATTCATGCCTATTAACTGTTTGGGTTTTTTTTTGGATAGAGCGACCTTAGTTTGTCAAATTAGTTGCAATTTGTTGGGAATGTTGGGAAGAAGGAGAAATACTTTGGGGTTGGTGTTGAAAAATTGGAATGTAAACAAAAACTTGAAGTGCCAATTTGTGAGGCGCAATTTGCAAAAGCAAAAACCGAAAATCAAATGCATGTGTGGAGCAGGGGGTTAACGACAGGGACCCCGCTCGCTTTTGAGCACCTGTACAAGAGACTCGGGCAAACTTTGTGGGAAGGCGCAAACAAACATCGTTTATTTTAGGAAACAAAAGACCTCATTTCCCATTTGCTTAACTTGAGTAAAAAGAAGGGTGTGGGGGAGGGAGTGGTTTGAGCGAGATAGAGAGAGCAAAGGACAAAACAAAAACAATGGCATGCTGCTGCTTCTTATAAATGGATTGCTGTTGTTATTGTTGCTGCTGCTGCCACTGTTTGTTGAAATTAATTGGTGTTACACAAATGAGTAATTTTCAATGTACATAAATATTTGCACAAATTGCAATTTGCCGGCTAGCGCCCTGAGCGGCAGGAAGGGGGTTGTATATGTATAGCCGGCATTTGAGCATCGACATTTTCGAGAGCTGTTCAAACACAATTTTTATTGTCAAGCGTTAATAATTTGAACAATGAATAATATGTACGACGCGACGAGCATATAAGCATCTGTTATTATTCCAAACAAATCAAAACAAGTGCATTAGAGCGTCCGCATAAGCGACGGGGCGTGGCAAAGCAACCCTCTACTTGGCACCCTCCTTTCACCACCCCTGTAACCGGCAAAGGGCACTACCGCAGCACCGGCCACCAAACACAAATCTTCATAAATTGCAGGCCCAACGACTTGACAGTTGGGAATTGAGACAAATTCGTGCGAGCGAGAAGTTTGCTTCATTTCGTTTGCTCGCTCGCTCCTCTCTTTCGCACATCTTCTTGTTTTCCGGCTGCAAAAGGGGTCGCCAAATGTGAAAATGATACACTTTACTTTTTGGCAGCAATACAATCAAGAAACAACAAATTGCCACATAAATGTGGGGGGTTGGTTTGCCACGTAATAGATTTTTTTTATTTTTATAACACAGCAGCAGCAAAGCACAAAAGGCACAAGGATCAGGCCAAATGGGGCGGAGTACCACCCGACGCACGCAGCATGCAGGATGCGTCGCGGCTTTACTTACTTTTACTTTTTACCTTTTGCTGTTGTTGTTGTTGCCGTCACATCGCAATGCGAACTCCCAGGACATGCGTACACTGTGCAAAAGTTTGTGAAGGCTCTTTTAAGAGGTGATTCACCTACTCATTGCACCTTGCGTTCCAAGGCCCAAGCCACCGATTCGTGATTTAACTTTCGCTGAATAATCTGTGGGCTCTCGTTGCTTCAAATACTTTTGTACCGATACACAACACCTGCGGCTTATATGTGCATATGTATGTTCGTTCATATGTATAAGTCGAGAACAGAATCAGGTGAAAAAGTTTGACAAGGATAACTTTATTTTTAAATTGCGTAATCAAACAATTGAATAGGAGACTGTTGCATAGCATCAAATCGGCCGTAACAAACATTTTAGATGATCTTTTCAACAATTTATTTCAGTGTTAAGAAAGTTTCGTCATCAAATAACTTTAACAGTATTCATATTAAAGTGCATTCATGAATATCCTGTAATAGGGACGTTTTAAGTGTAAGTAAATTGTGGTAGGGGTTGAGTCGGTTTGGTCGAAGTGGAAGTTAATGGCTAACAGGGCTAACATATTGTTGCCGGTTCAACGGGACACCGGTACAACACATAGCACCTGCACCACCCACACCAAGAGCCCCACCCAATGTCAACTCCCCAGCGTTTTGCTTATTTGTACTTATATTTTTTTTATTTTCAATGCAGCTCGTAATTTTTTACGCATTGCGGTCCCAGTTTAACTGCGCTACCGGCTGTTTTGCCAGCTCAACTGGGAGACATATCAATATAACCAGGACGCACACACATTTATGTATGTACACCCCTCCGTTTGACACCCCATGCTGATAAAACAAGTGTAATCGTCGTAGTAGTACTTTGACAGAGAGCCACACTGGCAGCATCTAGCAGCAATCATTCCGCTCACGGCAAGACCGCTGGGTCGTGGCAAAAAGCGACCCTTGTGCAATAATAACAGCAAAAAGCAAAAGGCACAACGAGCCGGGCAAGGACAAGGCATACACGGGGGACTAAACTACGGCCCAGTAATAGAAAAATACTATTTTCATGCTACTAGCTGGTAAGGATTTACAAACGAAGCACACAGAAGAGATGACACTGCGGGGCTCACACAGGTTTTTATTTTTTTTTTTCGGCGACATTAATATGTAGATGCACTAAGTACATTATCCGGGGTTACAACCTTGCTACATGGGCGGCAATTTAAACATCAACAGCAGCAGCAGCGACGGCGCGGCAACAGCAACAATTGAGTGCCGAGTGCCAAGCACCGTGTCAAGAGTATCGAGTAACGAGTACCAGCAAACATGGTAAACGCCGGCGTGTGCGCGATTTTCGTGTGGGTGTGCGTGAGTGTGGTTGTGTGTATCTTTACAGTGGTTCTATAATTCTATAAAACTATCATGATTTTTTTATTGTGTAAGTCATAAATGTAAGAAAGATTTTGTTTAAAACAGGTTTGGTTTGCTACAACTACATTCGATCTTCCATCTAACAAATCTCAAGTAGACAAGAAAACCATCATTAGAAATTAATTCTTTATACAGCAAACTTCGCTGTAAGGAAATTCGATAGATGGAGGTAAAACTTTATGTCAATAATAATGATTCATCAAGTATGCATAACGTGACGTCAAATTATAACTTTAGGATTACCTTAAAAATCAAGAAAGAATAAGAAGTGAAAACTTTTTAAGAACTTGTAATGCAAAATAGAGTGGAAAATAAGTGACAAAAGATTTTAAATTTTTTCAATTTGAAGAGGTTTGGTATCACTGTGCGAGGTTTCGCACAGCTTGTGTCCGTCTGTCGAGTCGTAAGAGTCGCACGCGACGAGGGGCACAATATATTATGATTTATTTTTATTATAGCAGGTAAAGTGGTCTTTACAAGCATCATACGGAGGCGTAACAGGCGGCTCATATAACTCCCCCTCTCTACCCTACCAACATACTACATACAACATACAAGTAAAACAAGAAGACATCCACCTAACCACCCAACCATTCAAACGCCCACAGACGCGCAAAACAAAAAGGCAGTTAGTTGGTTAGGAAAAGGTACGCGATGTGAATTTCGATGGGAATGTGGAACGGGTCAGGTGGTCGGATGGTTGCGGGTGGGCAGGGGGTTGAGGGCATACAAGTTGTTAAATGGACGGGTGGATTTGCACTTGCCGCGCTGACTGTTATCTTCCTTTTTGCTTTCAGTTATATTGCCTGGGAATTCCTGTGGGAATCCGCGCACAAGAGTTTCCTGTTCGCTGTCCAGGCACTCAGGAGAGATGAAGAGAGAGAGAGCCCTTCGGACGAGGCTGAAATCCCACATTGTGTATATGTATGCCCTGCATAAAAAACAAGCGGATCATGCAAAAACAACAACAACAACAACAACAACAGCAACATTGGCAAATCGAAAAAGAGTGTTTTCCGCATTGACAATTGAAATTGCATTAATGCGCTCTTACATAAGGAGCAAGGCACAAGAAGCAGCAAGAAGTGAATGTGAGAGATTGTAGTAAAGCCAGTCAAGCCTTCACGTCGATTCGCTTTAGCCTCACGATGCCCTTTGTTAATGGAAATCTGCGTTTAATCCCTGTGAACTGATAAGATGGGCGGGATAAACTAGTTATGGGCATTAATACGATCAATTTGATGCTCACTTCGCTGAAAGTAAATAACAACCTTATTGCAAATGTTGAAAACATATTTAGAACAAACAAAAAAAAAAAAAAGCCAAAGCACGCTAACCCTCCTCAAAACTCCCTTAAAATTCACTGGGCATGTCTAATGGTGTTTGTTACCCGCTTTTTGGTTGAGCGTTTGTAACTGATAATTGTAAAAGTTGTTGCCAGTTTTTGTCCGGTTGGCCATACTTTCCCTTACACACGCTCACCATGTTAAGCAATAAGTTTTACATGTGCTCGGTTTTTCCGAGCATTTGTTCCATGGTTTTCCTGTGGGTTAACTGATCCGTTGATTTTTATTTAAAGCAGGTTAACCTGTTAAGTGTCATCGCATAATAGAAAAGGTTTCCAGCAAACTGTCGCCATTCTCCCACTACCACCAACTTTTCAGTTGTTTCAGTCTTGACCAGAAATCAAGGCTAAAGTGTGTGTGTGTGTGTAGTTTGCCAGGTGCATACACATATACTTGGATAAATAGGAATTATTTATATGTACAAACAAATATCAACATCGAAATAAGCTTTATTTTGCTAATATGAAAATGAAAAGAAGATTCAGTTTAGCCAACCTTGGGAATTTTATTTTATATTGCCTTGTCAGAGAAAAGTTAGAAAAACTTTCAACAACTTGCAACAGCAGCTAAGTGCACTAACTTTCAACCAATTGACTAACACGTTAAAAGGATTTTTTTGGTAACAATTGTGGTTGTGCTTAGTATTAAATACTATGTAGTTGATTGTCGTCAGTTGTTGTAAGCTGCAATTTGGATAAACAGGACTTAAGCGCACACACTCAATATTGTATGAGCCTTAATCGACTTTAGACTAAGGCGTGGCGACGAGCTGCCAGGGGGCAAGAGAAAAATATGTAGTTGGAATTAAATGCACTTTGCATGCGTTCTTAAAATGGATGAGTTAAATGTTGTTGGCGAAAGTGCAATTTGACGTCGTTGATGTCTCTGTGGTTATTGTCGTTCCGTTCGTACAAGAGCACTTCCAAGAAGTTTCACTTCTGTTCATAATAATACCAGCGACCATTATAGTGGTCCCCTTCCCAGTTTACCTCATAAGAAAAACTAGTACTTGTATAGCTCTAGTCCAGATGGGCGTATCAAAAGTGTTTTATACAGTTTTTTGGCGGTTACTAGTAGCTATCTTCGCACTTAATTTGATAGTTTTAGCTGTTAGTTTTATCAATTTTCCAAGCCCACAGTAGGCGTAGAACCCCAATCTTGGCATTTTATCTGTCCCGGCCAGTAGGCGTAAAACCCCAATCTTGACACTTCTGATCTGTCCCGGCCAAAAATAAAGTTATTTGCAAAGTTTCAAGACTTTTGCTTGAGGGGTGGCGAAACAACAACTGTCATATAAACGCATCTAACATCAAAGCTAATTGAAAGGAAAGCTCAAGATATTTGCTTATGTTAAATTTTCAGTATTTTTTGTTGGCGGGTAGGTAGGCGGGTAGGTAGTTGTTTAGTGGCCATAGTGTCGCATATCCTCGTTCCCAATTGGCTGCCTCTTCGAACTGTTGACGTTGTCTTTCTTATTTCTTTTTGATTGTCTTACAACAATAGTAGAGAGGAAAGTAATAGTAAAGATAAACACAACGCACACATAGACACGGTACCTAATAATTTATGATGAAAAAGCAAACTAAATAAATAAATGAATCAACATCAACGCGACTGAATCAGGCGGACCAAAACAAAAACACATACAAAACAAAAAAAAAAACTAAACTCAACTAAAGTGAAGTGAACTGAGCTGACCTGACGTGGACATGGGATACACTAAGACATGGGCTGTATCAAATTCTAGTCCTTGCAAGGATATGAGTGGGCTGTAAATTGCCATTGGATGACACACGGCTTTCTACACAACAGAACAACAACACACACACAAAGAGAGAAAACCGCTAATCTTTCACTAAGACAAAGTAGCAAAAGGTACAAAAAGAAACTTGTCAATAAATTATGATATAAGTAGTAAGATAGACACCCTTTCCATTGTGTGTACATGCAGTACTAAAATACTGATAATTATTAAAAAAAAAAGTGATAAATGGCTAAGCAGTTGAATGTTTATTGATTGACAAAGGCTTATTCATAAGTATTGTCAACCAACTCACCAAAAAAAAATAATACTGTTCTCAAACTGAAATCCAATTTTTAGAGTATACGAAAACTGCGAGACTGGCTGGTAAGCAATGTTAATGCATTATTCATTCAAAAATTGTTGTCTTTGTATGTTTTGATTTTTTTTTTGGTGAGTGTGTGGCCATCGTTTTGTTATGGTGCAATATAAATTGTGGTTGCATACACACAAAAAAAAAAATAGTAAATCGTATAATTTACACTTAGATTCTAATATTTTTCGGAACGATTTTCCGTTTACACCGTTTTTTTTAAATTCAAATAGTGGAATTTTAAATTAAAATTTTAAAGCTAAAGTTTTAAATTTAAAATATTACATTTTAGTTTTTAATATGAATCATTTTAGTTTTTAATATGAAACATTTTAGTTTTTAATATGAAACATTTTAGATTTTGATTTTTTATTTCCAAGATAGCTACATAGTGCAGAACTATAGCATTTTAAGATCTGGCAATCATTTTCATGTAGATTGCTAGAAATGAAATTAATGAGAAAGAATCATTATAATATTTTGTTTGTATGCTTACCGCGACGGGATTTGAACCTTAGACCACTGAATATAGCGTCGAATGCCTTAGCTGTTGAGCCAATACCAAAAACATTATGATTGTAGCTAATGCTTAACTAAAGTGAATTTAGTTTAGCTCAGCTTATTTGGCATTTTGATGCTTTTAAATAACTTTTAAAAGAATAAGAACAATAGTAAACTATTCACAAAAAATCAATATTTAACAGCGACAAAAAAAAGTTTTACGAATGCCGCTAAGACTGAATCGTACTTGAATCAAGATCTTTCGCACTTGGTTTCAGCACTTAGAATGGGCACATCTTAAATTTAAAATTTTTCATCTGAGGCTTGTGTAGGAAAGATGAAGCACTATGATTCAAAAATGAATATGCTTAAATATAATATTCTTCAATCTGAAATTTAAAATGTAAATATTGGATTTAATAAGTTTTCTGATTTGTTCAAATTAAAAACAAAAAAAATTCGATTTATAATAATATACACTTAAATTCTAAAGCGTTTCATACTGATTTCTAAAACTTAAGTTTTCGATTCAAATGCGCTCGTTTTAAATACGAATTATAATATGGTGCATTTTTAAATTTAAAATTTTTCGTTTTAGGTTTGAGTAGTAATTATTCAAATCGAAATTTTTCCACATTGATTTTAATACGAATCGTATTAAGTTTTATATTTTAATACGAATAATTTAAAAAAAAAAATTTTAGTATTCAATTTGAAAAATAAATTTTAAAATCTGAATCTAAAATTAAATTTTAGATTTTACGTTGCATTTTTTTTCTCTGTGTATTTAATCATATCATACGAGTGGTGATTAATACCATACCATAACAATTGATAACTGGGACAGTAAATCGATTATATATGCAAATGTGCAAAGCGGCAGCGAAAGGTAACAAAAGCCGATTAATGGGAAGTATTTGCGCGACGTTGTATAAGACCAAAGCGACGACTTTGGAAAAAAGAAGATAAAAACATATTTTGGCAATTTTGAGCTTTATTATATTTTCACTATTTCATATATGTATATGCAGGAACGATAACGATAGCATCAATAAGATAGATATCAGGTCAATTTATGGTTGGCAAATACACATTTATTGCTAGCTCCACTTTGGTGTTTCTAACTGCTTTTGACTAAATCGAATTTGATAGCGTGTGCAGTGAGTGGCATTGGAAAGTTAACGATATTTACTAAAGACCAAAATACATACATATCTGTGTACAAATATAATCAGTTATGTTGCGTCTGTTGCTATTTGCTAGACATATTTGTTGTTGTTGTTAACGGTTTCGTTTTCTAGTCACGACAAAAATCAAACAGGTGCACTAAATGAATTTCAATATTAAAAACCACTTGTGGTTGCCGGTAACTGGCTACTGGCTTCAACAACAACAACAACAACTGCAATTAGCTGGAACAGGTGCGGTACTGTGTAGAAACCAATATAGTGACACAGAGAGAGAGAGAGAGTGAGAGAGAAAGAGAGAAGGTTGAACGGGCTGAACGGGATTTAAATACAAGCCAGATACTACCCCGTTGTTGGCTCAGAGGCGTGCGTGTGTTGGAAAATTATTTGAGGGAAATTGAGCCATATGTTGCGAATACTAATGGATATGCCGGTACAGCAGTTCCTTTGCCCCCGATATTGGCTCCCCTCTCCACTCCGGCCAGCGGCCTGTGCGGCCGGAAATATGAAAGTGTAATTTAAATTGAATTAAGTGTACTTTTTCGGTTAGACTGGCAAGCCATATGTATGTATGTACAAAATACGTTCGCAGGGATGTATTTTGATGTAAAAAAAACCACCACCCGGTATAGTAGGGTAGAGGGGTCAACGACAAGCTTGGCATTGCTGCTGTACTTGTTGTTGTTGTTATTTCATGTGGCTGGTGCAAAATCTGTGATAAATGCCTGCAAAGTGGCCAGCTACTTTACACCCACCATCCTCTACTCAGACACCCTACCAAGACTATCCAAGTGTAAAAGTTGATGCTGTAACATTGAACCTGTCTTTTGCTTAGGAAATTGATAATCAGTGTTATTGTTGTTCTTATTTATAATTGTTACAAATGTTCTGCAAACATTGCCAAACACACCACCACTACACCACCATAACCATAACCCTCACCCTCCTCATCCTTAGACATAAACACAACAACAACCGATTTCCATTCCATTCGTATTGAGTTTTATGATGGATATAATTATTTTAATTAGCATTATATTTGCTATTATACATACATATTGTACATATGTATATATTAACCCTTTTTGCGTTTGGCACTCCCTCTCTCTCTCTCTCTCTCTCTCTTTCTCTCTCTCCCTCTCTCTTTATCATAATTGGCTTTTCATATGCTCGCAAAACTTGTACCTTTTTTTAGCCCAAAGGATGAGAGGGGAGTGGGCAGCGATGGTATGGAATGGGGTGAGGTGTACACTGTTAATTACTTTAATTTAATAAGTTTTGTAATGGTTTTTCTGGTGTCTAACTGAGAGAGCTGCTGAGCTAGCTGAAAGGGGCTGCGGCTGGGTTTTATGGCACAACGCATAACGCTTATGACACATGTTACCGGAATTGAAACACAGCAGCCATCAAATCAAGTGGAACATTTTAAAGCTAAATATTTCCTATAAGGGCTTTACAAGAAAGAATCAGGGGTGCTTAGGATTTTTGGGGTAGGAGGTAAGGTGTGCGTCATGTTGCCAGGTGGGTCGGGTGATAGTCACAGAACAGAACATGGCTTAAGATTGGAATTGAAACGGTTTGAAATTGATAAATCGAATGGATGATGAATACTCCGTATAAAACAAAGAATACGGTGATGAGTTGACTAATAAACAAAGCATCAAGCTAGTTACTTTTGCTTCTGCTCTCATTTTGTTTGTTCAGCTCTCAAAATCGATGCAGCACTTAAACTAAAAGTTATCTCAAGGTAGGTAGGAACATATACATATATTCTTGTGGTAGCAAACAGTTTGATTATTCAAAAATGTGCTAGGGCAACGACGACCAAGGTTATATTATTTCAATCTCGTCGACATCGTACCTCGACTTTTGATTCGGAATATGGAAGCCAATAACAATAACCAGGACGACATGGAAGGTAACTGCTGTGATAATGAATACTCCATTGAACATTTCGAGCGCCACTGGGTTCGTTACTTGGCATATTTTGAGCGGCAACGTTTGGAATTCGTTGATTACCACAACAACATCAACGATAACGATTTAGAGCTCCAGCCAATTGTGCGCATACAACTGCATAATCTGGATGCTCGTTTTGCCGCCACGGAGCGGCAGGAGGAGCAGTATCAATGCACCTGCCGTTGCAATTGCTGTGGCCTGAAACCAAACGGTTCCTAAGTTAAGCAGCTGCAACTGTCTGGGCCATTCCCACAATTGACTAGATCATTTAGTAGCCAAAAAAATACCCACTAAGCTACTTATCAACTTACCACAAACCAACTTCTTCTGACTACCACTGAACTCTGACCATAGCCTAAACGCACATTAAATTTTGCATACAAAATTTTCAAAGTTTTTGAACTAAATGCGTCAAAATAATTCTCGTGTGAGATACTGCCACGTGGAAGGCTGCAACTATAGAAAAAAAGAAAAAAAAAATAAAGGCCAAAAACTGTTAAGACAACTGCCGCAATGCTCCCACCACTTAGACGATTATTCATTGGAATAAACAGAGAGAGGGAAATAGTGTTTTGGGTGCATCTTATGTTCAACTTCAATCCAAAGAAGTTTTTATCTTAATCGCTAAATTGTTGCAAAAATAGTACAAGTTTTCGTCTTCAATAACAAAGCACATCAAATTGTGAATTTCAATATGTTTAATGGGGCAGCAATAGTAGATTTGATTGCTTTTGCATTTGGGATGCTGTCATGCCGGATAGCTCACTGAGTATAGAACGTTGTTGCACCTGAGACCGAATGATTCAAATGCTCATGCAGCAGTAGGGTAGAATTCTCTCATCAGACTCAAGTGTGTGTTGGGCGAGTGTTAGCTGAAAATGAAATCCTACACGAAGAGCACACGTTAAAGAAACGGTAGGAATGGGTGGCTACAGCAACTGTAGGGTACGTGTGGGTATTGAGGAAGGGAAAGGGAACCCACCACAACCACCGCCGTCGATGGCGCGTGGACAGCGCGTGGACTTTCGTCATGCTCGATTGTGCCGAAAACAAGTGGCATTGCAGCAACAACAACAAGTAGAACTTAAACTGCGAAAAAAAATAGACAACACAACTAGCTAGGAGATATGGGAAGGATACAGGTAGCTTATGTAATTTGATTACAATCAACTTCTGATAGAGTTCCAACCACTAGCCAAATAGGTTGACGCGACACAAGTACTATTCCTCCTCCTACTCTCTGCTAGCCTAAAATGCAAGTTCATACATACGTATATACATACATAGACCCGGTAGTTGTTGAACCGCCCATAGGTCGAAACGCCTCAAACTGAAGTACTACTAGCGGTACAATACAATTAACGACACGAATCATGATGTGCTCACCTTGCAAACGACCGTCACGTGGCTTGTTCCCAGAAGGCTTACACGTCACAATTTTAATTTTATTAAAGAAACATTTCAAATTAACACACACACACATACACACACACACACGAATGTGTCGACCAAAAGCGGAAATTGAAATTGTCGCCGTTGTTTTAATCACGATGACTCGTCATAAAAAGCTGTACAAAGCATACAAACTTGCAAACCAGCACACCAAAAAGGATAATACTTGACATCCGCAATACACACTCACTCAAATTATAAGGACCAATGCAATCGTCTATTTGACAAAAATTTTCGGCTACAAACAATCCTTTAGTTTCAGCAAATGGTCATCATACTATTACATGTGATTTGGCAAACCATGAACTCCTCCTACTATAAAGCTTAATACATAATAGCGATATACAATAAGTATGTTTGAAACATTAATCCCTTAATCTTTCACAAAATAAGCAAGTATGACAACAAAAAAATATGTCTAGCTCTCAAAAACCTGAGCAATCTTAAACAAGAATTATACCTAACAAATATATTATGTCTGTATGCAATGTACAGGTTTTTACAATTATTATTAAAGTAGCTAAAAATATGTATATGGGAGGTTTTAGGGTATGATATAGCTGCTTACCTGTAATGGACGTTGCGGGGGGCCACTCATTGAATGATGATGATACATAACATCGTGTTTGATTTGGGAGGGCATTTGGCTATGTACATGCTGGGCTTGATGCTTCTGTATGTCGACGGCGGCGAGAGCTTCCGCTCTGCTGAGTATGCCATCGTTGATACCCGCAAAAATATCACCCTGTATAAAAATAAGTGAAATTAAATAAAAAAACTCACATGCAATTTGTTGCAACAAGCTCTGCTTGAAGATAACTTCAAGGAGAATTACAAAAAAAAAAAATTAAGTAAGAAAAAGTATGCTTCAAATAATGATCAATTGAAATAAAACTGAAAACTGACTAAACTTTACGATATCTCCGGTGTGCTTAACCGATTTGGAATTTGAGAAAAGTTCTATCACTACTTATTAATTCAACCCCCGTTTTTACATTTTCCAAATTCAATATTTTTTTGTAATCGATTCCATGTGTATATTGGAAACCAGAATAGTTTTCGATAATTTGAAACAAACTTGTTCTGTTTATGGTATAGGAGAACTCATATTCAAAATCTGAAGACTCCAGCTCTTGTAGTCTCTATTGATGCTGATCAAGAGTATATATACTTAATGGGGTTAGAGATGCTTCCTTCTGCCTGTTACATACTTTTGCTCAAAGCCATTAGACCCTTTTACCCATGTTATGGGTACTCCTTTGCTGAGCAATTAAAAATAATGATCAACGTAAAGTGTGTGTGTATATATACTTAATGGGGTTAGAGATGCTTCCTTCTGCCTGTTACATACTTTTGCTCAAAGCCATTAGACCCTTTTACCCATGTTATGGGTACTCCTTTGCTGAGCAATTAAAAATAATGATCAACGTAAAGTGTGTGTGTGTGTGTGTGTGTGTGTGTGTGTGTGTGTGTGTGTGTGTGTGTGTGTGTGTGTGTGTGTGTGTGTGTGTGTGTGTGTGTGTGTGTGTGTGTGTGTGTGTGTGTGTGTGTGTGTGTGTGTGTGTGTGTGTGTGTGTGTGTGTGTGTGTGTGTGTGTGTGTGTGTGTGTGTGTGTGTGTGTGTGTGTGTGTGTGTGTGTATGTGTATGTGTATGTGGATGTGTATGTGTGTGTGTATGTGTGTATGTGTGTATGTGTGTATGTGTGTGCGTGTGTGTGAGTGTGCGTGTGTGTGTGGAATGTTTTCAGAAGTCTGTTTGGATTTAAGCCAGGTTTACCATCCTATCAAAGCTAGAACCGATTGGGAATTATTAGTTGGCTGGGGCTAACTCCTATGCATAGCTATTAAAAATAATGCTTTATGTAAACAGAACTAAAAGCTGACTTAGCTTCAACTGATTCAATTCGTTATCTCCGGTGTTGCTTAACCAATTTGGACGAAATATGCAGAAAAGTTATATTTTTACAAATTATTTAAACCCCCATTTTTACATTTTCCAAATTTGATACACACTCGAAAGAATAAACAGTGAAGATTGGGTTTCTACGCCTACTGGGGAGCAGGCAACAAAAATTCGATAGCTCAAAATCGATAAGTCCACATATCTCTACACATCCGATGACAGCTTGAGTTACAAAATTTGGTAAGGATGATATACATAGCTACTGCATCAAAATATTGTTTGCCACGCCCACCCATGCCATCTAAGCCACCCCCAGACGCCCCACCACCTCGTTAAGAACGTGAACGGGTGTATGTTTTACAGTTTTTAGCTAGAGTCACTATATTTGTTGGCAATATGTATAACTGGTGACCTCCCCGAAAGATCAACCGTATCATCCGTACCCCTGTGCAGTCAGGCTCATTGTTACCCCTTTTTAAAAACTGGTATTGACTGCAACTTTTCCACTTGTTTTCGGCTATAATTGGTATTATTTTCATTATATATGTATAAACGTATCACACCTTCGCCAGCATATAAAAAAGAGTGTTCTCTCGATATGTATATACTTATAATTATAGTATTTCAGTATTAGTCTTTTTATGTGGTGACTAACTTACATTCTGACGTGCTGACCACGAATTGCATAATAGGGAAGCATCTTCTAATAAACGACTCTGAAAAGACGAGAGAAATATGGATAGTGTGTATGTATGTAAGGAACGTACGGCAAAAAATTTAAATACAAAGTTGACATAATTGCATGCATGTGTTAATATATGTATGTTTGAACATATGTACAGTGATAACGCTTTTCATTTTCTACGAAGTCTACGCACTCTTTAGGCTCTTCTTCTTTTTTAAAGAACTTCCCCAAAGCTTAAGACTCAAAAAGTTACCACAATTTCGAACTTGTATATTGCTCTTAAAAGTCGCAATTGTTGCAACTTTTTTTTAGCTGTCGCATCATACTTAGGTTGTTCATCTTGTTGTTGTACTTATTTATTATATTGATTTTTCCGATTGGTTCCGTTCCCCAACCGCCCCCGTTCAAGGCTCACTGCTCTACGGCTTGTTTGGGTTCTAAATAAATAATTAAACCAAATTTGCTGGCACTTGTTTGGGTAGCAGCGTCGTCCCGATGTCGCCATTGTGGTCCTTATTCCTTGGCCCTGTCATATCGATTTTATATGCTGGAATATGTCTGTATGTACTTTGTGTATGTCTGCATACACACATACACACTTGCATGTGTGTGTAATGCGCACGAATTTTTCAGTTAATCAATTATTTAGATGCGCACAAAACTTGAAAATACGATGGCGGCGACATCACGGCACACACACACACATAAAAGTCAGTCGCATTTAGCTGTGAAAGTTGCCCAAGCGAAAGGAGTAAACGGCCCAAAGAAGACTGCCAGCCAGCAGCTGGCAGCTATTACAGCAAAAGCAAGGACTCTTCGACAAGGACTCCCACATCGATAGCTGCTCTAGCACAGGAACCAAGAGACACAGGACTGGGCCGACCGCAATAGCCGTTCGACGGTCATTCAAGAAAACAAAATGTTGCGCATTTTTAATGCACATTGCGCCTCCGCTATCCATATCCTTAGACATTTCTACATACAGAGGAGCGCGTACATATGCATGTACATATGTATTGTAAGTATATCCCTTAGCCTCTCAATGGGCGTGACAAGTGTTTGTTTGCCCTGCTTGCCGAACAAAAGAAGCACACGATAAGGACAAACAGACAAATAGACGGAGCGACAATTTTAATGACCAGCCAAATGTTGGCAGGGTAAGCCCATAAAAAAACTTTCTCCTTCCCTTCTCTTCACAAAACTCTCTCTAAAAACTTTACATTCAAGAAACTATGTATTTATACATATTGGGCAACCCAAGCAACATGACGAACTTCAGTTAAGGCAAACAATTTATTATTGTGGATAACTTTTTGAGAGATTCCAAACGGAAAACTTCATAACATACTTAAATTAAGAATACTTTCTTACTCTTTAAAATCTTATTTTCTTTTAAATTTTAATGATATTCTAGTTTGTAAACAGGTGTTCGAGTACACTGATCCCTAATTAAGAAACAAATTGGTCAGTTTTCAGACAGATGAATTTTTACTAAAAACAGGATCGGTACACCCAATAGACGATTACTCAGACACATATTAATTTAAAATAGTAAAAAAGTCTCTCTTTTTCTTCAAAACGTGAAAAAACCGTGTTTCTTGGATAGAAGAAACCGTGTTTCTTAGGATAAAACGGTGACGTTGAATAGTTTAATTTAATAGAGCATATATAAAACGTATCCAAGATAGGAGACTATAACGAAGTTACTTAAAAACAAAATTACCCAATGGTTTGATAATACAGTATTCATCTTAACATTTTTATTATATGTAGTTAATCATAATGAAGCTAATAATAATGTTTTGCTCGTTATCTGACATTTAAAAAACAAGCTTATTTTACCTAGCTATGAGTCTTCGTTTACCTAATACTGCCTTTTCTACTACACCCCTTGCTAGAATGATTAATGATAAAGTAAGTTTATGCTGAAAAGTAGGCAAAAAACAGCAGCAGCCGCATAACAAGAAATTAATTAATGAATTAATATGCGCATTCATTCATCAAAATATCACCCAGTCCGACTACCGCTGTTTGTTTGTTTTTTTGTGTTTTTCTGTGTGTTTCTTGACCTGACTCGAATCCATACTAGAATATATACAAACTAAACTGTTATTCTGGTTTCCGGAGGGAAATGAACGCTGTCGCTTTAAGGCCGCAGTGCAGGTTGACGCTTGCATATAAATTCTTTATTAGTGTAATAAATTAATCAAGTCAACTGCTGCCCTGCGCTCTTTTTCCTTTTTTCTTCTTCTTCTTTACTTTTTGTTTGTTTTTTGCGCTTTTTACCTGTCTTGTTATGTGTTTTTTTCACTCTCGTTCTGTGCGATTTTGTGTGTGTGTTGGGTTACTTTATTTTATTTTATTTTTTTGCTTGTCAGCCATTTAACATTTATGATGTGTGTAAACAGATACGCAATGAATGTTGAATGAATATTGAATTTTATCGATTCTGGCTGGCGTCTGCAGTCAAAAATAAACAAAAAAATAAATAATAATAATATAAACACAAAAATTGTGAATGCTTTTAGTTCTTAGGGCTGGCCAGATACAGCTATTTCGAATGCTGAATGCTGCCACTCTCATCGGTGACATTCTTTCTTAGAACTATTTTACCTCGAAACTGATCGCTTATAAGACTAAAGCTCGGTACTAAATAAAAGCCTTACCAACCGAGCTATTGCTTATCGAAATCCTCTTTTCATTATTATCAACACAACATTTTGATTCCAGGTAAACTTGAAAGCGTAACTACTAAAACAGTCAAACTTTGGCAAAAACAGTTATCAGGATTACAGGATATCTAGACAGTATTATACATACTATGAGCAAAGAAATTTTAATGTATTTTTGTTTGTTTGATCGCCTTTTGATTGGTTTGTGGCGCGTTTAGTTGGCACATTTGTTGTGGCCATTTAATGCAGTTTATGAATATTTAAATCAAATTAACGGCATGCCTTCTATTTAGCGCTCAGTGCAAACAATTTCCCGTATTGCAAGGGACCGGGCGAGAGTGTAAGTGTGTAAAGGGAGGAAAACGGTCTTTGTATTTTTGGTCCCGTCGACCGTTTGTCCATTTGCCTTTTGTTTTGTTTGTTTTTTGTCTGTGACAAATTTCCATTTAATGGACTGCAAATCGTTAAGTGTTTGGCTGTTACCAGCTAAAGCGCGTATTTTCAACTAAACCTATCAAACCATCCCGCCCCTTCACCACTGCCTCAGCCCGGTAATGCGCTCAGTTCAGCCAAGGGTAGTCGCATAAATCCTATAAATCCGCCGCTTTGATCATTCGCCTTTTGCTTTCTTTCTCAGTCTCTCTCTCTCACTCTCAAACTCACAAAAAGCCGAAAAGTGGCTCAAACACGATGAGGAGAAGGAGGAGAGGAGGTTGCTTCTTGTTTAATCCGATAAGCAAATGTTCTCCTTGTCTCTTTAAGAAGAAAAAGGCGTCTCGAAGCGACGCTTCGTTGTTTTTATCTACAGTAAGTGTTTTTAAAGTGCCCTATGCTCTGATTAAAATGAGCGTCATCACAAGGGGGTGTGAGCTATGGGGTGTGGGGTTATGGTGTTACTGCATCAGGTGGAATGTGTTCCTTCAACGAACATCACCCAACCCAACGCTGTTTCACCTGTTCTTCCAATGGGTCAAAAAAAAACTTGGTTATGGAGAAAATTTGTAATTAAGAATGGTTTTGCTATAACGCTTTAGTAGTGGAGAAATTTGTGGCTCAAGCTCATGTTATTGAATAAAAGCTCAATATTTTCGGTTCATCGTGTGATTAGTAACCACTTTTTCTACACCGCGTCACCAGTAAATATTCAATAAAATTGATAGTAGTTGTGTGATGACATTAATGAATAATTAATCGCTACTTTAAAGTTTTAAGCAATGATAGAAAAATGCGCCTTGGTTCATGCTCCAATTGCAGTTTTCATTAATAATAATTATAAATACTAAATATATGGATTACCTTAATTTATTTTGTTTGAATATCTTATGAAAGTTAAAGTCATAGCATCAAAACGTAATGGTTTTTTAAGTGATTTTTTGCGCAATTGTATGTTGTCCCTTTTTTTTAAGTTAAAAGAAGTGAAGCTATTTTTTGCATATTTTTGTTGATGTTGCACAAGTTGAAGTGTTGAAATCGGGGGAATATATATACCATATGTGTAAGTGTGATTTTATACTCGATACCGAAAGTAAAGAGTATATTGGATTAGTGCAATGTCCGTCATGGTGTATATCTGTCCGTTGGTGTGGCCACCTAAACCTTCCACAGCTCTTGAGCCATAAGCACCGAATTGGGTGTCTAGGGCTAGGGACGATACTCGTCAAGAACATCATTAAAAAACATCATTCGTTTAAAACGGGAATGCGTTTATCTATCTCAGTTTTTAAGCTAGAGTCACCAAATCTTGTATCAAGATAACAAGCTGCATCAGAACTTTGGATGAGACGCCCACCAACACCACCGTAAATAAGCCCCTCCTTTTTTAAAACTGGTATGCGTGTTTCTACCACGTTTTTTGAGCTAAAGTCATTGGTATTATTTGGTATTTGGTATTAGTTCAGCCGGGTGGCATCCCCTTTTTTTCTGTTTTTCTTTTCTGTTTATTTATGCCAATTTATTATTATGTTTATGACTTCAATAAACCTCAGTATACATATTTATATAGACTTACTCTAATAGTTCCAAATGGGACTAATTTAATAATAGTTTTAATTGGATCCTTTTCCGATAAATTTAAGTCTTTACAGCTTAAAGAGACGTGAAACTT
Organism: Scaptomyza polygonia; assembly: GCA_035044585.1. Taxonomy (NCBI): domain Eukaryota; kingdom Metazoa; phylum Arthropoda; class Insecta; order Diptera; family Drosophilidae; genus Scaptomyza; species Scaptomyza polygonia. Next base: position 1,077,787 of record JAWNNU010001670.1, read on the forward strand.
CACAGACAATCTTTGAAGGCGCACAAGCAAACTTAAATTTCAATTGGTCATTAATGCTTCCGGTAGGTTAAAGTTTAATATTTAAAAAGAAAGAAAACTCTACTTGAAAAAGCTTTAATAGGAGATACCCCGGAACCCAGACATTGCATAAAATACATGCGCTTCTGAAACAAACTTAATCTGCATTTTGTTCAAGACTTATGCGTCAAATATGCGTTCCTACAGGCAGACGCGTGGAATGTCAATCTGATATGGCCTAATCGACTTGGCTGTTTACACTGATCAAGGATATACATATAAATATATATATATATTTTTTTTTTCATTCGCGCTAAAATATTCGGTCTTCCTTTGCTCGGTTGCTTCCTTCATTAATTTATGCATGCAGCTCCTTCTCCGTCACTTTTTCTCTCTCTCTCTCTCCGCCTCTCACTCATCAGAATTTTTTATGGCACCCTTTTTTATACCCTGAACCCATAAAATGGGTAAATTAGGGTATAATGGTTTTGTGCAAAAGTATGTAACAGGCAGAAGGAAGCTTCTCCGACCCCATAAAGTATATATACTCTTGATCAGTATCAATAGCCGAGTCGATATGGCCATGTCCGTCTGTCCGTCCGTCGGACGCTCGATACACGAAAAATATATCACAAAGCGCACACGCTTTTTTGACAATTAAGAATTTTTCGATGTTTTAAGCTTACATTAGAAATTATTTTTTAGATTTTTAGTTCAATGTTTTTAAAAAGCATATTTTTATACCCTGAACCCATAAAATGGGTAAATAAGGGTATAATGGTTTTGTGCAAAAGTATGTAACAGGCAGAAGGAAGCTTCTCCGACCCCATAAAGTATATATATTCTTGATCAGTATCAATAGCCGAGTCGATATGGCCATGTCCGTCTGTCCGTCCGTCTGTCCGTCTGTATGAACGCGTAGATCTCAGAGACTACAAGAGCTAGAGACTTCGGATTTTGAATATAAGTTCTCGTATACCATAAGCAGAACAAGTTTGCTTCAAATTATCGATAACTACTCTGGTTTTCGATATACACATGGAATCGATAACAAAAAATATCGAATTTGGAAAATGAGGGTTGGTGTAATGGGTAACGATAAAACTTTTCTCAAAATTTCGTCCAAATCGGTTTAGAAACACCGGAGATATCGTAAAGTTAAGTCAGTTATGAGTTTTGTTTAAAGTGATCATTATTTGAAGCATACTTTTAGGACGCAAGGACTGCAACTGGGTTCAGGGTATCTTCTGGTCGGGCTATCCCGACTAGAGCCTTCTTACTTGTTTTAGTTTTTTTTTTGTCACCAAGCAATTTTATATATGATGTATATAGCTAATGAATATTTAATGTACAAAAATAAGAAAACGATTTTCAAGGTTACGCCTATCTTTTGCATACTAAGCAAAACCAGCCACCGCAAAAAACCACAAAAGTAATAAAACTAAAAACTTATTAATCTTACACAGCCTCAAAGCATTTCTCCAACCTCAACTAGTACCAAAGATCTTATAACAATAGCATTAGCGAGGAGTGGCTGTCATTTATACAATAACTAAGACTTACTAATAGTTACTTACTAGCTCTTTTTTTAATATTCTTATTTTGTTTACTTTCGGCGCACAAAAAGCAAATCAAGTCAACGCGGCTTCTTTAATACCCTATTTACACATGTTTATAAGAAGTAAAAACTTCAGAGTTAAGTTTAACTTAACAAACTTTGGAGACATATCACATTAATATAACCAACCTCCAATTATTATATCTTCCACCCATGAAATGGGCGAAAAGAGTATAATGGTTTTTAAATAAAAGCTATCCAAAGCCGTAGGCGGACCAATTTTGTTTTAAATAATTGATGCCAACCGATAACAAAAAAGTCTTAAATTTTAGAAACTTGAAAGCTGCTTTATGAACTATTGAAACTATTGAAAATTTAGACCTATTTAAGTGTATCCGCATTTAGTTGAGAAACAGCCCTTTGTACGGCCGTAAATAGGTACTAATATTTTTATTGTTCAACGCTACCGTACGGCCCGTTCCTAACAGAAGTGCGTATTGGGTTATGTGATTACTGTACGGCCGTTGTACGAGACCATTGTTTTTATATGATGTTTTTAAGGTACGGGCGCTGTATGGCCGTTTGCGCAAAGGCCTTTAATTGAAGGTTTTTAATCTAGGTTTATTCCAATTCGTACTTTAAGAATTTAAGTACGATTCATACTTAATAAATCCTAAAATAGACTTAGAACTTAATGAGTAATTTAAGATTTAAAATCTTGGTTTAATCCTAAACATACTTGAATTAAGTCTACGTTGTCGTAAGAAATCTCTTAACAAGTCTAAAACGTTCTTGAATAGTTTTATACTCGATACCGAAGGTTTGAGCAATGTCCGTTATGGTGCCTGTCCGTCTGTATTAACGCAACTTTTTTCCACACCCTTCAAGCTAGAGAGGTTCAAGATTGGGGTTCTACAATAACTGGGTGGCTGGTAAATCGATAAGTTCGAAAACTCAAAATCGATAAGCTCATCGTGCGGGCGTGCGAAAGCCCTTACAGCTGGAACTAATTTGGTGCTAAGATGGGCGATGGCGACCTCCAAAAAAATGCATCACAACTTTGGATGCCACGCCTATCCATCTGCCCTAGCCGCCCCCAAACGCCCCAACGCTTCGCTACCATAGTGTTTGAGCTAGAGTCACCAAATTTGGTAGGAAGATAACTGTTAACGACCCCGAAAACAGCATCAAAGTTTTGGACCCACGGCCCCCCGTTCCCCAGCCCCCTGTGTTTTCAAATCAGAAACGCCTTTATCTGATCCAGCTGTTGAGCTAGAGCCACCAAACTTGGTGGCAAGATTGGTGATGAAGACACCCAACAAATGTTGATGCCACGCCCCCCATACCGCCCCGCTTCCCCCATATTTTACAAACTATGAACTAGAGCCACCAAATTTGGTAGGAGGATAACCATTGACGGCCCCCAAAGATCATCAAAAAATTTGGATGCCACCCCCACCCATACCTTTCCCCACCTTTTACAAACTTAAGAATAGAGTCTTCAATTTTGGAAGAAAGATATGTAGCTTGTTGCCTTTCCTATCTGCATCAGACAATCTTTGAGGCAGCGTACACTCCTATAGGAGTTTTTGTTTTTAAAATACTGATATATGAATGTGAATAAACACAATCCTGATCAATAGTTAGTTAATATTGAGAAAATAATTTCGTGCGTTCAGCTTATTTTGTGCCGGCGTTAGCTATGTACATATCGAAATGCAGTTAGCCAGAACACACCGTTAAGTTGTGTGCGGCCGGCTGCTTGTCGCGACGTTTTTGTGTGTATGTACATATGTATGTATGTACGTCTGCATATACGTATGCACATTCTTACAATTCTTGACATTTACAGCTACATATGTATGTATAAAACAACTAAAACACATGCCTAAAGCCTTGTTGTCACATATGTACATGGGAAACAGAAGCAAGTACTTTTGACTTTATTCGGTTGTATTCACGACGATCAGCTGTTTTCTACAAGCATTGAGCATTGTGAATGTATGAATTGACATTGATGAGAAAATAACACACTTTAAATTGTTTTAATTTCAGATTGAAATCGATTTCAAAATTTTATATCCATTGAAATCTCAATTGGGTTCGAAATGGGAAGAATTAAAAATTAAAATTTTAAATTATTATGCAATAAAGATAACAAACATGCCTTGCAAGGCGCAGTTGTCTGTAGCAACGCAGACACCAAATAAAGGTAAATATTAATTTTCTTATAAAATAAGTAAGTTCTATAAGAAACTGACCATTATCTTTTCCAGATGCGCAGGATTAATTAGTTACCATTTTATTGAATGCAGTAATTCCATGTGCTTACCGGTTCAAGGACCAAACAGGAAAACTGTCCAGAAAAATAACAATAAAGGATAGCCAGGACAGCTTTATTCTGCGTTGTGCCACAGTTAACGACGTTTCACATAGAGTTGAGGATATTGTCAACAAACGTTATTCATCTGGTCAAACTGTGCAGCCATTTTTGATTTTGGTAGGAGAGTAGGAGGATGTCAAACGGTTTGACATCTACTTAGATAGCCAGTTATTTAAGTTTTCGTCTTTTATAGAAAGTCTTGATGCTTGCTTTAAGATATTTCACGTCATAAACCTACAGTACCCAAAAGCGTGCGAACAGTCCTGGATTTTCATTCAAAATTTTTTTATGAAATTTATACAAAATTTGGCTGCAAGTCAGCAAATGCCACCGCCGTCATTGGCTATCTTAAAAATTAATAAATATTTTTCCATGTTTTAAAGGCGACATTGAATGAGCCTCATTTGTTAATTGCCCATTTAAAGGAAGTTCATTTATTTAGAGGAAATGGAATACACATACGATGCGCTCAAAATAATTGTGGCTAAATATTTACAAACTCTGTTAAGAGTTCACAAAAGTGGTCATTGTCAAAATAGTGTGCCTGATTTTGTCGAGCCTCGCATTTCAGTCATGCCATTAGTTGAAGTCGAAGAACATAACATTACAAGTTCAATTAACAGTAAAAAAATTAAAATACAAAGGAAAACATTTATACCCATGTAATAATAAAAAAACATTTTGCAGAGTAAAACTATTGTAAAGTTTTATTGAAAAATTTTTAATTTTAAGATAAACGTTAAAACTTAATTTATGACTTAATAAAATAAAATATATTGAAAATTTTGTAAAAACGTGATTTTTCATACCAAGCTCTTTGGCATCCAAGAATTCTTATATTTAATCTGCCTTATACTCAAATCAAGTCCGTATACACCTATCCCCCGATTTACACGGATGATCGGTTCCAGACAAAACCGTGTAAAGTGAAATCTTCGTTTTTCCTATATAAAACCGTGTAAATCGAAAAAATTACCCAATTCAGTCATTTATTTAAATAAAACAAAAGTAAAACATCTCAAAAAACTTAAAAGTAGGTATTCTTTACCCAAAAAATGCCGTAATATAACTAACTCACGTACTGAACTTATTCTACATTAGAAACAAAAAAAAGACACAAAGAATTTTGCAGAAAACTTTTTAAATTAATAAATTTAGGTATTAAGTTTATTCGGATTCGGTATCATTTTCAGGAACTATCATCAGCCTTTTTTTCTTGATCGGTATAATATCACTTCCTTCGCTTGAATATTCCCGGTCTGATTCTGTCAGTTCAACAGTAGCTGACGAATCTGGGAAGATCCGCAGATCGGAAGATTGAGAAGATTGAGAGGACTTCATAATGAAATCTGTAATCAACAGTTGCGTTGGTTTTTTGGCTAAATCCTTATAAACTTCCTCATATTGACTTAAGCATCTGTTAATATCACGTTGGAAACGAAGAGCTCTTTCAACATTTGTGTCAATTTGTAGAAAATGGTTTCCTAATTTTCTTCCCAACTCAAGGCCCTCGCTAATGACTTTCGCTGTGAATGTAGCTCGTTCTGACTGTTCCTCATCGGAATCGTTATCTGTATCTGGCTTGTCGGCTTCATATATCATATTAACTAAATCATCTTCATTTAGTTCTTTATCGGCCATTATTTCTTCAATATCTGCCCGAGCAAAATCTTCAAATCCTTCTCCTCCTATTCTCTGAGCTAGTTGAGTGATTTGGGAATATTCATGCTCTATCGGATGTTCTTCGTTTCCACTTTCAACAGCTTCTGGCCATAACGCTTTCCAGCAAGCATTGAGCGTTGATTGTTTGATCTGAGTGTACGATAATCCAATATGTTTGACGCAATCCAAGATTGTGAATTTTTTCCACGCATCCATGAGAGTCAAAGAGTCAAGATTCTCCATTTGTTCCAAAATGTACTTGAATGATTGCTTTATGTAAATAGCTTTGAATGTCGAGATTATCCCTTGGTCTAAAGGTTGTAACAAGGAAGTTGTATTTTTTGGTAGAAAAACAACTTTCACATTTTCGTGTTGCAAATTTGGAGGATGACCAGGTGCATTATCGATCAATAGAAGTGCCTTGAAGGGCAGTCCTTTCCTATTCAAATATCTCCTGACATCTGGGACAAAGAAGCCATGGAACCATTCATTGAAAGCCACAGCAGTGATCCATGCTTTCTTATTCGCCATCCAATAAACAGGAAGATTGTTGATATCTATTCCTTTGAATGAACGTGGACGTTTAGATTGATTAATAACTAATGGTTTCATAAGATAGTCGCCTGAAGCATTGGAACAGAAAAGAACTGTTATTCGGCTTTTTGCTGCTTTATGCCCACTGGCTGATTTGTGAGCTTTGGTTAGATATGTTCTTTCAGGCATTTTTTTCCAGAACAACCCGGACTCGTCGGCATTGAAGACCTGATCAGGAGTGTAAGAATTGGCGTCAATTATTTCGGCTAATTCTGCGGGGTATTGTTCTGCTGCGACCGAATCGGCGGATGCACTTTCACCTTTCATCTTAAGATTATGTAACGAATGTCTCTGTCTGAATCTTTCGAACCATCCATGGCTTGCGGAAAACGATAAGGTTTTTCCATCTGAAGAAGTCGCAGGTGACTGATTTTGGAGTCTTCCAAAAATGCTCAAAGCCTTAATTTTAATAGCACTGGTGTCAACTGGAATCCTTTTCTGGGTTTGGTCTTCGATCCAAATCATTAGGGCCTTCTCCATATTTTCCATTGTAACATCTCTTACATATGATGTTGAGCTCATACTGGTGCAAGCTCCAGCTGCGACACTTTTTCTAATGGAATCTTCACTTTTTCTTATTGTTCGTATTGTCGCCTCATTCATAGAAAAATGTCTCGCAACATCCGTTACTCTTCCTCCACTACGAAGACGATCCAAAATTTCGATTTTTGTTTCCAAAGATATAACTTTTCTTTTGGTCTCATTTTTCTTCGAAGTTTTTGGCATTTTAGAAACTTGAAAAATTAACACAGATAACATAGTCATGAAAGGTTCCGGAAAATATATTGAATAGATAACTTACCAGTTCAAATAAAAAAACTCACAATAATAGTAGAAATTATGATTTTTTGTTAACTTTTTCATCAAACGATTTTCCTTCCACATAAATTACTCTGCGTTTGGTTATGTACATACATATTTCACAATAAGGGGAATCCCTCAATATTGCAATCAGTGTGGCCAAATGAAGGGGACTCAAAAAGGTTTTTCATGATTTGTGGATACGACTATGCAACCAAACATACATTTTTCGGAGTTTTTCAAATTTCGTTTAGTTTATGAACCGTGTAAAAGCGAAATCGTGTAAAACAAGTACCGTGTAAATCGGGGGATAGGTGTATTGGGTTTAATTCAATACCAGTGAGCTTAATTTTGGGCTTAAATCAACTTCAGAAGTGGAACTGTAAATGGGCTTGCCATTCTTCAATTTAAACTGTTTATGGATTACTTTGAGTTCATAAATCGAGCTTATAACATGATTGCCATTCTTGAATGTTGCCAGATTTGGGATTAAAATTAGTTTAAAAATCAAACTATTATTAGGATTGCCATTCTTGAATTTAACCTGTTTTGGGATTGATTTAAGCCAGACATACGGTCTTAAATCAATCCGAACAAGCTAAAGTCGACTACTATTAAGAATTTGGGATTAAAAAAAAACGTTTTTGTATTAAGTCCATCGGCTTCAGATTAAGAATTTCCGACCTTATCCGGACAATGAAGCCGTTAGTCTACGATTTGACACCGTTTGGCTTGATTTTTTTTTTTCGGTGTACCGAATCCGCACCCCATTGCAATGGGGTTTTTGTTTATCGGTTTTATTACTGGTATTGAGTATACCGCAGTCGGTTGCGTCCGACTCTAATGTTTCTATTTGTTTTATTTTATTTAAGTACCAAACGTTCTTTGTGTAAGAGTATAATTCTTGATTCAACATAAAATTGTCTTATAATGATACTTTAACGAACTTGTTTATTAAATAAGTAGTAAACGTTCTTAGTATATGAAAAAATCTTGACTCTTCGTTAAAAGTTGAAAACAAGTTCGAAAGTTTTTATTCAAGTACAATTCAATCTTAGCGGCATTTAATAAAACTCTTTTGTTTGGCTCTTAAAAATTTATTATTTGTGAAAAGATTACTTTTGTTCTTATTTTTTTAAAAGTTTTTTAAAAGCATCAAAATTTTAAACAAGCTGAGCTTAATCAAATTCACTTACCATTTATTCATTAATAAAAAATATTTAATGCAGTCAAAACCGTATCACGGTAAGCATAAAAACAAAAATTTGTAGTGGTTGTTTCTCATTTTTTACATTTCTAGCATAAACATGAAATTGAATGGCAGCTCTAAAAATAAATCAAGAATTTATAATCTCAAAGTTTTAGATTTAACATCTTTATTCTGAGTTCACTTCAATTTTATTTTGAGTTTGCCAGTTCTTAAACCAAGTAGGTTTATTCATCTTGAGATTGCCAGATCTTAAGTTAAGCTAAGATTTTTTTTCTTAATTCAAAAACAAAAAATCTCAAAATAAGTTATTTTCATTCCGAAATGTCAAAATTTAAGGAAGCGCGGTCTTAAAAGTTAAGATTGTTTCATACTTGATTCATGAAATAAGACCGAAAAGTGTTGATTCAAGGTGGAAAATCTTGATATTTTTTCCCTACGTGGAAGTGCTTTCTTCAGTACATATATACTTTCGAACGGCTGTTTGCAACGTCTTCAAACAGAAAACAAGTCTTAACGCAGCCCCGATAGCAAAAACAGCATTAATTGCTGTAAATTTATGTGCAAATCAAAAAAAGAAAATGAATAACATTATGTTGTTAAAGACTGATTCATCTATTTTCCTAAGTGAGTTAGAACTGCATATTTAAATGACGCAGAAATGTATGCTACATAAATTCCAAATAAAATATTGTTTTAATAGGAAGATTGGGGACGTAAAGTTGAGTTTGATTTTGAAATTCAAAATATAAAAACAAGTCAAGACTTTGCAGTCTGACGTCCCCGACAGTCCCCCATCTCAGCCCAAAATATGGTGGATGGACATTGTACAATACCAATTAACTCTCAATCTTCGATACCAGAATAAATAGTTCGATCCGACAAAGATAATATTTTTGTTATCGCCAATTGGGATTCTTATTTAAGGTATTGAAGGGATTGAGCGGTTTAAATATATTTTATAAGAATATTTTTTTAGCCGACGACAAAACTTTTTTCAATTTTTAAAACCCTGGTTTTCGAGTAGCAATCATAATACATATATTGTTCTTTGTAGGATGATATTTGAAAACATTCCCAATGTTAGGGAATTTCTTTAGTTTTGGGTCCAGCATTTTTTTAAAGCAGTTTTTTAATGATATATTGTTAATAAAACTTACAGATGGATTTGGCATACAGCGTCGCATTTGCTCCGAACTTCGATAGGATGGACTGTAGCGTCCTGGAAAACAACTGGGCGCTGACATTTTCATTTTATCCGTTGTCGAATACATCGACATTGTCATACAACCGCCGACGAAATCCTCCTCCAGCTTGAACGCCCTCGAGGCGTCGAATGTCGTTGGCGAATAAATTTTGAAGCACTTACTTTGACAACTTTTGACGAGTGTCCTGCAATGCAGGACGCCAAATATATATGCTTGATATTTATATATACAATATTTGTATATAAAATATATATATATATGTATATATATATATATATATATATATATAAACTTATGTGTATGTATGTATGTCGGTTGACAATACCAACAAATAACAATAGTATATATATGTATCTCTCTTTTAATGTGGCTTGGCTTTTAATAGAAATTTTTTTTTGATTCTATTGAACTTTTGTTATTTTTGCACTGATTAAAATTTTTACACTGTTATTTGCTCGTTTCGGAGTTTTGCAGATTGCGACGCGAAAAAAAAAGAAGCACAAGAAAAAAATTTAGTTAGCTTGCAACTGAAACTTTTGCCGACGGTCCTGCGTTTTTATATTCGTGTAAGTGTGTGTTTGTGTGTGTGTGTATGTGTGTATGTGTGTGTGTCTGTGTGTGCTGTGTGTAACAGAGGTCACAATAAGGACAACAACGACAACAACCAATGCGCGCTTATCAATATTACAAGTATTGCCTGCTCACTGACTGTAATTGAATGTAATTAGACAGCCGATAACCGATGTCCGATAACCGGCGATGACCAGCTGCGATACAGACGAGAAACGACAACACGACAATACGACACGGCGTTACGTTTGGGTCTGAGTTAAGCGCTGGCAACGTAATCACTGTTTACCGTTAACCGTTGTTAACCGTTACACAACGTAAGCCGACATGCCACACAGCCGCCCCTGCACACACCTTAAGCTTTTACGCTGAGCCCAGCTTTGGCTTCGTTGCCGAAAAGCCGCGCTTAGACCTTTTTTGTGTGTTCCGACTGCGTTTTTGTTGTGCTCTCTCTTGCGATTCGTCCCAGTGGTGCCCTCGCTCTCTTAGTTTTCAATGTGTGTTTGTGATTACGCCTGCAGCACTCGCTCTCAGGTATTTTGATTTCTCTCTGTGTGCGTTTGTGTTGTATTGTCCAGCTGAATTCTCTCTCTCTCTCTTTTTCTCTCTATCTCTCTCTCTCTCTCTCTCTCTCTCTCTCTCTCTCTGAGAATGTCTGTCTGCCTGTCTATGTGTGCATGTGTGACTGTGTTTCGGTCGCTGCGCTCAACTATTGTCGGCGTAAACAGAAAACTAAACGCATGCGAACAGATTACAAACAACTACTAGACAAGCGCGAGTTGTGTTGTGATAAAGAATTCTATGATGAGTTTCGCTAACTTCACGAGCTTATTTTCAATGGGTAGGACATGTTTTCATTATTTAGCAGCCGAGTGGGCGTGCCCAACGCGGTCACCCCTCCAAAATGGCAGTAGCAGCACCTGCTCCCCATGTATACACATATACATATAAGCGAAAGCGTCAGCCCAACGCTGATTGGTCGTCATACCGCAGTCGACGTTGACGCCAACAGCTACTGTTTCGTTCAGCTGGAATTGGGCAGCTTGGCAGACGGGCCAACTCGACGAAGCCAATGTGGCGGCGGTGGCGGCTACTATTTCCCAGAGTCTGCGCACAAGCTTTTACTCACACACACACACTCAAACTATTCAGCCGTGCATCCAGTCGTAACGACAAACAAAAGAAAAAGATAAAGAATAAAAATACCCTTAAAGCCGTAGCAAAAGCAGCAACAGCAGCAAAAGCTGTGTTTGCTTCTTTTCTTTCATTCTCTCTCTTGCTAACGTTATCTCTATAGCGCATGCTATCGCTTTCCTCCTTTTTTCTTTGTATGTCTCTCTTTCCCTCACTCTCTGTCTTTCTCTTTTGCTCTGCTGCTCTTTGATAGCACATTGCGAAGCTCGCGTCCGTCCGGCATATGGCACAATTTTTTCGGAATGCAACGCAACAGAAGCGTTAACAACAAAAGGCACAAAACACGGCCAGCACGGCCCAACAATGTGCCGAAATGCGCACAAAATTAAGCAGGTTGAGTCATAGCATGCTGTGCGGGTGAGGGGAAGTTAACGCCTACCTACAAGCTCCTCTTAAATGCATTGTAAAGCAAACTGTGTGACTGTGTTAAATGAATATGCACATTGCCAATGCACCCCCTACAGGGTGATCGACTCGACTGCAGTCCAGCGGCAGCGGCAACAAAAGCATCCTGAATTTCAAGTACATACATTTGACTAATCTTTTCTACACTTGGAAACAGTATCTATTGTTTTAGATTAATTTCCATAACTTATATAAGTGATACCATCACACGCATCGAACAACTTTTACATTAATAAAAACAAAAATTTTAAATTATTTGGTTTATCTAGTTTAATTTTTAAAAAATGTTCTCAATTTTTAATTTGTTTATTTAAATAATTTTTTAGAAGTGTGTATGTATATGATTTTACAACTAAATTTCGCTTTAACGTTTTCATGTTAGTGGCGCCACCTATGTTTGATGATGAACATTTTTAAAAACTTTTGCTAGCTGTGCTTAAAGCTTGCCAAGCACTTTAAACAGGGATAACATGCACCAAAAGGCTGTGGGCTTAACTGAAGAGTATAGAATCTTAACAGTGTGAAATTGGTAAGAAAAGCTTTCTCTCAAAAAGTCGCTGCTGGGAGCTTTTTCAGTTTTGCCTTTGCTTTAATAAGTGTGAACCAGTGCAGTATCGGAGAGCATGAGCAAATGATTTTGTTTCAGTTCCACTTACGACAAGCGGCGGGTCAGCGGCAACCAAGAACGGTAACATTAAATAATGTCGTTTCCAGTACGTGAAGTAATCAAAAAATAAAATTAAAAATAAATGAAAATTTGTTCATCATTTTGTTGGGCTTTTTCGGGCCTTACCGGGCCGGGCCTTTTTGCTCAGGCCCGGGCTAACAAGAAGCCCGCACGAAACTCACTTTTGAGGCCCGGGCCCGCATCGAAAATGTGCAAGCCCGCAGGCCACAAAAAAGCCCAGCCCGCGGCCACCTCTAGTTCCTTATGAAAGCTTCAACTTTTTTCTTTGCTCATCCTTATTTTCTTGAATGCAATCACAAAAAGATAAATTACAAACGCTGTTGTTTGGTTTTGTGCTTTTGAATTCTTTTTGTACATCTATCTAATATATTTTTTGTATTTTGTTATATCAATAAATAATTGTAGAATCGTGTTTATAAAACTTTTGACAAGAAAAGTCGAGTGTTGAGAGTACACAATGTAACCAGAGTAATATCAATGAAGTACAAAGATGTACATACTTATAAAAACATAATAATATTTGTTTATTATTAGTGCATTTTCTATATGCATATACTTTTTAATATAGTATGAGCGATGAAGCACAACATGGCGAATAATGCCTTAAATAAATTCGTTCAGGAATCATAATACCTCTCTTTTTGATCATAACTGTCATTATAATTCCTACAGCATATCCTATTAAAAAAACCAAAGCTAAATCAAAGTACGTCTTTTAAATATATATTAAATAAGTAAAAGCTAAAAAAAAGGCAGGGTTTTGTTATAAACATTATTGTGTTCACTTTTTTTCTTAGTTTCGTTCACTTATTTTTAGTTTTTTCTTCGATTTTTTTATCATTGTTTTGTTTTTTGTTAAGGGGCGTTTTAACAGTTTCGATCGAGATCTACCATGGTCCTATTTGATTTATTTTTGTTTTTTCCTCTTCACATTTTTGAAAGTATAAAGGGAGCATTCATGGATGGTACAAAACTGCTCCTAAGTTGGTTTGTATTTTAAGATTTTGCTATAGTTGTTTTCTTTCTTTCGTTTTTTGGCTCGCTGCTCAAATCTTCGTATGTGAAATCAGCTTGGCCTACATCCATCTTAATTGGCTTACTGTCGTCGTCAGTCGTGCCGGCCCAACAGACCGTAGACGATGCGACGACGCGTCACAATCTCCGCTCGCATCGTCTCCGTATACGGGTCGAAGGAGAGGAGACGCTTTTTGCGCCGGAAAATGCCCTCCTTACGCATGATGGCGCATCGCAGGAGCACCTCATTCACAGGATAATCAAGGAACTCGAGTATTAGGCGCAGCTCGCGTTCCGTATTGTGCACCAGGTCATCGTAAAACACAACCTTAATACTGCCCGTAAAATTGCGTGCCCAGCTAAGATTCATTGTTTCCCAGCCCTTGAGCTTATTGCTAACAAACTGTTGCCAATCTGCAAAAACAGAGAAAGAATCAAGGATAAACTTGTTGTAGAGAAAATTCTTTTCATAGAATGGGCTTTCGATTGAACCAAACTCCAGGGTTCTGGTAATGAATTCGTTGCATAGAAAACTTTGTTATTAATATGTTCGTTATATAGAAGTTTTACTTTACTATGTTTGTTTATCTTACATTTGCCCTTTGTGCGTCTGTAACGATCAGGAGATGCGAATCCAATATGTCCACCGCTCTGACGATTGAATTCCGCAATGATCGCCTTTTCAGGATCCCGCACCAAGAGAATTGCTTTGGAGAAAGGGGCCCACGCCTTGGAGCCCCATTCGTGCGTCTTCACTAATAACACTGAGCTGTTGCACACGTTCTCTGCGGGAAAGCCTGTCTTAAGCAGGCCATAGTCCTTGTAAATGCTACCCGTCAATATGCCCGTTGCCTGCTGCAGCAGGTAGCGAAGCCATGTATTGCCACTGCCCGGAAAACTGGCCAAGGCGGTAAGTAAGGGTGCCGCAAAAATTCCCTGTACCTGCAAGCTAGCACTTACATCGCTTGGTGAAGCAGCTGCAAATATATACTTGATTAGTTAAATAAACAAACTTGAACATTCTGCTAAAGGCAATACTCACTGTAGTAGTCACCCGCCTTGTAGTCTGTGTAAATTGGAAGATCGCGATTTAAGTACTTGAGATCGCGACACCATCGAATTGTCATCTTGCGACTGGGTATAGGGAATCGGGGACTATGAAAACTGGAGAACTGATAAAATAAAGAACAGCAAAAAACTTAGGAATGAGTAACACACGGTTAAAGAAAGTTATGATCGATCCCACGCACCTCGGCGAATCGTTCGATGTGCCTGCGATTCGGATGCGAGCCGGGTATATTGTTCATGGATAGGAATAGTACTCCGCCTATATAAATGATGATTGTTGCCGAAACACCGAAAAAGCGCCAGCCTTGCAGTGCCATAACGCCGCCTTTGCATAACTGAAATGAACAAAATACAGAAACAGTAATAGTCATAATAAGAATGTTTATAGTAAATTTGATTATTTACTAGTAGGGTCCGCTTACTTCGAATAGATGTACGCGCGCATTTAATGAGACGATTCGAGCTGCCGCTCTACTTTATTGTATTGATCTCTTTGTCCAAAGTAAAAATTTGAATCATGCTCAAAGTAAACCAAAACCAAATGATTTTTCTTTTGTTTTTGTTGATTTTGCTATGGAGACGGTACAAAAAAAAATTTGCACATGGGCTCAACCGTAAGGTCTCATCGCAGTATTCGCCCACACGATAAAAAAAACTGTGCCCTACAACGAGGTCGCCCTTAACCGCAGCTAAAAATAAAAAAATCAAACAACTTTTAAGGTTCGAAATGCTTATACCGTCGAACTTTTCAATACAGAATAGCTTTTTGATTGAATCTTATCGCAGTATGTTGGATTTTAATTTGTGACAAAGAAAACCTCGTCGTTTCCACTGTACCAATTATCATTTAGAACTTAGCACATAAGAACCTAAGTACTTAAAAAGAAGAGCAAGGTAATTTAAGATGCCATTTAAAAATATTTAAGCAACATATTTCGAATTATATTATCTTTGTGAAACGAACCTGTATACTAAAATAACAAGGGATATTTAATTAAAGGGCTAAACTGTAGCAGAAGAAAAATTGCCTGGTCATAGGTCGCTATCGAACTTTGAAATTCCTTGAGCGCCATTACACACGCATGCAAGCCATATCAACACACAAACACACATACATATGAGTGACTACGGCAAAAAGTCAAGTAACAAAGACAATGCGAAAATGTATGCAGCAGCTGGAGATATAGTATTCGATGAAGGCCAACCCCAACTTTCTTTTACAAATTATTTTCAAAACGCAATGCATTCATAAAAGTGAGCTTTCAAAAGTTGCACCAAATTCTTTCAAAGCTCCCAAAATATTCAAAAACAATCATAGAAAGGAGTTGGATTACTGTTTGACTATTTTTAATTTTGATAAGAAATTGTAAACACTCAGCGAATAATTTTTTTTACTAAAACAAATTCAGAATCTTATTTCTAATGATTATGCGCTTTAATTTTATTTAACAGCTTTGGATAATTTTAACTATTGAAAATAAATATTTTTGCACTTTTTTTAACTGACACCAAATATGCATTTGCATTATATTTATTCCCTTTATAAAAATACATGCATAGACTTGTATGGATATATGTATGTATAGACAGTAGTCATCTGAGCAATTTTTAAATCAACACAGCAGTATCCAAGCTGAAAACTAGTTCATGACGAAAATGAAAACAGACGATAGCCGAAACTGACAGTAGCTCAGAACCACAAAAAAATTACAGACACTTACAAAAAGGGGCAACACCAAGAGGAAAAAAACAAGCGTAGAGATAGAAACAAAAGACTAAAAATAGGGAATACCGCTAAATTCATAATTTAATTGTTTTCGGGCATAAAAATCAGATTCATTTCCTGGCCCCGTGTCTCTACCCGTGACAGCTTGCACCTCTACACCTGATGCGCAGCCCCTTTTGAGAATAAAGCAGGTGAAACCGCCGCGTTGAGGAAGTCAAAGATAACGCCCAAGTCAGCTGCAGTTTTAGACATATGCTCACCCGAAATTTACATACAGTACGACCTCGCTTAACGCAACCTATTAGAATTTGGCCTGTTGCGAAAATTGAGGTAGTTGCGAAAACCGAGGGATAATCTTTTGTTGGCTACGAGACCTTTTCCCAAAAGTAGATGCATTTTCTTATCATTTAAATCAAAGTAAATCGAGTTTATCTGCAAGGATTTCATTTTAATTTATTAAGTTTTTGATAAAATTAGAAATTGTGGTATGTACTTTGTATTATTTCCTTAGAAAGTTGCGTAAAATGAGGTAAATTTTTTTTTAAGTTAAGAATTTTGGTGTTGCGATTATCGAGGAGTTGCGTTTAACGAGAGCGAGGTCGTACTGTAATTGCAAAAGATAGGGATGAAACGAGGGGAAACATAACATTGCAATTTCGGCCCCCAATCCTAATGCGCCCCTTTCAAAAGCGATACTTCGCGAAGTTTTTGTTTGTTATTAGCAAAGGGGGAGTCAAAATCTAATAGGCAGCCAGCAATTTTGCTACCACTTACAAACAAAATAATTTATACATAAATATGTATACCATTTAGTATAAGTGTATTTAGAAAATCTCAAAATTATTAGCAAGCTTTTAACACAGATACACACAGCAAGCACCTACTACACTCACACACAAAAGATTTAGGCAAATGTAAACAAATCATATTTGTTGTGTTTTGTGTGAAGTTTTTCTTACCGATTCCGATTCCGCGCCCGCTCTGCTCACCCTCTACCCACAAACACCAACACATACACTCACATACACACAAACACACCCACACACACACACACACACACACAGAAGTACACGCGTCAAACTACCGTTACATGCCACAGATTTTGTGAACACAATCTCCGAGCAGCACACTCATTTTTCGGTTTACCGATTTCTCTATCTGGATTTGTTTTTTTTTGTTTTATTTTCGTTGTGTAAAAAGCAACAACAGCTGAAAAATTGCACTTAAAAGGAAAACAAAGTTTTGTTGATTGTTATTTTTATATTATTTCGTTTTGATTTTCGTTTACTGTTTGGTTTTGCGGCGCGTGTCGACTGCTGAATGATGATTTTGTGGCCCCGTGTGGCGACTCTCAGCAATGTGTTAAAGAATTTATGCCTTATGCGCCAGCATCGCGATTGGGGGGATGAAAATGGAAGCGTGTATGCAAAGTGCTAACAAAGCTTTTTGCAAACGGCTGGCCTATGGCGTTGCCAGACTGCCCATTTTCGTGCATAACCAAAAACGTTGCTCGACCAAACAGCTGTTTTAAGCAACCTCTTCCCAGGGTGTAGGAGTATAAATGCTCGCCTCACTGCTCATGCGCCTGTACAAAAGCTTCGTGAGCAATAAGAGCTTTCGCTTACTATTGCGCTGTAGATGGCGTTTAAGACTGTTTAACAACTCTTGCGATTTCTGTGGCACCCAAGTGCTGGTCCCATTGTTTCACAGTCCAAAAATGCTGTAAAATTCTTAATGCCTTCATATTGCAATAAAGTTCCATTTGTTC